>CAHIKZ030004626.1:460000-472500 GCA_903632075.3 Acanthosepion pharaonis | reverse complement strand
TTGTAGAGGAAAATACTGGTATATTCATAAACGCAATTAACAATAGAGTGATTAATAGAACGAAGGTTGGTTAGTCGAAACTATATCCAAAGTCTATAGTCCAACGGTATGTGCCGGTAAGCTTATCTGGACTGCTCACGCTGACTCTCTCTCTCTGACGCTCCCCACTCTCTCTCAGAGCTGACTTATATAAGAGGACCAGTCCATTACTAGTTAGAAGGTGGGTGCCCAACACCCCCCCCAGCTAAAATTGTTTTTTTTTTTTTTTTCATTGTGGGGGAAAGAAAAAAAAATTAATTTTTTTTTTTTTGGGTCTATTATTAAATTTTGTGTCTCAGCTTTCGTTTTCTTGCAGATCTGCGTTGTTTCTGCTCAGTCTGCGGTATTTGCAGGTCAAACGTATCAAACAATTACGTATGGTTCGTCTTCTTGTGGAATTATTCAGATTCGTCGGTCTTTCTTTTCTTCAACTGGTTAATGTGCCGTTTGTGTGTAAATTTGTTTCCTTGTATAATGTATACCATATCCCCAATGCGTTTTTTTATGACCCCTGGTTCCCATGATGTTTGCATTATTTGTATAATTTTTTGAAAAAATTTTTCATTAATATTAAATTTTCGCCTGGGAACCATAGCGACTGTTAATATATGCCTTATTTTTCTGGTATCAATTTGTCAAAAACCGATCTGACCTTTCTTGCGAACATTAGTTCCGCAGGTGATAGGCCCTGATGGGGCAGATTTATTCGGGACATTATCATTATTACTTGCAGGAACAGCTGTAACGCCTTTCTAGTCAGGGTACCTGTTGCTTTCCTAAGAGCTCTTTTTCAGTGTATTGACAAACCTTTCCGGCTAGTCCGTTGCTGCGTGGGTGATACGGAGGAATCCTCACGTGATCAACTTGGAAATTTTGCGAATTCTGTGAATTCTTTTGCTTGTGAATTGGGTACCGTTGTCACTAACAACAGTATCTACCACCCCAAACCTTGCAAATAATTCATGTAATTTGTCTATTGTATTTTGAGATGTTGGCCTCTTCATTTGAAAAACTTGGACCATTTACTAAAACTGTCGACTACGACCAAATAATGCCATCCGTCAATTGGACCCAAAAATCAATGTGAATCCTTGACCATGGCCTGTCTGTTTTTTAGCCATGGTTTCTGTAATATTTGTGGTGATTTTGATGCCAAAATGCAGCCTTTCTATCTGCCGACCATAGACGCGATGTCGTTGTCCATACCTGGCCAGTAGACGTATGCTCTCATGAGGCTCTTCATCCTATTTATGCCCGGGTGACCAGCATGAAAGTCTTTCAGTATTCTTTTTTGAAGTGTGTTAGGGATTACCACCCCTTTCACTGTATAATAGCACATTATCGCACAGAGAATGTCTTTTGATTTTTCATCTTTACTGGCTAGCTTATTTTTTTACTTCTATTATATATTTGTCTTTTCTGCTTCTTTTTTGATGTCCTTAAGTGATACTGGTAATTCTCGTATTACGTTTGCCAAATTTTCTTCAACCTCATCCTCTGCTCTGAGGGAAGCGATTACAGTATCCTCTAAAGGTTCTGTTGTTTTGGGATGAGTCTTGATAGCCCATCTGCGTGACCAATTTTGTGGGTGGACAAATATTGTATTCTGAAATTATAATTTAATAAAATTGTCCCCCACCTAAGCAATCTATTTGTGGTGTAAGTTGGCAGACCCTTTTTTTTGAGCCGAATATCGTTACCAGAGGCTTGTGGTCTGTCTGTAGCGTGAAAAACCGTCCATGTATGTATCGATGGAATTTTGTTACAGCGAAGATAATCGCCAATGCCTCTTTCTCAATTTGTGAATAGTTTAGTTCAGCAGGTAGTAGCGATCTGCTTGCATGAGCGATCGGTCGAACTTTTCCATTCTTCCACTTGTGCAATATGCATGCACCTACACCCGTGTGTACTGGCATCGCTCGATGATATCTACCTTTGGATCAAAATGTACAAGAAATAGATCTGAAGTTAATTTTTCTTTTATATCCTTGAATGCTTGCTCGCATTCTTTTGTCCAAATCAAGGTTTTTTTTTTTTAGTAGATCGTTAAGGGGAGCTCGTAGAATGTGGAGGTCTGGGATAAAGTCCTGGTAATATGACACCAAGCCTAAAAAACTTTGTAGGGATTTAATATCCTTTGGCTCAGGCATATTTTTTATTGCTGAAGCTCGACTTTTATCTGGCTTTTTTCCCTTCTTTATTCACTATATGGCCCAGATACTTGATCTCTTCCAGGAGAAAATCGCATTTGTTTTCTTTCACTTTCCTCGAAATTCATATCTTCTTAACCTTTGAAAACTTTGCGTAAATGGTGTTTGTGTTCATCCACCGATTCACTTTTACAAGAATATCGTCCAGATATGCTATTGTGTAGTCTAACCGGATAACATCGTATCCATAATTTTCTGGAATATTGTGGGTGCTGTCTTCACCTCGAACGGTAACCATTCGTATCTAAACAAGCCTTTATGTGTGTTAATACATAGTAACTTTGCACTTTCGTTATCCATGGGTACTTGCAAGTATGCCTCGCTAAGATCTATTTTCGAAAAGATTTTTCCGCCATTTAACTTTGAGAACACTTCTTGGGACTTGGTAGTGGATAGTAAAACTCTTCTATTGCGTCGTAACCCGGTTGAAAATCGGCGCAGACGCAATTTCGCCCGACTTCTTCTTTACGTAGACAGCCGGAGCTGCCCAGCCACTGTATTCTGTTTTCGAGATCACACCAATTCTCGTTAGTCTTTCGAGTTCTTGATCAATTTTCTCTAATGCGGCAAAAGGGATGCTTCCTTTTTTTTTAAAATTGGTTGGATATTTTTCTTCAGCTGTATTTTTGCTGATGCTTCAGTGCAACGTCCAAGTTCTTCAGCAAAAACTTGGGAATTCCGTTTTCAATTCTGCTTGTAGATTTTTATATGGTCTTTGCTTTCACTAATGTTGTGGCAAAAAAGAACTAATGGGCACGTCCATAGGTTGAACTTAGTAATTGCGTCAGTCCCAAACAGGTTGTTTGTGTTTTCATTACAAACATTTTCATTTTATCGACTTATTGTTGAAAGTTATATTTACCCATATTTCCCTTCAAATTTTATCTTTTTTCCAGTTACCGTCCTCGCTATTTTGTTGGATTTTAGCAACGTTGGTTTTCCTAGATTTTTCCATGTTTGCGTGTTAATGATTGAAATGTCAGATCCTGAATCTAGTTGCATTTTTACCTTCTTGTTGTACATTTTTACATGAAGGTATTTTCGAATATTCAGGTCTTGATCTTCGTCTGACTTGGTAACTTTTACTCGACTTCTGTTTAATTTTCTACACTTTGACATCTTATGTCCTACTTTTTTGCAATTTCTGCACGCTTTATTTTTATATGGGCAGTCATTGTACCAGTGCCACTGGCCACATCCATAACATGCACTCGAAGGGGTTTTTTTTCTATAGCCTCTGTTCGTTCTTACGCATTGCTGACAGTACTCAGCTAGCTTTTGTAGTGTCATGTTTTGGTCATTTTCTAGTTTTGTTAAAATGAGTCTTCGCATTTCACTATCTTTTTTAGACACTAAGCCTAGCACGAATATTAGACACTTGAAATTGTCTGCCGATAATTCGGACAAACGCCCGAAAATCGTCACACGCCTTATTTACGATTGACGCCTAACGTTGTGTAATCTTCCTCCTCGCTTTTTTGGATATTCAGGCATTTCCACCTTTTGTGAAATAATGAAAATCTGGGATTAAAAAGCTCTTTTAATAATTCAATTGCTTCATCAATTTTAAATCTCTTGTCTTTTTGGGTAATATAAAATCTGTAAACTTGTTGTGTTCTGCGTTCCCAGTTTTCGTAGCAATAATCTTATTTTTTTTTTCATCTGTCCATGTTTGGCAATCAACTTCATAAAAATCCTGATATCTATGGTAGTATCTTTTGAAAGTCTTTTCCTCTTCTGGGTTATAAGTAAAACTTTCGATCGTTGACCATATTGTGTCTTGGGAAAAATATTTTCATCCGAGTCTTTCTGCTTGGACAGTATAGCTTTATGTATAAGTTCGGCCATTGCTAACTGTTTCTTTTCATTTTCTTCTTGTATTTTGTGTAGTTCAGAAATCGTTTTTATGTTTTCTTCCTTTTTTCTTTCTGAAATTTAAGTTGTTCTTCTTGAATTTTAAGTTGCTCTTTCTGAAAACGTTCTTCACTCTCTTGCTGTCTTTGCATCTGATACTTAATGAGTTCCAGCATAGTTGATTGAAATTGCTCCATGATTATGTATGTGTAGAAAAAAAAAAAATTATGTGTTTTTTTTTTTTTTTTCTGAGGGGGCCAAAAATTCAAATTTTCTGGCACGACAATTTTTTTTTTTTTTTTTAGCACAAAAATTGGTTATTATAGCTTCCAATTTAATCAATAAGTTAATGTCTAACTTACAGTTTTTTCTTTTTGTCGATAACTTGTAATCCTTTGCTGTAAATGCTTGAACTCTTTTAAAATTTTTCCCGTGTTGTAAATCGGTTATTATTTCTGTTCGAAGCCACGTCGCCACTGTTGAGATGTTGTGAGTTTCCCGCGTGTCGGTGTATGAATCAAGACAAACACAGTTGTAGAGGAAAATACTGGTATATTCATAAACGCAATTAACAATAGAGTGATTAATAGAACGAAGGTTGGTTAGTACGAACAATATCCAAAGTCTATAGTCCAACGGTATGTACCGGGTAAGCTTATCTGGACTGCTCACGCTGACTCTCTCTCTCTGACGCTCCCCCACTCTCTCTCCGGAGCTGACTTATATAAGAGGGACCAGTCCATTACTAGTTAGAAGGTGGGTGCGCCCCAACAATAAAAGAGCTGATTTAGATGCTAACCACCCATCTATGTGACAGGTTATACTGGGTTACATTTTACCAGTAGTAAGCCTAAGCCTGACCTGACCTATAAATAATGACCACAATGCTTTAATCATCTAGGTCATTGTAACTTTCTTATCCAGAAATGACTTTTTTCTCTGTCAAGCAAGAAAAAAGTGTTCAAATACTGACAGCTGTTTATTTCTATAGATTTATGTGGAATCTATTTTCTTAGCTTCTGAATTTTTACTAAAGCTTATAACAAATGTACTACATACCAGACCAGCAAAGAAGATTAGCAGGTTGACCTAAAAGATGGTTTCCTAGTCACCAGATACAGATTCATACCTCACAGGATTTCAGTGTCTGCCTCCCAGCATATAAACAGTTAATCAATCCAACTGCACTTAGGCTGTGTGCACATGGGACAACTGCTTTACAGGAAGATATATAAGCGCCCACCTGAAACAAATAGAGTCTCTTACATCCTTGCAAGTAGAATAATCCATGTTTGGAGACACCCCCTCCCCCCAAAAAAAGCCACACACCCATTTACCAATATTAATTGATGAAGTCTGGAGTTCAGCAATCATTTTATGTATGAGAGATTTAGTTTTGTGTTCGTATTAAACTGTACAATGATAACATTACTTATAGATATAAAATGTAATTTTATTTTTGCTCACAAGTTTGTTAATACTCTTTTGAATTTTTCTGTTTTTCCCTTTGTGAACACCTGAGTTCATATTGTCCACTAACAAGACCATATGTTCTTTAAAGATGTCCTACTCCGTACTTTCCCATGATGCAATTGGACACTTTTGTATATGTTATAAACAGCTTATACTTTGTTTCCCCTTAACTGCTTGTATCAACCATCCTTGAAAATGCAGAAGAGGAGGATTTGTTTATAAATAGAAACATCATGTCAGAATATCAGTGACATAGTGCTGTAAGCTTATGACCAGTGGAAATGTACCCTTCCAAAGGCTATTTGGGTGTGGCTTCTCTTTCCTCCTTTTTTAGGTAAGGAATTTCAGTAAAAAAAACAAAAGGGACTACATTGAAATTAGAAGACTGATAACATAAGATGGCATGAAGGGAGGTTCCCTTACCTCTACAAAACAGACTTTAATGATTTGCAAGTATTGATACTTGCTGACTATAAAATATCTAAGTAGACACATGTGCATTCAAGTGCTTCACAGCAAAGTAAAGACAGGATTTTAACTAGAATTTTCCACATTGGCTTCAAATGAATTTTATTTAAAAATCACAAGGAGTGTTGAGAAAAAAATAGCCCAACAATACTATAACGAAAAGATAAGGTAAATTTCAGAAAATAAAATTATACAAAAATTTAAATACTATACTTTTTCTTTTTTGCACCATGACCCTTTGGGACATGGGTGATCATGGCTCCCCAACACTTGCTATCCTTCATATCACATAGCAATGTTTGTATTTTTATTATCACTCCCAATCCCTGTTCTGCTATGCATTTATACAAACTCATGAGATAGCTTACTTGCAGCTTTACCTGTCTCTCTTGACTTCAATATATCCTGTGTGCATCAAACTTTCCAGGCCTTCTTTTTTCATCATGTGTCATAGAAATTTCAACTGTCTCATTCTGATTTTATGTATAATTGTTGTTTTTATTTCCATTTTCATTAAAACTTCCTTATTGCTTACATGCTCCATCCATAATATTCTTAGCTTACTTATATAGAAGTACATCTGTATTGCCTCAGGTCTTCTTTTCATCTGTGAGAAAATTGTTCGGCATTGCTCCTATATAGGAAAATTGATATTACATAGCAGCTGAACATGCATTTCTTTGTTTATAACAAAATTTTCTCATTTCTTAAAACTTTGTTCATTTTTTGAAGGCAGCTCTGTAACATTTTCCTTAATTTTTGATAATTCTATTTTTTTTAAACTTTTAATGCATTTCTGTATTAACATTTTCAATGCACTTCTATGGTAAATTATTTAAAAGTTTATTAAAAATAATTTACATGCTTTTATATCATAAAATAATGGTCAATGCTTTTTTATTAAAATCCTTTTCAAGGCATTTTAGAATAAAATCATTTACAATGTATCGTATTATACATATCATATTTATATTCTGTCAGTAAGTTTTTTTAATTATTCACCTCAAGTAAGGTAATAAAACTACTAAGATATAAGATGTTACTAAGTACAAGAGAATATGAGAGAAAAAACATTATTAAAGAGAGGACAATAAAATCACTGGAATTATGAAGATAGAAGATAATGATTAACATTGCATTTAAATTTTTAAGGATCAAAGTTGACTAGAAAGCAAGAAACCAGAAGATAGTTTCCTAATGAGAAGTACGAGAGAAGAAACTGTTAGTATAAAATTTACAGTTCCATCTAGCCATCTCAACAATAAAATGATGAAACCTTGCTGCCAATTTAGTATTGCGCTTAAATTTATAAACTCTAGGTTTCTAAAGAGGAAAGCTCATCAGAAAAATTAACATGAAAATAGAATAGTTACCGTAATACTTGACTACTGATAGTTGCACATTTAATGAATTACTATAGTAAAATTATTATCAAAATATTCCATTATAAATATAAGTCTTAATCTGTCAGTAATTCTTGCTTTAATTCCTAACAACTGACAATTCATTTCTTACTGATTTTTTATGCATTTCTCTTGTGAAATTATTTACAATGCTTTCCTATTGTAAAAACAAAAAACAACCCAAACATATATTAGCTCTAATCTTTAAGTGATACTTAAACACTTGCTTTTTTCACACTTCTTGCCTGTGTAACTCTCTTCTGGCCTCTTGCTTTCCAGTTAACTTTGATCTTTAAAAATTTAAATGCAATGTCAATTATTATCTTCTGTCTTCTTAACTCCTGTTCTTTTATTATTTTCCCTCCTTAATAATATTTTTTCTCATACTCTTTTACTCTCAGTAACCCTTTGCATCTCAGTGGCTTTATTGCCTTACTTGTGATAAAATGATTAAAAATCTTATCTTAATTCCTAACAAAAAGACTTACATGAATTCCTGACCACTGACAATTTCTTTCTTCAAGATTTTCAATCAGATTGAATACTAAAACTTACTAAAATAAATTTTAGGTGAAAAATTCAAAATTCCATGCTTATTCATTAAATTATTTTCCTTTTTCCTGATTATGACAAGATTATTCCAAGACATTTATCACTGCAATTCTTCCTCTTAAGAAGCCAAAATTTTCAGCTGCAATTCTTGTATTTAGCATATTACAGAGCTTATTTTTTTATTGGCTAAGAAAAGAAATCTATTCTTTGCATAAATAATTTATATATTATTTACATAAAATAGGTGGCACCAAAAACTGATTTGAGAATTCCCAAGACCTTATTTTAACCAAATAGCTATAGACATGGGCATATCTTACAGATAGAATAAATCTTAACATTAAGGCTACAGTGTGAAATATTCAGACATCAGTGAATGAATATGATTAATCACCAGTGAGGTTTATGTAAAGGGAAAATGCATATGGAGGTCATTGGCATACTTTGAAACCCGAGACAGTTATTAGCTTCGTAAGCCCTTTTCCTGTTTTAATGAAGAAAATCATAGTTCCAACATTCATATGAAAAGCTTCCACTGTCATTCATGTTTGTTTAACAAGTCGATAGTTAACCCTTAAAGTATCTTTGGAGCAGCTCATAATTATAATAGCCTAATTATATCATTAATGTCTGTGTCAATTCTCTGGGCATTTTCTCATATGCCAAAAAATATCAATTAATATCTCTTCAGGTGCACAATAAAAAAGGACTATTACTGTTATAACACCTAGGGAAGGTTACTGAATAGAATAATCACACAAAGGTTGGTAATGAATGATAATAATTAGGACACGAACAACACATATAAGATTCACCAGCAGCATGTAAAAGAAGTAGTCAACTGCTAGAAATGAGTCCAGTGAATTCCCTAATGAATCTTCAACTGCAGGATATCTACCAACTGCCTCACATGGTCAGATGTGGCACAAGGCCGATTTTAATGTGGGGTATCTGAGCCCATAGGCTCAGCCAAAAATTCCCCGTAGCTATTTCCCAAGACGAGACTCTGCCATTCAACATAGCTTCATCTGGGGATCCTCTTTGCCCGGAGGCAGAGTTTAACCAGCACAGCTGGAGATGAATCTCCAACTGCAGACCAACATACAGTGTTTACTTCTGTATTTATGTGAATGTGGTTATACCCATTATCATTAGTGGGTATGCTACAACAGTTAATCAGTGTGAAACTGAAACAGAAAACATTGCTTATTTTATGAGAAAAAGAAGATAGTTGTAAAGGCTTGCTCAAAATATTCTTTTAAGCACATAAAAATTAATCTAGTTAGAAAAAATTTTCATAAGAAAGTGGGGACTTACATCAGTTGCTAAAGTTAAAAAGCCCTTAGTAGAGTGCGTAATGTGACAGCAAAGTTCTTGAGGTGCAGTTAATTTTCTGAATCATTCAGGTGAAAATAGTAGTGGAAGTTAATACAGCCTTAAAGAATTATAGTTGCAGCAAGTTGTCTTGTATCATCAAGAAAGACTTGGTCTGCTTGAGGGCAGTTTCAAATGACCAAATTCAAAATTATCTGTTTTAAGTTTTATTCAACTTTTATAGGGAGGTAATTCTGAGAGATTTAGAATTCTTATCAGGATTCATTATTTGTAGCCACAATTTTAACAGTATAAGAAACTCAGATGACACAGTGTTGATTGCAAACATGAAAAGTAAAATACAGGCTACTCCTATAGAAGTAGCCTATATTTTAGAAAAAGGACTATGCATCAATTGTAAGAAACCAGAATATATGGTTAGCAGCAAAAGGAACAACCCAAGATAGAAAACTAGGAATTGGAGACACCAAAACCAAGCAAATACAAAAATTTAAGTATCTACAAAGTGTTTTAAACAGAGGGTGGAAAATGTGACTCCGAAATCCAAAGAGGTCATTGGAATAGTAAAAGATGCCTTCCAAAAATATTAAGAAACAGGAAGACTTTTTTAGAAACAAAGAAAAGAGTACTATTATCTATATACTAGACAATCTCCTCACAGATGAAAAAAAATCTTGAGGCAACAGAAGTGTGAAATATTCTACAGAAGGATGCTTAGAATACCATGGACTGAACATGTGAATGATGAAAAAAAATTAACGGATAATGGAAACAAAAAAGACAGTTATATATAAAATCAGAAAGCAAGAGTTGAAATTTCTGTGACACATAATGAAGAAAGAGAGCTCGGAGAATCTGACACTCACAAGACATATTGAAGGCAAGAAGATACAGAGGGAAGTAGTGTGTAACCTACCTATCAAGCTTGTGTAAATGGATGACAAAACAGAGAGTGGGAGGCATGGGGAAAAGATAAGCCTTACTAAGGATAGGAAGCTGTGGAGAGCCATGACCTTCCATGTCCTGAAGGGACATGGCACATAGAAGAAAAAGAAGATATTCATGTTCTTAAACTAACTGATAACATTGTAGATTCATTTATTCCACTGCATTTTGTAATATATACAATAATGTGATTGTGTAATTTTAAAATAACAATGTTTTGTTTTGAGTTAGAATTTTTAAAGATAACAATTATGGATAGACATCAGAGAGAGTCTATTAAAATTTCTAGGACACAAAATGAGAAAATAGGACTTAGAAAATTTAAAAGTCACAATGCATGTTGAAGGCACGTTGGACAGGGAGAATCAGCAAATAACCTACCTAACAAGCTTGCGTAAATGGTTGGCAGAACATGGATTAGAAGAGATAGCACAAAGATAAACATTGCTAAGAGTTACAAGAGATAGGAAGTTGTGGAGAACTATGATAGCCCATGTTCTGAAGTGACACAGCACATAGAAGATGTTGGCCAGAGTTGTTTGTTGGCCACATGAGATCTCAAAGATCTCAAAGCCATATTTCAAAATTGTCACAGGCTTCAATTTCTTTTCTGATAGATTTAAAATAATCCTGAGTAGTTCTCCTCTCAAACCTTTTTTTTCTCAGTATGTTTCTTTTATTACCCTGAATCAGACAAAGTATCAGGTTCAAAAACAAGGCATATCAAAAACATCTTGTCCAAACTAGTCCTGGATATGACGATAAACTATTCCCAGCTATGGGCAAATAGTGAACCCCCCAAACAAAAAACTATAAATGTATAAAAATACATTTTTATACTAAAAATACCAGCAATACATTTTTATGTAAAATAATGACCAACAATACATATTTCAGTAAAATTACTAGCAATACATTTTTAAAGCAAAATGATGAACAATACATTTTATCAATACAAGGCATACAATTGTGTTCAAAATAAATTTAAAGTTATAAAAATGGGTTCAAAATGTTTAGATTTCTGTATTAAATAACCCATAGAGGTGTTGACATGCTGCTAAACAAAATCAACCAAATCAACCAATCTTGTCCAAACACCTCATTGGTTGGAAAGGTCTTCACTTTAAGTAGTGGGAAATGGCAGAGAGTCATGCTTTTTCCACATATCTTTATAATTCTTAACCTATGACAATCCTTTTTTCCATACATTTTATACATTTCACTAGTAACATTCTCTTCAATACTTTTTTTATCATAAAATGATTTTCAGTATATACCTACTACCAAATATTTTTCAATGCATTTTAGAGTAAAACCAATTATATTTCCACTGTAAAATAATTTTTAGTTTATACTCATAGCAAAATCATCTTCAGTGTATTTTTATATAAAATCATTAGCTATGCATTACATTGTACATATAATAATTACCATTCTATCAGTAAGTCTAATATTAATTCCTGACCACCAACAAGCCCTTTTTTAACTTTCAGTGGACATTATACAGATTATATACCAAATCAAGCTGGAACAAATTTAGGATTCAAAATTGAGTAAGTTAATGCTTTATCATCAAAGTTTTCCCTACTAACAGAAACATTTAATTATTTAATATAGAAAATGACTAAAACTAAGCATGTGGTGGAGTAGGGGTAACATCAGTGGGTAGATTTTGAGAAAAAAGGCTGAAATCATGCTGATATATACAGGATCCAAATACAATTGGTACTAAAATACAATGATTATTGATTTAATTTTTGCTAGGATTTGCTGTATACAGGCACATTTCAGAGATATTACAAGTTTGATTCCAGGCTACTATAATAAAACAAATATAATAAAGTGAGCCACATTCATATAAAAGTTATGTTTACATCATACTATAGTTTATTAAGTGTACAATAGCATTGTGCCAAAAGAAAATACAAAAGCAACACAATATACACACCTTAATTAAAAAATATACTTTATTGCTTCCAAAATGTAATGTAGAGACATGAATTGAAAAATAGTCATTGTCAAAATGGCAGCAATCAACTTGCTTAATACAATGTTGCCACAATCATTCAATTTATATAAAAAAAACAATATCTATAATCATGAGTCCCAAAACCAGTTAGGGTTGTTGGTACCATGTGTTTACTGTAACCACAGCAACATTGGGTATATCTAGGGCTAAATAGTCTGATGGAACCTATCTCTTTTCAAGTTTGTTTTGGAT
>CAHIKZ030004626.1:85000-457500 GCA_903632075.3 Acanthosepion pharaonis | reverse complement strand
ATTGTAAAATAGTAATTGTCAAAATATATCCACAAATATAATATTTTATCAACATAATATTGATAAAATGAATTATATTGTAAAATAGTAATTGTCAAAATATATCATTAAATATAATATTTTATCAACATAATATTGATAAAATGATATAAAATAGTAATTGTCAAAATATAATAACATAATTTTATCAACATAATATTGATAAAATGAATTATATTGTAAAATAGTAATTGTCAAATATATCCACAACATAATATTTTATCAACATAATATTGATAAAATGAATTATATTGTAAAATAGTAATTGTCAAATATATCCATAACATAATATTTTATCAACATAATATTGATAAAATGAATTATATTGTAAAATAGTAATTGTCAAAATATATCCACAACATAATATTTTATCAACATAATATTGATAAAATGAATTATATTGTAAAATAGTAATTGTCAAAATATATCCATTAACATAATATTTTATCAACATAATATTGATAAAATGAATTATATTGTAAAATAGTAATTGTCAAAATATATCCATTAACATAATATTTTATCAACATAATATTGATAAAATGAATTATATTGTAAAATAGTAATATCAATAATATTTTATCAACATAATAAAAAATGAATTATATTATCAAAATAGTATTGATAAAATATATCCATTACATAATATTTTATAACATATATTGATAAAATGAATTATATTGTCAAAATATATCCATAACATAATATTTTATCAACATAATATTGATAAAATGAATTATATTGTAAAATAGTAATTGTCAAAATATATCCATTTAATATTTTATCAACATAATATTGATAAAATGAATTATATTGTAAAATAGTAATTGTCAAAATATATCCAATATAATATTTTATCAACATAATATTGATAAAATGAATTATATTAAAATAGTAATTGTCAAAATATATCCAATTTTATCAACATAATATTGATAAAATGAATTATATTTTTGTAAAATATATCAAACATAATTTTTATCAACATAATATTGATAAAATGAATTATATTGTAAAATAGTAATTATTTAATATTTTATCAACATAATATTGATAAAATGAATTATATTGTAAAATAGTAATTGTCAAAATATATCCATTAACATAATATTTTATCAACATAATATTGATAAAATGAATTATATTGTAAAATAGTAATTGTCAAAATATATCCATCATATAACATTTTATCAACATAATATTGATAAAATGAATTATATTGTAAAATAGTAATTGTCAAAATATATCCATAACATAATATTTTATCAACATAATATTGATAAAATGAATTATATTGTAAAATAGTAATTGTCAAAATATATCCATAACATAATATTTTATCAACATAATATTGATAAAATGAATTATATTGTAAAATAGTAATTGTCAAATATATCCATAAATATAAATATTTTATCAACATAATATTGATAAAATGAATTATATTAAAAAAATAGTAATTGTCAAAATATATCCACAACATAATATTTATCAACATAATATTGATAAATGAATTATATTGTAAAATAGTAATTGTCAAAATATATTAAATATAATATTTTATCAACATAATATTGATAAAATGAATTATATTAAAAAAATAGTAATTGTCAAATATATCCACAACATAATATTTTATCAACATAATATTGATAAAATGAATTATATTGTAAAATAGTAATTGTCAAAATATATCCACAACATAATATTTTATCAACATAATATTGATAAAATGAATTATATTGTAAAATAGTAATTGTCAAAATATATCCATTAACATAACATTTTATTTTAATATTGATAATATTGATAAAATGAATTATATTTAAAAATAGTAATAATTTTTATCAAAATATATCCATAACATAATATTTTATCAACATAATATTGATAAAAATATGAATTATATTGTAAAATAGTAATTGTCAAAATATATCCATTGAACATAATATCAACATAATATTGATAAAATGAATTATATTGTAAAAATAGTAATTGTCAAATATATCCATTAAATATAATATTTTATCAACATAATATTGATAAAATGAATTATATTGTAAAATAGTAATTGTCAAAATATATCCAGTATTTTATCAACATAATATTGATAAAATGAATTATATTGTAAAATAGTAATTGTCAAAATATATCCACAACATAATATTTTATCAACATAATATTGATAAAATGAATTATATTGTAAAATAGTAATTGTCAAATATATCCATAATATTTTATCAACATAATATTGATAAAATGAATATTAGATAAAATAGTAATTGTCAAAATATATCCATAACATAATATTTTATCAACATAATATTGATAAAATGAATTATATTGTAAAATAGTAATTGTCAAATATATCCATAATATTTTATCAACATAATATTGATAAAAATGAATTATATTGTAAAAATAGTAATTGTCAAAATATATCCACAACATAATATTTTATCAACATAATATTGATAAAAATGAATTATATTGTAAAATAGTAATTGTCAAATATATCCATTAACATAATATTTTATCAACATAATATTGATAAAATGAATTATATTGTAAAATAGTAATTGTCAAAATATATATCCACAACATAATATTTTATCAACATAATATTGATAAAAATGAATTATATTGTAAAATAGTAATTGTCAAAATATATCAGTATTTTATCAACATAATATTGATCAAATGAATTATATTGTAAAATAGTAATTGTCAAAATATATCCATTAATATAATATTTTATCAACATAATATTGATAAAATGAATTATATTGTAAAATAGTAATTGTCAAAATATATCCATTAACATAATATTTTATTAATATTGATAAAATGAATTATTAATAAAATAGTAATTGTCCAACATAATATTGATAAAATGAATTATATTGTAAAATAGTAATTGTCAAAATATATCCATAACATAATATTTTATCAACATATGAATTATATTGTATTAAAAATATATCCACATATATTTGATAAAATTGATTATATTCATTAATTGTCAAAATATATCCATAATATAATATTTTATCAACATAATATTGATAAATGAATTATATTGTAAAATAGTAATTGTCAAAATATATCCATAACATAATATTTTTATCAACATAATATTGATAAAATGAATTATATTGTAAAATAGTAATTGTCAAAATATCCATTAACATAATATTTTATCAACATAATATTGATAAAATGAATTATATTGTAAAATAGTAATTGTCAAAATATATCCATAACATAATATTTTATCAACATATTGATAAAATGAATTATATTGTAAAATAGTAATTGTCAAATATATCAAACATAATATTTTATCAACATAATATTGATAAAATGAATTATATTGTAAAATAGTAATTGTCAAAATATATCCATTAAATATAATTTTTATCAACATAATATTGATAAAATGAATTATATTTATAAAATAGTAATTGTCAAAATATATCCATAACATAATATTTTATCAACATAATATTGATAAATGAATTATATTAATAAAATAGTAATTGTCAAAATATATCCACAACATAATATTTTATCAACATAATATTGATAAAATGAATTATATTGTAAAATAGTAATTGTCAAAATATATCTGAATAATATTGATAAATGAATTATATTAAAAATAGTAATTGTCAAAATATATCCAAACATAATATTTTATCAACATAATATTGATAAAATGAATTATATTAAAAATAGTAATTGTCAAAATATATCCACAACATAATATTTTAATCAACATAATATTGATAAAATGAATTATATTGTAAAATAGTAATTGTCAAAATATATCCACAAATAGTAATTGTCAAATATATCCATAAACATAATATTTTATCAACATAATATTGATAAAATGAATTATATTGTAAAATAGTAATTGTCAAAATATATCCATAACATAATATTTTTATCAACATAATATTGATAAAATGAATTATATTGTAAAATAGTAATTGTCAAAATATATCCAACATAATATTTTATCAACATATTTGATAAAATGAATTATATTGTAAAAATAGTAATTGTCAAAAATATATCCATTAACATAAATATTTTATCAACATAATATTGATAAAATGAATTATATTAAAATAGTAATTGTCAAAATATATCACAACATAATATTTTATAACATAATATTGATAAAATGAATTATATTGTAAAATAGTAATTGTCAAAATATATCCACAACATAATATTTTTATCAACATAATATTGATAAAATGAATTATATTGTAAAATAGTAATTGTCAAAATATATCCACAAATATAATATTTTATCAACATAATATTGATAAAATGAATTATATTGTAAAATAGTAATTGTCAAAATATATCCATTAATATAAAATATTTTATCAACATAATATTGATAAAAATGAATTATATTGTAAAATAGTAATTGTCAAAATATATCCATAACATAATATTTTATCAACATAATATTGATAAAATGAATTATATTGTAAAAATAGTAATTGTCAAATATATCCACTCAACATAATATTGATAAAATGAATTATATTGTAAAATAGTAATTGTCAAAATATATCCATAAACATATAATATTTTATCAACATAATATTGATAAAATGAATTATATTAAAAATAGTAATTGTCAAAATATATCCACAATATAATATTTTATCAACATAATATTGATAAAATGAATTATATTGTAAAATAGTAATTGTCAAAATATATCCATAATATAATTTTTATCAACATAATATTGATAAAAATGAATTATATTGTAAAATAGTAATTGTCAAAATATATCCATTAACATAATATTTTATCAACATAATATTGATAAAATGAATTATATTAATAAAAAATAGTAATTGTCAAAATATATCAACATAATATAATATTTTATCAACATAATATTGATAAAATGAATTATATTGGTAATTGTCAAAATATATCCATAACATATTTTTATCAACATAATATTGATAAAATGAATTATATTGTAAAATAGTAATTGTCAAAATATATCCAACATAATATTTTATCAACATAATATTGATAAAATGAATTATATTGTAAAATAGTAATTGTCAAAATATATCCAAAATATAATATTTTATCAACATAATATTGATAAAATGAATTATATTGTAAAATAGTAATTGTCAAATATATCCATCATAATATTTTATCAACATAATATTGATAAAATGAATTATATTGTAAAATAGTAATTGTCAAAATATATATCTTTTATCAACATAATATTGATAAAATGAATTATATTGTAAAATAGTAATTGTCAAAATATATCCACAACATAATATTTTATCAACATAATTTGATAAAATGAATTATATTGAATAAAATCCACAATATTTTATCAACATAATATTGATAAAATGAATTATATTTATGTAAAATAGTAATTGTCAAAATATATCCATAACATAATATTTTATCAACATAATATTGATAAAATGAATTATATTGTAAAATAGTAATTGTCAAAATATATCCACAAATATAATATTTTATCAACATAATATTGATAAAATGAATTATATTGTAAAATAGTAATTGTCAAATATATCCATAACATAATATTTTATCAACATAATATTGATAAAATGAATTATATTGTAAAAAATAGTAATTGTCAAAATATATCCACAACATAATATTTTATCAACATAATATTGATAAAATGAATTATATTAAAATAGTAATTGTCAAAATATATCACAATATATTTTATCAACATAATATTGATAAAATGAATTATATTGTAAAATAGTAATTGTCAAAATATATCCAAACATAATATTTTTATCAACATAATATTGATAAAATGAATTATATTGTAAAATAGTAATTGTCAAATATATCCACAACATAAATATTTTATCAACAATATTGATAAAATGAATTATATTGTAAAATAGTAATTGTCAAATATATCCACAACATAATATTTTATCAACATAATATTGATAAAAATGAATTATATTGTAAAATAGTAATTGTCAAAATATATCCATTAAATATAATATTTTATCAACATAATATTGATAAAATGAATTATATTAATTAGTAATTGTCAAAATATATCCATTAACATAATATTTTATCAACATAATATTGATAAAATGAATTATATTGTAAAATAGTAATTGTCAAATATATCCACAACATAATATTTTATCAACATAATATTGATAAAATGAATTATATTGTAAAATAGTAATTGTCAAATATATCCATCATAATATTTTATCAACATAATATTGATAAAATGAATTATATTAAAAATAGTAATTGTCAAAATATATCCACAATATAATATTTTATCAACATAATATTGATAAAATGAATTATATTGTAAAATAGTAATTGTCAAAATTGTCCAAACATAATATTTTATCAACAAATATTGATAAAATGAATTATATTAATGTAATTGTCAAAATATATCCAACAAATATAATTTTATCAACATAATATTGATAAAATGAATTATATTAATAAAATAGTAATTGTCAAAATATATCCACAACATAATATTTTATCAACATAATATTGATAAAATGAATTATATTGTAAAATAGTAATTGTCAAAATATATCCATAAATATAATATTTTATCAACATAATATTGATAAAATGAATTATATTGTAAAATAGTAATTGTCAAAATATATCTAATATTTTATCAACATAATATTGATAAAATGAATTATATTGTAAAATAGTAATTGTCAAAATATATCCATTAAACATAATATTTTATCAACATAATATTGATAAAATGAATTATATTGTAAAATAGTAATTGTCAAATATATCCACAACATAATATTTTATCAACATAATATTGATAAAATGAATTATATTGTAAAATAGTAATTGTCAAAATATATCCATAACATAATATTTTATCAACATAATATTGATAAAATGAATTATATTGTAAAAAAATAGTAATTGTCAAAATATATCCACAACATAATATTTTTATCAACATAATATTGATAAAATGAATTATATTATAAAATAGTAATTGTCAAAATATATCCACAAATATAATATTTTATCAACATAATATTGATAAAATGAATTATATTGTAAAATAGTAATTGTCAAAATATATCCATTAACATAATATTTTATCAACATTATTGATAAAATGAATTATATTGTAAAATAGTAATTGTCAAAAATATATCCATTAACATAATATTTTATCAACATAATATTGATAAAATGAATTATATTGTAAAATAGTAATTGTCAAAATATATATCACAACATAATATTTTATCAACATAATATTGATAAAATGAATTATATTGAAAATAGTAATTGTCAAAATATATCCATTAATATATCAACATAATTTGATAAAATAATATTGATAAAATGAATTTTTATCATAATATTGATAAAATAGTAATTGTCAAAATATATCCATTTTAACATAAATATTTTATTAACATAATATTGATAAAAATGAATATATTGATAAAATTAAATAGTAATTGTCAAAATATATCCATAATATTTTATCAACATAATATTGATAAAATGAATTATATTGTAAAATAGTAATTGTCAAAATATATCCATAACATAATATTTTATCAAATATAATATTGATAAAATGAATTATATTGTAAAATAGTAATTGTCAAATATATCCATAACATAATATTTTATCAACATAATATTGATAAAATGAATTATATTGTAAAATAGTAATTGTCAAAATATATCCAATAACATAATATTTTATCAACATAATATTGATAAAAATGAATTATATTGTAAAATAGTAATTGTCAAAATATATCCATTAAATATAATATTTTATCAACATAATATTGATAAAATGAATTATATTAGTAATTGTCAAAATATATCCATAACATAATATTTTTATCAACATAATATTGATAAAATGAATTATATTAATAAAATAGTAATTGTCAAAATATATCCAAACATAATATTTTATCAACATAATATTGATAAAATGAATTATAATTAAAATAGTAATGTCAAAATATATCCATAACATAATATTTTATCAACATAATATTGATAAAATGAATTATATTGTAAAATAGTAATTGTCAAAATATATCCACAACATAATATTTTTATCAACATAATATTGATAAAATGAATTATATTGTAAAATAGTAATTGTCAAAATATATCCACAACATAATATTGATAAAATGAATTATATTGTAAAATAGTAATTGTCAAAATATATCCACAACATAATATTTTATCAACATAATATTGATAAATGAATTATATTTAAAAATAGTAATTGTCAAATATATCCATAAATATAATATTTTATCAACATAATATTGATAAAATGAATTATATTGTAAAATAGTAATTGTCAAAATATATCCAATAAATATAATATTTTATCAACATAATATTGATAAAATGAATTATATTGTAAAAATAGTAATTGTCAAAATATATCCATATAATATTTTATCAACATAATATTGATAAAATGAATTATAAAAATAGTAATTGTCAAAATATATCCACAACATAATATTTTATCAACATAATATTGATAAAATGAATTATATTGTAAAATAGTAATTGTCAAAATATATCCATTAACATAATATTTTATCAACATAATATTGATAAAATGAATTATATTGTAAAATAGTAATTGTCAAAATATATCCATTAATCAACATATTGATAATATTTTTTATCAACATAATATTGATAAAATGAATTATATTAAAAATAGTAATTGTCAAAATATATCCACAACATAATATTTTATCAACATAATATTGATAAAATGAATTATATTGTAAAATAGTAATTGTCAAAAAATATATCCACAACATAATATTTTATCAACATAATATTGATAAAATGAATTATATTGTAAAATAGTAATTGTCAAAATATATCCACAACATAATATTTTATCAACATAATATTGATAAAAATGAATTATATTGAAAATAGTAATTGTCAAAATATATCAAAATATAATATTTTATCAACATAATATTGATAAAATGAATTATATTGTAAAATAGTAATTGTCAAAATATATCCATTGAAATATAATATTTTATCAACATAATATTGATAAAATGAATTATATTGTAAAATAGTAATTGTCAAATATATCCAAACATAATAAAACATAATATTGATAAAATGAATTATATTGTAAAATAGTAATTGTCAAAATATATCCACAACATAATATTTTATCAACATAATATTGATAAAATGAATTATATTGTAAAATAGTAATTGTCAAAATATATCCACAACATAATATTTTATCAACATAATATTGATAAAATGAATTATATTGTAAAATAGTAATTGTCAAAATATATCCATAACATAATATTTTATCAACATAATATTGATAAAATGAATTATATTGTAAAATAGTAATTGTCAAAATATATCCAAACATAATATTTTATAACATAATATTGATAAAATGAATTATATTGTAAAATTTTGTCAAAATATATCAACATAATATTTTATCAACATAATATTGATAAAATGAATTATATTGTAAAATAGTAATTGTCAAAATATATCCACAACATAATATTTTATCAACATAATATTGATAAAATGAATTATATTGTAAAAATAGTAATTGTCAAATATATCCATTAACATAATATTTTATCAACATAATATTGATAAAATGAATTATATTGTAAAATAGTAATTGTCAAAATATATCCATTAACATAATATTTTATCAACATAATATTGATAAAATGAATTATATTGTAAAATAGTAATTGTCAAATATATCCACAACATAATATTTTATCAACATAATATTGATAAAATGAATTATATTGTAAAATAGTAATTGTCAAATATATCCATTAACATAATATTTTATCAACATAATATTGATAAAATGAATTATATTGTAAAATAGTAATTGTCAAAATATATCCATTAAATATAATATTTTATCAACATAATATTGATAAAATGAATTATATTGTAAAATAGTAATTGTCAAAATATATCCATTAACATAATATTTTATCAACATAATATTGATAAAATGAATTATATTGTAAAATAGTAATTGTCAAAATATATCCACAACATAATATTTTATCAACATAATATTGATAAAATGAATTATATTGTAAAATAGTAATTGTCAAAATATATCCACAACATAATATTTTATCAACATAATATTGATAAAATGAATTATATTGTAAAATAGTAATTGTCAAAATATATCCACAACATAATATTTTATCAACATAATATTGATAAAATGAATTATATTGTAAAATAGTAATTGTCAAAATATATCCACAACATAATATTTTATCAACATAATATTGATAAAATGAATTATATTGTAAAATAGTAATTGTATATATCCAAAAATATTTTATCAACATAATATATAAAATGAATTATATTAAAAATAGTAATTGTCAAATATATCCATTAATATATTTTATCAACATAATATTGAAAAAATGAATTATATTGTAAAATAGTAATTGTCAAATATATCCATCAACATAATATTTTATCAACATAATATTGATAAAATGAATTATATTGTAAAATAGTAATTGTCAAATATATCCATAACATAATATTTTATCAACATAATATTGATAAAATGAATTATATTGTAAAATAGTAAATATATCCACAACATAATATTTTATCAACATAATATTGATAAAATGAATTATATTGTAAAATAGTAATTGTCAAAATATATCCATAAATAATATTTTATCAACATAATATTGATAAAATGAATTATATAAAATAGTAATTGTCAAAATATATCCATTAACATAATATTTTATTAATATTGATAAAATGAATTATATTGTAAAATAGTAATTGTCAAAATATATCCATCATAATATTTTATCAACATAATATTGATAAAATGAATTATATTGTAAAATAGTAATTGTCAAATATATCCATAACATAATATTTTTATCAACATAATATTGATAAAAATGAATTATATTGTAAAATAGTAATTGTCAAAATATATCCACAAATATAATATTTTATCAACATAATATTGATAAAATGAATTATATTGTAAAATAGTAATTGTCAAAATATATCCACAACATAATATTTTATCAACATAATATTGATAAAATGAATTATATTGTAAAAATAGTAATTTTTAAACATATATTGATAAAAATGAATTATATAGCCCTTTATGAATTATATTGTAAAATAGTAATTGTCAAAATATATATCCATAACATAATATTTTATCAACATAATATTGATAAAATGAATTATATTGTAAAATAGTAATTGTCAAAATATATCCACAACATAATATTTATCAACATAATATTGATAAAATGAATTATATTGTAAAATAGTAATTGTCAAAATATATCCATTAACATAATATTTTATCAACATAATATTGATAAAATGAATTATATTGTAAAATAGTAATTGTCAAAATATATCCATAACATAATATTTTATCAACATAATATTGATAAATGAATTTGTAAAATAGTATTGTCAAAATATATCCAAACATAATATTTTATCAACATAATATTGATAAAATGAATTATATTGTAAAATAATAATTGTCAAAATATATCCATCAAACATAATATTTTATCAACATAATATTGATAAAATGAATTATATTGTAAAATAGTAATTGTCAAATATATCCATTAACATAATATTTTATCAACATAATATTGATAAAATGAATTATATTGTAAAATAGTAATTGTCAAAATATCCATTTTTAAACATAAATAAAATTTATATTAATAAAATAATAATTGAAAAATGAATTATATTTTATCAAATAATATTGATAAAATGAATTATATTCAAAATAGTAATTGTCAAAATATATCCACATTTATATTTAATTTGATACATTATTTATTTGGCAAATTAATTGCTTTGGCAACCTGTGTAATTGTGTAAACTTTGTAAATTGTGTAATGCTTTGGCAATTGTAAACTTTTGTAAATTGTGTAATGCTTTGGCAATTGTGTAAACTTTTGACATAAAGACAGAAATATGGAGTACAGAGTAAGGATCAAACTCACTCTAGTAGTTATGATTTGCAATATATGTTTGTTATCTTCTATTCCACAGCCAAATGTAAGGATGTTATATGCAGTAATTTTTTATTTTTGATAATACTGTATTGCCTCCTGATATGTATTGTATGTGCATATCTCAGACAGCCAGATAAACTCCTTA
Source organism: Acanthosepion pharaonis (assembly GCA_903632075.3). Taxonomy (NCBI): domain Eukaryota; kingdom Metazoa; phylum Mollusca; class Cephalopoda; order Sepiida; family Sepiidae; genus Acanthosepion; species Acanthosepion pharaonis. Next base: position 445,134 of record CAHIKZ030004626.1, on the reverse strand, counting down.
TGTCAATCAAAACTTTGAAGACAAAGCCCTGTTCATCACTAGGCTTATTGAAAGCCAAAATAATGAAACTAGAAAAAGAAATAAATACAAACTTGAGAATACGTTAGTCAGAAAAGCAAAGGAAAAAAGAATATGAAAAATGGTCTGTGAAATGACGAGCCTAAATGTGTAAAAGGTGTAGCAGGTAGTTTGTTTACAGGAATATGTTATAAAATTTACAATAATAACTCTACACTACAGAAAGTTACATGAAATTATAGTATGACATGTTGAAAGGTGTCCTACATGAAGAAGTACAGGAGCAAAAATAAATATATACAAAGGAGTTACGTTAACCCTAGAACAATAACCATCAATCAAAGTTACACCACTACTAAGCATTGACATATCAGACCCAATTTTGAAAATATCAAAAAAAATATTAAATATAAATCTTTATTTGAAATATTTTACATACACTCTAAACTTTGTACTTTGAGTTAACATTAATAGGAACTGAAAAACATATTATTTAGGTAAGAAAATCAGGTACTGAAAATTGTAATTAAAAATAGGAAAATTTGTGCTGGGTACTATATACCCATGGTTAGTATTCTAGGGTTAAACAATTGTTCAAATAATACTACAATATTAAAAGAGACCAATGCTTAGAGAAAAAGATTACAATGTTACATACTGGTGAGATAGAGTTAGAAGGATAAGAAAGTAGAAACTTTGTGCTTTGACCCTATAGCTTATTGTGTTAGTTCCAGTAATTACTAGGGGTTAATCAGGAAGTGATAAAAATAGTGACTAATTTAAAATGCACCTAAATTAAAAAAGGGGACCAACAAGGGGAAAATAAAATAATAGAGGGGATGTACTGTAGTAACAGAATGCACAAATACAGTTTATTTTGTTCATAGAGATATTTCATTTTCATTTAGTTTTTGTCATATCCATTATCCTTCCTAAGGCATAAGCTTGTAATTCCTTTTCTCAATCTTTTTCTTGTCTGTTCCTTTTCTCATTCTCAGGACTCATATACCAATTTTTGGAATGAATTCATCACTAGCAAGCCTTAAACTGAATCAAACAGAAAATTTGGTTATCATCCCAGAGAAAACCCTAGGAAGTATTTTAGGGCTCTTGACATGTCGATAAAATCAGCAAAAAAAGTGAAATTGATGAACTAAGTTCAAATTCCTGCCTCATCTGTTGCATTTAAATTCATGCAAATGCCCTGAGGAAAGGCATGAACCCATCTCTGCTCTATCCAACTTAGGGTTAAATAGCGCTCCCTTGCTTTGGATGGCAGCCAGTTTAAGAGAAGGAATATTCTGAATTCAAACCATGGAGAAGACAAGAGGAAAGTGCTCTGCTATCTTTCCCAAGAAGTCATGACAATTCAAAGATAATAAAGAAACAATTTATCATCATCTACACCCTGAAGGGACATGACATTCAAAAATAAATAAAAGTAATCTGTATCTTGCCTCTGATATCTTGCCTTGGCAAGGAATCAGTTTAGTGTCATGGACAAGAGGACTTGTTTTAAAATAATGTGTTATTTTTTCACACAATAGCAAGATCTTCTTGTGCAAACAAAGGAAATCTGTATATTTACTTTGATAATATGACAGCCAATGAATGTTTACACAACTTTGTACCTTATGTGAAGAGCCATGTTTTAAGATGTCATACTCATTTAAATTATTAAAATATTTGACACATTTATGTATATACTGTATTTATGTTCTGATATAAATATATATATATATATATATATATATATATATATATATATATATATATATATATATATAAAAAATAAAACAGTTTTAAACAAGCAATGAAGAGTTTCTATTTGCATTATTTTTTCTTAGAAAACCAAAAACAGGAGTTTAAAAATATGCGACAGCAAAATATTGCATTCTTATTACAATCTATGTGTAGCTTTTCTGATTAATGTTTCCCATATAGCATTTATTTCTGCAAAATGAGTTGCTTGTTGATTATTGATCATACTATACTTGCTAACTCTTTCAGCTTACATATTTCCAGTGTATTTATTTGTCTATTATTTTGGCCTATTTCCAGAAAGGCAGTGCATTTTTTTAAAATGAATTTTTATTGTTGATTGATTTTGTTTAGTGGTATATCAACCTCTATGAGTTATTTAATACTGAAATCTAAATATTTTGAACACAATTGTATGACTTCAACTACAGATAAAATGTACAGTTGGTAATTTTACTATATATAGGTATTGTTGGTAATTATTTTTTTATAGAAAAATGTATTGCTTATATTTTTTACTATAAAAATGTATTTTTATACTTTCATAGTGTTTTGATTTTTGTTCGTGGGGGTATTCACTATTTGCCCATATCTGGGACCCTAACAGATGCTACCATCCAGGGTCAGGGTGGACCTGCGAACAACAGAAATTAAGAGGTGGTCCCATGCTCTTGAAAAACTCCAATCTCCCAATCAGAGACCTTGCTGTCAGATGTAGTTTGTTGTCATATCCAGGACTAAATTTTATTGTTTGATTTGTTTAGGAATGCATTGTAGATTATTTGAATACTGTTTATGCCTTCATTGTTTTTTATGGCGTGTCAACCTTTAGCAGGTTATTTAAAGCCAGAAAATGTTTTTTAGAAATAATTTTTTGAGGACATAATAATGATTTCACTGATACAAGTTTTACTAATTAATCCATAGCTGGAGGGAGAAGAGGTAGATTCATACCTTTAAAGGTTTTTTTTGTGTGTGATTGAATATAACAAACCCTATGGAAACTGGAACTCAGCTTGCTGATTTCCAGTTCCAAGCTGTTATCCATTACACCTGGTATTCCCAAGTGGTCACCAATATAATTACTGATGAGGCTCAACATTGCCTACTATCCTGGGTATGACGATAAACTACATCCACGTCCAGGGTAAGACGATAAACTACGTCCAACAGCAAGGCTTCTGATCAGGATGTTTTGAGGAGCATGGAACCACCTCTTAATTGCTGGTGTTCCTGGGTCCACCCTGACCCGGTGTGGTAGCACCTGTTAGGGTCCCAGCTATGGGCAAATAGTTAACCCCCATACTGAGGTAAAAAGCATTAAGAAAGTGGAAAAATAGGTCTTAATACCAGAAATACTTTGTAAAAAATTATTACCAGGGATAAATTTTTGAAGGAAAAAAAACTATTACCAGCAATATATTTTTGAAAAAAATATTACCAGCAATACATTTTTTAAAATAATATTACCAGCTATAAATTTTTGACAAAACAAAATATTACCAGGAAAAAAAAGTCGTTGGCATTAAATAACCTATTGAGGTTGATATGTCGTAAAACAAAACAAACCAAACCAAACCAACATTGCATAACTTCCATGATTGCATTAAAATCAGTGTTTCAACATGATATGGTCATACACATTTTAACTGATGGAATGAAGTTAGAATAACGAGTATTTTACATTTTATATTGTTAACATAGTTTCTAAGCTTCTAACCTTAATAAAATGTTAAAATTTTATTTATATTTTCAATTCAATATTTGTCTAAAATTATTAAATGTTAATAATACCTCCTATATGGCAGTGAATTCTGGGAAATCTTATCACAGATGAAGAAAAGAATTGAGGCAGAAGAAATTTGGTTCTACAGTAGGATTCTGAGCATACCATGGACTGAACATGTGAGCAATGATGATGTTTTAGAGAAAATGAAAACAAAAAAGGACACTTATACTTAATATCAGAAAGAGACAGTTGAAATTTCTAGGTTACATAATGAGAAAAGAGGGCTTAGAAAATCTGATACTCACAGGACATATTAAAAGCAAGAGGAAAGCAGTACATAACCTACCTAACAAGCTTGTGTAAATGGTTGAAAGAACAGGTATTAAGAGAGATAGTGAAAAGACAAAATTTAATAAGAGCTACAAAGGATAGGGAATTGTGAAGAGACATGATCGACCAAGTCCTGAAGGGATATGGCAAATAAATAATCTTCAACAAAACTTTTAAAATAAAATGATTTATATGCATCTTTGCTTCCTTTTGATATTTATCAGCTATTTAATCAATGTGATGGCATACGGTCAAGTTGGGTAACATTGATAAAAATGAGAGTAAACTCAAAAAATTTCTAAAAAAAAAAAGTCTTACTGTCTAATAGTTTCTGTTATTTGCCTTTTTGGAATTTCTGAGATTGTTATTGAATATTTATTGTGTTAGTTATGTTCAACATAAAATATTTACCATTGAGCAGAAGAATTTTTTGTTTATGAAAAGGTTCTAGTATTGATAAAAATAAATAGTTCCAAAATTTGGTTAAAAGTAATTTTCCTGTATGTTTTGATTTGTGTATTGTGATGATAGATGCCTATCAACAGTTGTCCATTTTTTACTGAATTAATTTTTATCTTTCAAACTATTGTCACAAGCAAATCCAAAATGAGAGATGCCATGGAAAATATTTTTTTAAATCTATATCTTGGAAGAATAGAGAACAATTGAAAGTATGATGAATCTTTTGGAAAATTTTTACTCAGGTGTGCATTTGCAAAAAATGTGGCACTTATTCCAGTCAAGTAAGTTGATGTAAATATGGTCAGGACATGTTAAAATGTTAGCCAAAGTTGACCATAAGCAACTTAACACATTGAATTTATATTTAAATCAATGTTATTAAAGTTACCCAAAATTGCAGGTAAATATAACAGGAAAAATACAATATATATATATATATATATATATATTTAGTTTATTCAAATTTAGGTAATCCGTATGGGTAGACCTGAAGAGGATGATATCCAGAGAGCTCAATGTAAAATTCAGAGCAGATATGTTTGAATAAAAGACAGACCACGTTAAGATTCCATGTAATAAGCTATTTCACCATAACCCCTTTAACAGGGTTCTGGATCATCAGACTTTACTTCCAAAAGCTGAAATGAAGAATGAAAAGAAATTCACACGTTTTTTACGGACCTCATCAAGTATACGCAAAGTTAACGAAGTGAGGAAGTGAGGTGGGAGAGAGGATATGAGTGTGTCATATGTATCATTTTAGTTTCCTATTTTAACCCCAGTGTGTCGGCTGGATGTTGCTCAAATCTAACGCGTCTCGTCTCTAGATAAAGGTGGTTAAGGGGTGAGCGATAAGGGCTACATTAAGGAAGACGCGTTACAACAACCCCAATAAATTACACGACAGGTTTCATTCAAATTCCTAGACGCTGTCAGTTCGCGTTACTTTAACGTGCATATTTGGGAGGTTAAGGTTTGATAAATATCTAAAATTTTAAAACAATCTACGAAGAAATTAATTTGAAATTCGGTGGAGTTTTGGGTATTTCCTATGAAGCAGTCGATTGGAAAGATCCATAGACAGAACATTGAAAGAGTAATCCAATTTATATTTAGTACTTTTTCCACTAAAGCTTTTATCTTATAGCTTGTTAGGTTGACATTTATTCGTTTGATTTTTGTTCATTAAGTAAACTTGTGATTGTTTTTGATTTTTGTTCATTAAGTAAACTCGTGGTTGTTTTTAGGCCCTTCTTTTATATTTTCTTATCTACACATGTCTTAAATCCCTATTTGTAACCACATACCTATATTCTCTTATATGCCTATGAGTTCCTATATACACCTACACACACATTCCCACGAAACGCTATATGTATATTTCCATCTTTATACATATACACCTGCAGAGAGAACGCACATCCACATGTCTCCATACTTGTCTCCATGTATACTTATACTTACATATATATATATATACACACAAGGACATCTGCATACCCATATATACTCATACGCACATATATATATCTACACATCCATACGTATCCACATATACACATACATACACACTCCCATATATGCATACGTACATACATATATATACACACACACACATATGCATACGCAATCTGCAGAATATCTATATACCCACATATGCGTTAATTTGCACTTACATATATCTCTACCTACGTATTTGTCCCTATTCTCATGTCCATCTGTGCATCCACTTATGCCTGCGTTCGAAGACTATCTCAGTATTTAATTACATTATCTATGTCTTTACACATATAATATTACCCGATCTTTCATATTTATGGCAAAACATATAAGTACCTAACTAATTGTACATCTCCACACTCACAAAAAAAAAAAAAAAACCAAAAAAAACTGGTATGTTTCTTTTTCCGTATAAAAACATATACATGTACATATCAACAGGTGTCTCAGTGTGCAAATACATTATCATAGTTGTATACATGCAGTCATGTGTTAGCGTCCACATGTGCATAGTAATATTTCTAAAAACAAAGGGAATATAAAACATTCAAAATTGCTGTTCCTATATGATTATTTCTTAGTGTACTTACTTAGATTTAGGTTGTTTTTGTGTCGGCATTTAAACACTAGTTCATTATGTTTATTTAGCAGTATGTCTGGATCTTTATGTTTGATTATGAAGATTTTCTCCTTTCAAACATAAGTTGTATCTGTCTCTGAAGTTTTTGGGAGTTCTGGCTCTTGATATTATTCTCCACTTTATTTGTGGTGTTAGGCCACTCTCCAACAAAAACCAATAATGATTTGATAGTGCTGTTTGTTTTTTTTTACATTTATTTTTGAAGGATTGGCGATGGTTGTATAGTCGGTGTTTCCAATCTCCCGCTGATATTCCAATGTATATCTTTTTCTCTTCAACCTTTTCTTTGGGGAAAATTTTTGCTTCATATATTGTGTTCTCTGCCATGCATATTCTTTCAACTGGGCACTCTGATCCTGTTCTGCAGTTGCATGTTGATTTTTCCATTCGTGTTGTATCCTGATCTTGTCCTAGATTATCCTGAAGGTCTTTTAAATTTTACTGTTGTGTGAGCTAATAATTCTTTCCATATTGTTCATGCAAGAATAGCTAATCTTTAGATTCATCTTGTTGAATATTTTTTTTTCAGAGATGCATTTTTGCTAAAGTGTTTTTCTATCAGTTTTATGAAGTATTTACCTATGTTAATATTGGAGAGGTTACAAAAAGTGGGTTGAACCATATAATTTTCCCTTTTTTCTATTTTTTGGGTTTAGTGGATTTTTTTACTTACTGACTTATCTATGTAATTTAGTGTTTGCTTAAAATTGCTTTTTAACAGGGCTTTATTGTATTCCCATTTATTCTGGTTAAAATTGTTTTACTGGAGGAAAGTTTATTTATTCTAGCATTTACTGTGTTTGGGATTTGTTTAATTATTGATTTCGGATGATTGGAGTAAATATTTATATATGATTGGTTTTTGGTTTATATATATATATATATATATATATATATATATATATATATATATACAGTGCTGTTTGATAAAAAGTGACTCACCTGATTTTTTTATTAAAATATTTTTTGTCTATTGCTTTTTGTTTTACTAATATAAAGACCCTTCCTGACCACCTAGAAAAAAAGTTTATTCACCCTAAGGTATTCTATTGATAATTATAAATTTGGATATAAATGAGATTCAGGAAAAAAAAACTTTTGTGCAAAAAAAGTGACTCAGATATCGCATTCTAATGATTAAACTGGTAAATTTAAAGAACTTTTGACAAAATATTGAAAACTATTCTACAATACACTCAGAACAATATTCTAGAGTATTCTAGAACAGCTTAAATTAAATCTAGTGTATACCAGAATATTCCAGAAAGCCTCATACAGTATAAAAACAGCTTGAAATAGCCACTCAAGTCACTAACCAGATGAAAGGGCACAAACACGCATCAGAACCATTTAAGGCATCTGTTATTGCCCTCTCAAAAGCAGGCAAGTCTACGAGAGAAATTGCAGAAATTGCCATAACCTCGCAATCAACTGTCCCTCGAGTGCTTAGAGCACATAATGATGCCACTCTTGCTCCAAGGAAGGAAACAAGGGGACAAAAGAAAAAGATTGATGATAGAACTGGCAGAGTAATCATGAGAGAAGTTGCGAAGAATAGGACTAAAGTAGCCAAGAAATTGCAGCCAGTCTAAGCAAAGAGCAAGGTGTTAGTCTGGCCTCTTCAACAGTCCATCAGAACAAGGCTACAAATCTTGTTAGAACAAGGCTACAAATCTTGTACATGAGGTTTAAGTCGCTAATAAGCAAAACCAACAAAACCAAGAGACTTGAATGGGCTCACTATTACAAAAATTTCACCATAGAAGACTGGAAGAATGTTCTCTTCTCTGATGAAACGAAAGTTGAGCTAAATTCAAAGGATAAGGTGAGTCACTTTTCTCGAACACCACTGTATATATATATATATATATATATATATATATATGAATAAAAAATATAAAAACATACATATATATATATATATATATATATATATATATATATATATATATATATATGTGTATATAAATATATATATATTTATATATATATTAATGATGGACTCTCCCATTGAGTTCAATGTATGAGGTTCCAACGACCACAAACTAATTATCTGCAAGCCTATGATGGGATGTTTCCCTGATCACTACAATCTTAACCTATTCAAGGCTAGGGTTAATTGTTATCTCCTTCACCAATACACACAAATGGCCGTCTAACATAACCCTCTATCTCAAGTGGCCCCTGGGACTTGTAAAGGGTGACTCTCACTGTAATATAAAAAAAAGGCAGCATACTATTAAAACTTTCTAAAAAATAATTTTATGGAGTATTGCTGTCTAGAAAAGTTAGCAAATGAGCAGAAAATCTATTAACTTTACCAATTCTCTGGCATATCTGCTCCAAAAATGACTCCAAAAATATCTGCCATGTCTTTTATGAAAAGTTAAGGTATCTGATAACCTAACATTTGCACTGTACACTGCCAGTACTTATATCTAGCCTAATTTTATAATACTGAAATATTAAATGTAAATAGAGGACGGGGGTGGGGGGTGGCTCTTATATGTAATCAAATACAATCTTTTCTATATTTTTCATTTTGGTTGACATAAAACAAGATAACTAATTTTGGATAACACCACACAGAGAATATATGATTTTAAAAATTTAAATATAGAATAAAACATTAAAATAATATAGTGAATCTTATTCAGTGGTACATTTTCTATCTTAAGGAAAAAATATGTATTTTTGATAACAATGTAAAATTTTCTACCATAAAAATATATTAAATATAATTACATTTTGAAATGAGTGTGTATCTGTAGATTTAAATGTTACTTTTATACATATCTGGTATATTTACATTCAATACTGGAAGTTTCTAATAATAAAAAATTATAATAAGTAACAGCTCAACTATATTAGCTTACTTCAACACAAAACTATCAATAAATGTTAAAACTATCAATGAATTTGTTTTAGAAAAAAGAGAGACGGGGAGAGAGAGAGTGATAGCATGTTTATATTAAACTTATGTAATATGAGCTTTACTGTAGAACTGATTGAGGGGCTCTCTAGTCTTGGTTGTCACCTAGTCTAGGAGAAGCACAACAAGAAAGAATTCTTCTATATTACCCAATAATGGTAATGATAATAAACATTTCCTTATAAGGAAACATTCAGCATTCATTGACTGAGCAGCCAGTGTTACCCTCAGTTGAAATTTATAAAATATTTTTATTCAAATACTTTTTCAGGAAAATAAGTTTCTTAAATAAACTGTTATCACCCTTTCCAGTATTGATGGGGGTTTTCTTCCTAACCTTTTGTTCAAAGTAATGAGGAACATCAACATTTTGATTATGTCATTATTTTCTCTTTGAGTTAGATATGCTATCCATTTTAGTTGTTTTTGCTGGTGAAAGTTCTCTAGTGATGTGGTTTCTGTTATTTGGTACAGTTCTTTGTTTATGATTCTGTAGTGCCAGTAGTAGAATCCAACCTTTCCCTGACAACATGTAAAATAGCTGGCCAGAATGGGTTCCCTAGAATTGGGTGGCAACTAGTTTAGCAGACAGCAACTCGAAATTCATAACCAGGAATTAAATTCAATCATTTACCAGCTATGAATTAAATAATAAGGTATACTGGGCTCTTCTAGCCTTAGGTAACATCTAGTTTAGCTGAAGGCAGCTCTAAATTTAAAGCCAGGAATAAAATTCGACCCTTCCCCAAATATGGCTGAAAAGAAAAAAAAATAGGATCTGGGACTAGAAATTCTACCCTCTAAATCCTTCTAAATATGATCCATGCACAAGGTAAATGACTAATCCTATCCAGGATGTAGTATATCATAGTTCGTGCATATATGTGTGTGTGCACATGTATATATGAAAGTGTGTGTGGGTGTGCATGAGCACACATGCGTGTCAACTTATATATATATATATATATATATATATATATATATATATATATATTTTGTAAATAGTCACAAATGGTTCCTTGGTGTGTGGTAAATTAGTCTAGCATGTTTGTGTAGTGAATTTGATATTTGCTGAATGTCCCACACTAGCGGTCTTGTGCAGTAAAATCCAAACTTAGTAAAAACATATATGCACACACGCATGTGCACACACATATATGGCTATTTTTCTTGAAAGCCCATACACATGTTGGATTAAAAATAAATGTAATAATTTTTTTATATATATTTATATATATATATATATATATATATATATATATATGTGTGTGTGTGTGTGTGTATATATATATATATATATATAATATATAAGATTTGGTGATCAGCCAATCAAGCTTACCTTTGGTTTCAACCTTTCCGTATCCTCAAGCATGAAGATACCAAAAGGTTGAAACCAAGGTAGCATGATTAGCTGATTTTTAAATTTAAAAGCTCTGCAGGTTAATTTTTTTATTTTCTTTATATGTCTATTGAGCACTTTTTAATACAACTGTCTCCTGGTATAATTTAACTCTGACCAATAACTGTTTTATATAATATATATATATATATATATATATATATATATATATATATATATATATAAGGTGTGTCAGAAATACATTTACAAACAATGGGGGCAGGTTTCCCACACAAAAAACATGGACAAAAGTCCATATAAACATATGTCCACAAATCCTTTCATTTTTGAGTTATTAAGTTTAAAGAAAGTTTATGGTAGATGGCGCTGTATTGCCATGTAGACGAGATTACATTTGTCATTCGTGTACATTTGTGGCTAGTCTGTCTTCAACATTTAAAGTGTGTTATTGTGAGTTAACTGAGTAGTATTCCATTTAAAAATGGCAAGATATTCATATCGTGAGCAGGCAGATATGATTTTTACATACAGCTGCCAAATCTACGCCAAAAGACCCCTTTTGCTAAAGGTAGAAAATGAAGTGGCTAGAGATCAAAAGACTCAACTACAAAGTGAAACTACATACTAGCAGCTCTAATAAGCTTGTACTTCCTGTAAACTGAGAATATTACTAAAATGTATTAACGTTTTTAGTTCATTTTATGAGCATTTCATATAATAAGATTATTTATTGAGAAAAGGTACTACAACAAAACTCAAGTTACACACATACAAAGCCTTTGTCATAAAAATATAAACAAATTGCAGTTTTAAGTTTTACCACAATTCCTGGAAATTTATTTAGCATATTGGCTTACGGCCATATCACGTTCAAGCACCGGTTCCCGCATAATCACCGAAGTTAAGCAAGAAACGTCAATCCTGATCAGTACCTAGATGGGTGACCATTTGGGAATACCTGATGATGTAAGCTTGGATGTGCGGGTAATGTAATTGTTAATCAAAGAACCGAGTTCTAATTCCAGTTGGGCTCGTTATTCACTTATGCACAAATATCCTTGGGAAGTGAATGAACTCATCTCTTCTCATCCCAGATATGGGTTAATTAATAAGATTGGTATCATTAAATCATCACTATCTAAAAAGAAAAATCTTACAATCTAAAAATCATATTTTTTGGCTTAACCATAGAAAACAAAGCAATCAATCAATTATTTAGTATGTAAATTATAATAAATACTATGCAACAAAATTTTGACTTTTTTTTGTCTTTGGTCTCTAAGTGTTAATTTCTAATTGACTTTTTTGTCTTTGGTCAGTAAATGTTATTTTCTAATTGTTTCTGTCTAGAAAGCAAAGGAAACGACTGTTATTCCCTTCAAACTGTGCTTTTGTGACCTGGACAAAGGGGAAAATAGAGACATAGAATTCACAATCCCATGAATTTAGCGGGAACAAACTGACCAGTCAAAGAATTGTTTCTTCTGCATAGTGGGCCCTTCAAACATCGAGTTGGCAAGAATGCATATATATCCAGACCATGGTATTCTATACTCCAGGCCAAGTCATGGCACAACTGAGAGCCAGAACTGGAGGCCTATTGAAAAATGTAGATTTTCAGAAATTTTAGAAGAAAATGAAGTCAACCACTTTATGAAATACTTAGAATAACATTTTTATTCACACCTGAGGATAATAGGATGTGTTGAAAGATAAATAAATGAAAATATGTATTTTTGCTATGAACACTGATAATTATTAAACAACACAAAGGGGTAATTATGATTTCTGGTAAAAGATATATAGAATCAGAAATTTATATTATTTACAGGTGTCACTGAATCCTTTAGTCAATCTATTCCCTGTGAGTGAATAAAGACTTTGGTTTAAATTTACATTACAGTTACTGGGTTTGACAAACAGAACCCAAGATGGCTGGAAGACATCAGCTGAAGTGTGTATATAACAATCAATCATCACAGAAATATAGACAAATAAAACAAAATCATTCTAGGAAAGTTTCAAAACTTTTAGAGCTGGTTCTTTTTCTGATCTAGGTGTGCCATGTTTGCAAAAATTTTTCAAAACTATATTTGCAAAAAAAGAAGCATGCTTTTTCTCCCTGTTGAAAAAATGAAACTCAGAAATAAGCATAAAAATGTTACTTAATGATTTATAGCAAACCTTTTCCTTTATTTTATGGAAAAGGATGAAACAAAAAAATAACCATTGACAAGTGTGGTCAGAAGGAACTTTTAGTTTTCCACGGTCAATTAAATTGGTATATTTTCCATACTTTTCATAATAAAAAATGGGTTTCACATTCACTGGGTTGATTATCATTTCTTGTAATATATCCATCTATGTACACAAGAGCCATTTTATTTCATTGGAAAGAGATGGTTCTAAATTTTCCAGATTGTCAAATATTTCTGAACCTTCTTCACAAAGTTTATAATCACAAGATGTACATTGGTGACCTGGATTAACATCAAATTCATCAATATTTACATTTTGATTTAAAAGTAAAGATGTCTGCTTAATATGCAGCTTTTCAATACATTGTTGAACATTTATAAAATAGGTGCCACCTGATCTTTGGCAAAGTTTACCAAATTCTTTTTCTAATAGATCAGTTGAAAATTGCCCAAGTAGTACATATTTATGACTTGTAGCTAAAAGGTGTCGACATAGATTAACAATTCCATTGCATGATGTATGGCAGTAGCAGTGTTTTGGGATAATTGTTTTTTACGATTACCTTGACTGCCAGCCATATACTAAGAGCCATTTTACCAAATTCAATGATAAAATCAAGTCGGTGTCATTTGGAGATTTGATTTCAGCTTGTAGAGGATCATTATGTAATTTATCAATTTGAAGGTATTTAACATTCAAAATTTTCCACCATGTCAAAACCTTGTTTATGAAGAGGGCAGTATCATTCTTACCTGCACTTATTTCAGACTGAGTGAGAAGTGCATTATATGTTTTTCAGAAAAACACTCTGAGGCAAGTAGAAACCCGTTGTCTTTCTATTGGCTTTGGAGCAATGGAAATTTCATTTAAATCTGAAAGTTTGACTAGTCTTTCAGATTCAAAACGATATAACTGTTTAAGATGTGTCCATTTTGCAACTCGACTTACTGCATCATCATCAAAGATTAGTTCTCCTGTTTTTTCTGTCAGCCACAAATTGCGAATATTTTTCAACAGATGAACATAATCAAAAAGCAAATGTTTATTATCTTCAGTTAACCAAGGTTTTTCAGGAAGTGTAGGATATAATCTAAAAAAAGCTTGATTTATGCGGTTGCCATCACATATAATAGCCTTTACATCAGCTGGTACAGATGTGATGGCTTGGACTGTTAATTTGTTCAAATAAAAAGATGGATGTTAATTTTGAAATTGGAATCAATTTTGTAAGAAAATTTGGACCACCATTGAGACATATCAACATTATACCAAGTACTGTTTGAGCAAGTACAGATGGATTGTCAACTGATTTACCAAATAGTTGTTTGCCATGATATAGCAACATCTTTTTGATATATACTTCATCATGGAGAATTATGCACCATTTTTGACTGGTATTAAGAGTATCAAATATAGATAACAAAAAAAATTTTTCATTAAGTTTTGAAACTTTTGACTTTATAATATTGCTAATGAGGGTAATTGAAAATCATATCTTAATTCATAATGTCCACGATCTTGCATAGTACCCAAAAGCATGCACAACTATATCTGAGCTGTATTTTATTCCAACCATTTTGGAAGCCATTGCTAAAAATTGTTGACTCAGGATATTTTTCTTGTGATCAAAAGCCATAGAATTTAAATATCGGATGATTTCTTCCAGTTTTGACCAAGCATCAACTGTATTTATATGATTTTTGGACAGGCTGCTAATATAACACTTAACTCCATAATGAAATGTTTCAAAGTGCAAATTGTTATAAATTTTCAACATAAAGAGAGGAATACCATCAATAGATTTTGATAATTGAACAGTTAAAAATTTTAACTTAAAATATTTTCATCCAAAAATGCTACAACTGGACATTTATTTTGTTAAGCAGACTTTCTTTCAAATTTGTATAATTTTATCTAATTCTAAAAAAGAATTAATTTCATCAGCAATTTGATTTCTAACAGTACTGGAGGTTTTTTTTTTTTATATTCTTTGAACAGGTGAGGGTGTTGGTATTTGACTACTTGGCACACCTGGCCATACAGATGGTGGATTTTTTGGACGTATTTTTCCATTAAACTTTTATGGTATCAAAATTTGAAGGCCAATGTTGTTTACTTTAAAACTTTATATTAAATTTAAAAATATTCATAAAAATAGCCTTTCCTTTAGTTTGGTTATTTTAATACGCTAAACTATATAAATAGGAATAACATTTTTTTTACCTTAAAGCAAAAAAAGTAAAGTAAAATAATGCATTTTTTTGTTCTTTAACAACAATATCAGAAAAATATTAAAATAAATATAATATAAATAAAATGGTATTATTATACTTGTCTTGTAAAATAAATTTTGTAGTCAAAACAAAAGGCATAAAAAAGGAGACCTTTCTAAAAAAAAAATAATTAAAAAAGTATTGACATTGTATGTAATAAATTTTTATTATTGTTATTTTTTTCTTTAATTCTAATAAGTAAAAAAAAATACTTACAGTTCACCAATTGGTAACTAATGTAGTAAAAATAATCATTTATTCTTTTAACTTCGGAAACAAAAGCGCGAAGAAATTCGTTTGTTTTGTTTTGTTTTTTTTTTTACTTAGTTTTACTTTTAATGGAAATGTTGGATAAAGTTTTAATCGAGAAATGTTAATGAACCTTTCTCTATTAAAACTTTATTCAAATTTATTATTCAAACTTAAACTTTTAATAGAAAAATGTTGACTTATGCTAATTTTTTATCATGGTTAAAAACTTGAGAAAATTAAACTTTAATTTCGTTGACGTTATGTTTTTTTCACTTTCACTCATAACAATGTTTTTTTTAGCGATATCAAAAATAAATATCAAATTAAGTAATGACATTGAATTTATGAAAAAAATCAAAACATTTTTAATTCATTTTATAATAAAAATAGTTTACGTCTTTGAAGAAACTAAATTAAATTCTGTTCAAATTTGTTAAACGTTTTGTTTTGCTTTAACAGAAATTACTCAAAATCAAAAAAAAAAGAATTGCATTTTATCAATAAATAATTCTTTAAACTTTAATCAAAAAATGTTGAACAAACTTTAAGAGGAAAAATGCCAAAAATTAATTAAACTTTAATTTAAAAATGTTAAGGCTTTTTAAACTTAAAGTAATAAATCTTTTTGTGCGAGTAAATTTAAGCACCAAAGTTTACTTTTTACAATTTAAATTAAAATAATCATAAATAATGTATGGACTCAAACTAAAATAATCAAATATACTTACTTCAAATAAATAAGTTAAATGAATGATATTCCAAGCAAAGGTAAAATTAAAAGATTCCTTTGAATTTATCAAGGTAGCAGCGCTACGCAGAAGCCTGTTAGAACGCCATGATCCAGACCTTCTGTCATCCATCTCCCCAGTGCCACATTGCCTTGTGTTCCCCGTACTCACCCCTGTCTTCACAAGAGAACAACAATTCAGAAGAGGATGAAGTTATTAATAGAGATTACAGAGGCGCAGCTGAGGAGAGAAACCCATACTACCCCAACCAAAACGACCTCAACGATTTGATCAGAGATCTTGGTCTCACAAAGTCCAATGCTGAGCCACCGATTTCAGTGTGGGGAATAACAACGTCAAATGGGAACCACTGTTGAACACTCGGAAAGTATTGTTTCCTCCACTGCATTTAAATTGAGCCTTATGAAACAATTTGTCCCCGCTCTAGATAAGGAGCCTGCAGCCTTCAAATACTTTTAAGACATGTTCCCTAAGCTGTCTGCGGCAAAAGTCAAAGCCGGTGTCTTCCTTGGACCACAAATAAAGAATATCATAGAGTACAAAGAATTCCTCAAGAAGCTCACCAGGACGGAGAAAGCAGCGTGGGACAGCTTTATCGCAGTGGTTTGGAGCTTTCTGGAGAATTACAAGGCCGAAAAAAACTATGTGGAGCTTGTTGAGACCCTACGGCAAAATGGGCTACAGGATGTTCCTTTAAGTCCATATCCTTGACGCTCATCTTGATAAATAAGGAGAACATGGGGACGTATTCAGAGAATCAAGGCAAACGCTTCCATTAGGATATACTGGACTTCCAACGCCGCTACCAAGGACCGTATAACAAAAACATGATGGGAGACTATATTTGGTAGCTGATTCGTGAAAGCAATTTACAGTATAAAACAATATCTCATGAAAAACTACCCACTTTTAATTTTTTGTGATCTCTCTTGTGTAATCCTAGAATAAATAAATGCTACTTTTGAATCATAAGTCGTTTTGTTCCTACTTTGCGCGAACAAGAATGTTCACATTCGCCAGTTTTCCCATTGAGAATAGGTAAATTTTAGAAATAGCATTATCCTGGTCACAAAAGCAAAGTTTGAAGGAGATACATTTTCCATATTATCTAGGCGTAAGCAACTAAGAGATAACAGTTGCTACATCAAGACAAAAATCGTGTTATATAATGTGGCTATGATAAATTACTAGTATCGATGTAAATGTTAACCCCCACAATCGAATATAGCACCGTAATCTAATTTAATCCTCTTTTCCGTTTTTAGGGCTGTTTTAAGTATTAAAATACCATTTGTCTATTTGAGAAAACTTTCAAGTTTGTCCCATTAACCAGTTTCTCGGATTAATTTAATTCTCTTATTGATTTAAAATTTCATATTCTTATAATACTATCTGTTTGCATAACCTTTGTTGTGAGAATGGAAAGTATTATCATTTTATGCCTCCTGGTACATTTGTACTGCAAACAATATTTTGCGGGTTTTTATGCCCTTTGAATCTATGTGACCAATAATCTGTCCTCTGTAGAAAATAAGGGTAAAAGAGCATTGACGCAACACGACGAGAGAAAACAGGACAGCACCAAACTTGAGTGAAAAAAAGAAAGGCTTTATATCAGAAAGAGGAAGAAAGAAAAGGGAAGATAGAAAAATTGGGCTTAAAAAATCGTTGCAAAAAAAAAAACAGTGGTTTTTGCGAGGACTTAACTGGTGGTAATAAAGTTCGTTCGGTTAACAGTTCTCATTTTTGTTGCAACGTCGGAATATATTCGTCTTCAGGTTGAAGAGAGATTCAGTTTTCGGGTGCTTTGCTGCAACTGTTGGAACATCCTCGTTCTTATGTTGTATTCTTGGCCGCTCCATTTTCGGACACCATGTGGTTGCTGGTTGAGTTTTACGGAGCTAAATTAGTCCGTGTTGACTCGTCGGTGGCCCAGGAAAAAAGAGGCCGTGATAGGCTGCTTTCAGCCCAACCCAGGGGCCGGTGACAACGACCCCTACAAAGGGAGGTAATTCATTTATCTATATAATATTTTCAATAATATTTAACAAACTCATGTGAGTCCGGGTAGAAAAAAGGACACAAAACATGGAATCCAAACAAACAACAATTGATAAATGTATTAACAAGACATGTTACGGAAGATTAGAGGAAGAAGCGAATATGGTGTTATGAACAGTTCAATACAATCTTCAGTCTGTGATTCTGAAGTACTTATATGCCTCGTGTCTATGGGAGCGAAAGCAAACGTGTGTTATCGCTCCAAAAATCAAAGGGAAAAGAGGAAGAATCTTTTAAATATCGCGCCAGCTCTGATTATCGCCAGGGGTTGGTAATCCAACACCTTTGATATCATTAATCATTGTTTAATAAATCACAGATTTTTTTTTTTTTAAACAAGCACTTCAGCGCATTCAACAATCATTCACTGTAATGATGGCACATATCATCACACAGCAAATTTTGGCATTGTGGAAAATGAAACGATATTCATTAACCACAGTGATGGCAGCTAGTTCCAATTCAGGAAACTATTCCATATCTTTCCAAAGAATTCGTTAAAATGCCCAGATGATAAAGAAAATGTGGTGTGGAGAGCCATGATCGCTTGGAAGGAAAAAAAATAGGTAGGCAGGGTTTTAGCTTTTCTCCATGCTTTCTGACTTTACTCCACTATTCCTTGAGTTAGCTTTTTTCTTTTCTTTTTTTTTTTGTACTAACAAACTAGATCTATTTAAAAGAGATATTAGAATAATCCAGAACATATACTGGCAAAAAACTACTTGCATGCGAATAGAAAATGAATTGAATGCCTAGCCAAGAATAGAAAGGAACGTGAGACAAGGATGTGTCTTCTCCTCAGATCTATTCAACCTCTACAGCAACGCTATCCTAAGGAAACTGGAGATCCTTCCAGGATTTATTAACAATATACGCAGATGACACTGACTCGGAAAAATACAAAATCTTCCTAGAGAGGGTAGTAGAAGAAAGCAAGAAAAAAGGACTAATCATCAACTGCAAAAAAAACACCCAAAAAACTGAAAGTATAGCCATTAGCAAGAGAAAAAGCCCAAGATGCTAAGTACAAATTGGAGATGCTATCATCAAGCAGATACAGAAGTTTAAATATCTGCGAAAAGAATTGAAAATGCGACACCGAGATCCAAACATGTACTGGACTAGCGAAAGAATCATTCCAAAAGCTAAGCAAGGTACCGAGAAAAGGAAAAATCGCTAGAACCAAAGAAAAGTGTGCTGGTTTGCTATGTGATATCCGTCCTTTTATATGCAGTGAGTACTGGGTATCCACGAGTGAGAAGAAAACTGGAGGCAGAAGAAATGTGGGTCTACAGAAGGATACTGAGAATTCCATAGAGCTAGTAAGCAACAAGGAAGCCTTAAAGAAAATGGCAAATAAAGAACACTTATACTCAGAATCTTTAACACGTAATGAGGGGGCAGGGGTTATAAAACTTAACCCTCACGGAGCATATTGAAAACAAGAGAGATAAGAGAAGGCAGCAAGCTACTTACCTGACGAGCTTATATGAATGAATGACAGAATGAAGGGCAGTAGCCTTAGCAAAAGGAGAAAATCTGCTAAGGTCTATAATGGATAGGGATTTGGGAAGAGCCATAATCGCCTATATTTTGAAGGGACGTGACACAAAGAAGAACAAGAAAAAAAACGAAATATTTTTGGCATTTGTAGAAAAGGAAATTTTAAGATGATGCACTGAAATTTACAATTTTTTAGTTTTTATATTAGCCAGTTTCAGGCTGCACGTTGTCCATTACTGAAAATAATGAACAAAGGAGTGTCGATAGCCAAATTGTAGCACAATAGAACTATTAATAATGACACTATCGGCCAACGATTTTCAAACTTGCCCAGATTTGGGGCAAAAAGTGGGGTTTGAATTGCACGGTACAGACGGTTGCTAAGAATACAATAGACTGAACGTGTGAGCAATGAAGAAAATGGGAACCAAAAGGATATATACTTAAAATCAGAAAAAAAAAGACTGTTGACATTTCTGGGGTGCATAATGAAGAAAGACGGCTTGGAGAATCCATGACTAACAAGATATACTAAAGGAAGAGAAGGAAACAGTGAGTAACCTATCAAATGAGTTAGGGTGAATGGATAACAGAATGGGGACGAATAGGTATGGTAAATAATCAAACGTTGCTTTCAGCAGGGGTTGGCAACTTACAGCACGCGTGCTACACGCGGCACGTCAAGCAATTTCCAATGGCACGCAACCGCAAATGACATCACGGAGTCCAAACCAATAATTACTACAACGCAAAGAAGATATTTAGCTGTTTTAATTTTAATATATAATAAAGTATATATACTATATATTACCATATAAAATATATTGTAGAACAGGTATATTGTTCTTGACTTGTATAAAAATACGGATGCTGTTGGCACACTGAATGATTTTAAAACCCTAATCGGTAGATAATTAGCAAAAGGTTGCCGACCCTTGGCTTAGAGCTACACGTGAGAGGAAGTCGTGGAGATCTATGATTACCCACGTCCTGAAGTAACCTACCTAACAAGTTTGTATGAATGGATAGCAGAGAAAGGACAAAGAAGTATAGTAAAGTGTCATACATTGCTTAGAGGTACAGGGAATAAGTTGTGGAGAGTCATGATTACCCATGTCCTGAAGTAACCTATCTATTGTATGGATAAGACAGCAAAGCAATGAAAAAGATGGATGGTAAAGAGTCAAATGTTGCTTATCGCTACAAGGGAGAGGAAGTTGTGGAGCGTCTTGATTACCCATGACCTGAATTAACAAGTTTGTGTGAATGGATAGCAGAGCGGGGACAAAGCGATATAGTTAAGAGTCAAACGTTGCTTAGAACTACAATGGACACCTGAACTTGCATAAAAGCAAAATCTATTGTCAGAATCTTTATATTATCTGTAAGAAAGAATGGATAAAATTATCATATCAAAAATATTTGTTCGCGCACAATACAAGAGATATGTACACAAAACAGGTGCAGAGGGCCTTGAAATTTCTGCTTCCATTTCCCGCCATATAATTTTGTGAAGCTGGGTTTTCGACAATATGGAACATGAAAAACAATACCGAGCTCACTCGTCTCCACGTGACCCCAGATTTGCGATTTAAACAAAGACAAATCCAGCCATTGAGAGTTGACAAAAACATATTCACTCATCTCATTAGTTTTAATGCTATCTCATTCTTAATTAGTTTTTCAAGCTCAAATTGTTATGATGTTATTAAAAATATATACAATAAATTAGTGACTTTAGTATACTATAGTAACTTTATTTCACGAAGAACTAGATTGTATTGTGTGGGTTATCCCACTTGACTTTGCCAAAACGACTGCCAGGGAACGCTCTTTAAGTCAATAAATAGGCAATCATATTCTCTCACTTTCTCTTTTTGGTCTTTTTAGATCTGCCTTTCAGATGGAGTCGCACGTAGATAGGAACGCTGCCGACAAGGCGCGTTCGCTTCTTTGGTCCTCCTTGAAGAAAAAATAAATTTAATTAATTAAAATTAATCAAATTTAAGTTTTACCTGTGTAGATCGTAAATTAATATACTTAAAAATAAATAAATATATTAAGATAAAACACAAGGCAAAACAGCCGATTTTGTTCTCTCTGTGCTTCTGCACTGGAAAAAAATAAAAAAATAAATGAATGAATCAGACGATCTTTTTCTAGATACGATCTACTTCGAAAATATAACTCAAAAATATATTATTCACAGATTAAAAAATCTTTATTTTAACACAAAATAATGATTGCATGCATATTGTTCCATATGGCAATATTACAGCAACAAAACAATATTAAACAAAAGGGTCTACTACTTACATAATTATTTGTTGTCTGTATAAATTAAGGTTTTATTCTTTAAACAGACAACTAAAACCTTTTTTTTCTTTGACCCTTTTTTTACAGAAAAACTTGTTACAAAAATCTTGTCTTTTATTGGATGAGAGATAATTTCTTCGGATGCATTTATCTTCTTTTATTCTTCAGAATTCTTTTCTCTTTTGGAGCTGAAAAGGAAAATATAAACACAATGCCTAACCTACGCTAATAATGTTCTTATTTAAGATAAATATCTATTTTACCTATTTAAAAATATAATTTTAAATTGAGAACGAGAATAGGACAGAACCATTCGCATAGAATGACTGGCAAAAAAACGTTGACTCTGCGAGCCAACAATACAAAAATCAAAGGCAATAATTCCTCTTCTTGAGAATAAAATTATTTCTCCAAATGTCTAATCTCTTTCTTAGACAAACTTGGATTAAATCTCTCTTAGAAGCCGCAAAGCATCATTTGTTTTACTTTAACAGATAGCTACATTTATGTTAATGTCTCAATAGGCCATATAATTCAAAATTAAAATATAACTTTTATCAAGTTCAAACAAATTTCGCTTCAGAATTCTTCCGAAACTAATAAAAAATCCTCTTTACAAAGTCACTCGACACGAAAAATTCACAACCCCTTCTTCCCACCCCCAAATAAAATTAGATAGCAATTATAAAGTTATAATTAATAAAGTCCATCTAAGAAAATAATTCGATTCTGTAAGTCGAACATTCATGGTATATTGGTTATTTAATGTGGCAAACTAAAATAGTTTATCACGTAGCCAGAAAACAAAACGTCTTTCTCAACTAAGAGTAATTTTCTGACTGAGGGTAATTTCCTCTAATGAAAAAGAAACGCATTCTCCAGCTTCCAAATCCAAAAAAGAGCGGCAATACAAAAAAATATCGTCTGCTTTGCTATCAGACGCGTATCATTCAAACTATCAATACATTAATATTTCTTGCACATAATTTCACTTTCGAAGTTTTTGAAATGTCATCAAACTTAAATTTATTTCATTTCAATATACGAAATTTTTTCCAAATAAAATTTCAAAATCCTTTGATTTTTTAACTCTCTCATACACGTATATACACACGCGTGTCTATCACACACGTTTGTTACACACACACAAACACAAAAGCACACTCTTAATTAGCTTTAATGTTTATTCCTTTTATTACAATCGTGTACACATGTAATTTCTTTTGTTAATACATGCATTGTCATTTCTTTTATAGTCATTGTTTTATGTTTCTTATTTTTACTTCTTGTTTGCAGGATAAATGTTTCAGGAGCCCGTAAATATTTAATATCCAAAGTGTTGATTCCCACAAATGGTGACTAATAATATTTACTCAAATATAATAAGCAATTCCGCAAAAATGGATAGTTCTTTTTTTTTTATTCTCTTGGTAACCAGTGGTATGGGTAAATAAGTTTAGGGTAATTTGTAGTCCCACAAATAAAAAGAGAACCGTTGTTATAGGCGCCTTTAAAGTGTGAATAACTCGCATGCTTGACGTAGATTAATTGATTACCAGATTAATCTCACTGACTATTGATAGTGATTTAGATCCCAGAAAAGAAACGCTGGCCATATCCGGTAAGCAGCTAATTTGTATACATTTGTAACTGTCACATTTCTCTTTAGCTCAGAAATATCTCAAGCCGATTATAAAAATGGCTTAAAACTTGCTCATTTATTTACGTTTTATTCATTCATTTATAAAAACGGTTTTTTTCCTTTCGGTCTGCAAAAATGTATAAAATATCGCCTTCTTGCTGAAAAGTTTGAAGGCCAGTGTGTTCGACAAGCTGTTGCTATGAGAAAGCTACCTTAATATCGGCCTAAGATAGGTCCCTTTGTAAATTTAGTAGAGATAATAGATTAAGTTGAGACATACTATGACATTGGACCACAGCAGCAGATAATCCAGTAAATCTGTCAGGTTAACCATCACTTTACGTTTACTCTCTATAAATTTAGGATATGACACCATGATTTGAATTCAATAATTCTGTTAATGATGTTCTTTGACTTCTTTACTTGTTTGAAAATAATTTATTTCTTCATCATTATCAGAGCAGTTTTGATTTGAAGATATACTGCAAATCAGTGTAAATTCTCATCTTCATTAATTTTGTAAATAACTCTTATGAGGCCGCTCCAAAGTCTTTCAAAGACTTCGAAACATTTATGGGAAATGATGGAATTTTATTTACAGTTCTTTTAATGTCTTTGTTTAATGTGTATACGATGGTCCACTATCTTACGCGAAAATGTGCTGCATTTTTGTTCTTGAAAGTTTATTAGAAGGAGATTGTACATGTAATCGCAGTCCAAATAATTTACATCGTAATTGGAGGATAAAAAGTGATATCGAGTATATTTTGCGACTCTTGTATAAGTTAGAATTAGAGATGATGTTTGCCAATTGGAGGTTTTAACTTTTTTTTCGATGAAATGAATCGATTTTTTCATCCTTCCTTGTCAGTCCCCACTTAGCACAATAATGGTTGTACTCTTGCCTTGTACCATTTTTACTAATTCTATCTCGTCTAATCCAAACCTTCTTCAAATCATTCATACTAGCGATTGTCAACTGTTACAACTAATGATATCATCAGCATCACCTAACTTTCTACAGCACCTTCTTACGTTCTTAACATTTCTGTACCCTTCTTTTTTTACAGTAAGATTCACCCTGTACAAAGCCCGGGGGGGGGGGTACCCGAGGTAGAGGATTACGTTAAGGCGTAGTTTATATAGACAGGAGAGGAAAATAACGGATAACTCTAGACTTTAACAGGTTAAGATTGTAGTGATCGGGGAAACATACTCTTGGGACTCTGTACCACAGGGCAGTGGTTCGCGGGAAAAAGTTGTTTGAGTGGAACTTACTTCTCGTCGATGGAGTACAGTGGGGTTATGGGTGGTTTGCTACTATGCAAGTGGCATGGGGAGTCATAGCCGCGAAGGTTAGACCTGACGGAACCAAGGAATGCAGTTCGTCCGAGCACTTTTCATGGTAGTAGCGATAAAGCAGTGAGAGACTCGCCATATCCTGCCTGTGTGTGTGTGTGTGTGTGTGTGTGTGTGTGTGTGTGTGTGTGTGTGTGTGAGTGAGAGAGAGAGAGAGAGAGAGAGAGAGGTTGGAGGATGGAAAATAATTCTTCTCCAACAAGGACTCGGAGACGCTTTTGAATTCTATCAAGACTGGAAAATGAGGACTGGGCAGCTTCCGTCCAAATATGGAAACAGTACTCCATTTTCGGCCTGACTTGTCTCTTATAAAGGTAGAGGATAGCATGAAAAGTCAGTTACTTACTGAAGCGGTACAGGTGATCATTTTACCTGCATCTTTAGCGATGGGTCGTATATAAGAGTTCCACTTGATGTCGGGTGTGAATTTGAAGCCCCGGTATTCTCTCAAGGCACGGAGCCTCCGCAAAGGGACATCCGTTCATCGTGATTGGCGGTAGTTCGGGGGTCTGATCGGCGATGATGGAATGTTCTGTATTTCTATTTCCTCTCTCTCTAATATTGTATGCCCGGTTTTTTATCCTGGTTTATCGTCAGCATTCTGTTTATAAAGATACTGTCTCAGCTGCGTTCAACACTACTTGCTTCTTCCTTTCATTCTCTGACGGAAAGTCTACATCATCTGCATAGATCATTTCTTCAGGTATATCTGTTCTAACAATTTGGTAGTATGAATGTTCTGTAGTGATTTTCTAAGCCCGGCTTAGATGTGGCACAAGGCCGAAAGTATGGGGCAACTAGTGAGGATCGAACTCACTACTCAGTCGTAATTGATATAGCAAGACAAGCTTTAACCATTACACCACGTCGAAGTGCTCAACTATGAATGTTCTATATGTGGGAAGTTCTCGTTAATTTCATTTCTCATTCTTTTAAGATAGCCCGAAGATAAACACCATTTATCCTTGTGGACATCCTATGTTGCTCTAGAACTGTTCAGTTTCAAAACCTCTAATTTTGATACCCAGGCTGATATTTATTCGTACAAAAAGTACAAATTGTGGCACTAGGCTAATAAAGGGGGGTGGTAGAGGCTGGTCAACACTAACTATCTTATACCTAGCTAATCAGATTCGCGACCCATTCGTACATTACATTTTACTCATTCACCAAAAGAACTCGTCCATCACCAAACAATCCTTCAACCACCATAATACCACGTGCTCTTGGATTACTAAGTTGTAAAGTTTGTAAACATATTATTCTGAAAAAAAAAAAATTAAAAAAATAGAAAGCGTTCATTGGTTGGCCAACAAAAAATCGTTCGGTGTTTAGTGTTAGTTTTTGTCAAGAGCGTTTACTTCATTCAAAAAGTTAGTTCAAACGAAACGCTATTCAAGAGTATGCTAATTTTACAGACACGACGCCATAAAAATGTCGGGAGGCTAAATCAAATGTTAAAAGTGAGACGTAGCGGAGGTTTGTAGCAGATGGTATGCTATTTTGTAACGGTTTATACTTAGAATTGTGATAGATACTTGTTGTCGGAATTGTTCGAAAACTTTCAAAATAAATGAATTCAGGCCATGGAGGATGTTTTTTTTTTATTCATATTTATATAAAGAATAACATAGCTCACAAAAGAACAAAAGAAAATTATATTTACGTCTATACAGATAGCTTCATAATGTGAGTGTGTATGTGCGCGTGTGTGCGTGAACGTCGTGGTTTGGGTAAAATTAAGAAGTCGGTTTCCCCGAAGAAAGAAATATTCCCTGGTGGGGACTATTAGCCTCCACATCCTGTCACTTTACTTTTATAGTCTTGAATAGACGGCTATCTAGCAGACAAGTTGGGTAATCGCCACAGGCCAAATCAGATATTAAGTTTTAAAGATTCCTGATTCTATTTTTTTTATCTTATCCTCTTATAAAATGAATCTGTTATTTTTAGATTTTTTTTTATTAGATCTATTATCCTAGTGTATACAGTTTTTGACTTGTTTTGGTTTTAAATACACATTTTTTATACTAGATGTTTGTACTTATTTTCTGGAATGGGTTCTATAGACTTTTCCGCATATACGGCTTATAGGTTTAGAAGCTAATGTTTCAAATTATTATTTTAAAATTAATGGTTTTAGATAAATGATACAGATTAGCTCAATTGCATTGTCATGGAACTGAAACCATGAAGACAAATTTATTCTGTACAGAAAATATTAAAGGGAACTGAAGCCCCAACTCCCAGCCATCTCATATAGTATCATGGATAATCTTAATAAACGTATACATTGTAAGGAACTATTATATATAGGTATCCATACCTAATTTCTAATGCTGTATAGTTCCTTCACGTTTAAATTCCATCAAAATGTATACAGGATTTAT
Organism: Acanthosepion pharaonis; assembly: GCA_903632075.3. Taxonomy (NCBI): domain Eukaryota; kingdom Metazoa; phylum Mollusca; class Cephalopoda; order Sepiida; family Sepiidae; genus Acanthosepion; species Acanthosepion pharaonis. The sequence continues at coordinate 417,658 of CAHIKZ030004626.1, read as the reverse complement.
GTATCTTTTAATCCGTAAGCTATAAATGCACTGAGTTCTACATCCCCCACCCCCCACTTTCAGCCATGGATTAAACATTAAGTAACAAAATCACACGCTTAAGTCGCCAAGGAAAGAGACAGCAAGGTACAGTTTTTTTTTGGGTTTTTTTTTTTCATCTTGAGCTATAATGCTGGGTTTTAACTTGTTTTAATGCCTCGATCTAATTTATTCGAAATATTGTCCTTTTTTTTAACTTTATTCCACATTGTCACACACGCCCCCCCCAAAAAAAACGTTCCTATGGCACTTTGGAGTGACGAGAGACTAAAATTTCAAGAATCTAAAAATGTTGTCATTGTTTCCATTTCAAGGCGTGAGAATTCTTCGCTTCTATCGAGTGTAGAAACAGCTGGTCAAAATTGGCTGGCATTTAACTTATCAGATGATTTGTGTTGCTAGCTTTCATTTTATCTTATAAACAAAGTAGTTTTTTTTAGCGAATATGTAAACTCCAACCATGTATCTAAGTCAATGATTTGAAAAGACTATCGTGTAAAAAGTGCAATAGAAAATCTTGATAAAATTTCAGATAAAAGAACATCATATATTAACATTGGTGTTTGACTTGGAAGAAGTTGGAATATTCATTTCTCTTCAGCTATGTAATGAGAATTCAAAAGAAATGACATTGGGAAATTACCATTGTCGAGGAGATATATTCGGATTGATAGGATGCATAGTAATATTAGTTTATGGAAAATAAACCCTATTTCCAACACAATTACGTACTCACACACATGCCATATTAAAACGTGCCAAAAATTATTTTCCATCCAATAAACAGACAGTATTTACAACCACACCAAAAAGATCCCACAAAGCATATACCGTTTAAATCAAAGTATCTGTTGGTTAGAAATTAACATCACCATGTGAACCCTATTTTTCTCAAGCCTACTTTTGGGAAAAAATTCTCCATAGATTTCGATTTTCAAGGGGCAGAAATACGACTGTCTCCGCGTGCCGAAAACAGAAAAAAAAAAAAACGTATGTCGGCGATATCAAACGAATCATCTCCAGCAATGTCATGAACAGCCAGATGGCGACTTCAAGAGAATCATCTCAAACAACAACAAAGATGGACAATGAATATTCGCTAACGATAAAACCCGCAGATTTTTTGTGTACCAACTAATCAAAGATTTTAATTCATTTAATGATTATTTTTTAAACCATTTTTTTTACTTTTTTGAATCCAGGTACATATGTTTGTAAATACATAACCATGTTTTCTTTATTTTATTTTATTATTATTTGGAATTCGGACATTAAGATTTTTATTATAACCAATTGGACGACTAAATTTCTTATAAACTGATAGTAGACGCATTGCAGCTTTTTTCAAACTAGAATGAATATATAAACAATTACATAAAATTAACAACATTATATCGCCTGAGCAAACTATATAGAAAGAATACAAAAGGGGTTAATGAAAGTACGTATATAAAGATGTCCTTATTCGTACATACGTACGTGTATGCAAAGTCCCTATGAAAGATTGTGAGAGAAGAGTTCTTTGTTGGTTTGGTAATATTATTAGATAAGCTGTGTGAAATGAAGCAAGCTTATGCCATTTGTATCCTGGGTACTTTCTGTGTCGTGTTCAGTGCGAAAATTGAAAGGTCCCTCAGAGGGAAAATGAGAACACGTCCTACCCCTAAGACATCTTGTGTTCAAGAGAGAAAGGAACCTTTGTGCTCTTTTTCTTATATACTGCTTTTGTCAACGTCATCTAACGGTCGTTAGTAGAAACTTTTTTGTCAAATTAGTACACAATAGTGAAAGTGTTAAAAATCTACTGCTTTATTTATGAACAGTCACAGAAAAAATAAGAGTGCGATTAACCATAGCACAGAAACTCAAGTCAAACGAAATGGTGACAGATGTGGACACAGAGATGTGACGAATTTTATAAGTTGCTGTCCAGCTTTTATTTGTATACGTTATAGCTGATGTTAATGTCCCATTTAGTTTAGTTTCATTTGTGTTAGTGCTGCATTATTCAAATATGCATCGTATTTTTTCTGTCGTTTTCCTTGAAGTTCTTGTGAGTTGTATTTTTAAACTTAAATATATTATTACAATTTTTGTGTATAAACAGCTATTTTTGGGCGTGAGTTTTTAAAATTTAATATCAAGATAAAATTTAGAAAGCACTGGTTCAGTTTACAAAGTACATATCTGTTGTCTTGTGGAGTAATGGATAACAGCACAGAATGAGAAATCAGAGAGCCAAATTCGAATTCCAGTCGGGTTCGTTACATTCACTTACGCACAAATATCCTAAGGAAAGGTATGAATCCATTTTCGCTTCCTAAATACTTGTATCTGAAAAAATCATTGTTATTCTAAAAAATGCTTTTCAATCCATCTCTCCCCCTCCCAGTTGCAGGTTGAATAGCAGGACAGACTAGATCCTATAGCCTTGGTGGGCAACCAGTCTCCCGCAGAAAGAAATGGCAGCCTACTGCGGGAAGATCTTCTGCTTTGTCAGTCATGAATCGAAGGAGACATGATTGCCCATGTGTGTATCACGTATGACACTTAATTGACTGACTGAACCTTCAAAAATAGCAAAATAATTTTTATCCAAGCAAAAACCTTAACTGTAAATAAGATTATAAAATCATATGTCAAGAGCATTTGCCGTTAGTTTCAACAGCAAAAAGTAAAACATTAAGGATGTAAAGACATTACGTGATTCCAAACGAAAGTTTTACAATCACTAAAAAAATACTCGGAAATTTTTCTTCATTCCAAATCTTTTTGATCCCCTATTTTCCCCACTAAAAAAGAGAGGAAAAAAAAGTATAAACAACACTAGTCAACATAGGCAGGGCGAAGCGAATTCCAACATAGAAACGCCGAAAAAACTCCACTCTACTCGCATGCCAGACAAACTCACTCGGTAGCTCAAAGACGCCGACCAAACTATGTCTCGCGATAGTAACTACCATTATTACACAAAACAAAACAAAACCAAAGAACATTTTAAAGAAACCAGTGAGTAACGGTCTTCTAACTTTATATAGAATTAATGTTTATAAACACAGGGACATTTAACATATCCGACTGAAGATTACATTGCATTAAATTATTTCTTCTTTATGTGCTGTGTCACTTCAGGACGTGGGCCATCATAGCTCTCAACAACTTCCCGTCCTTTGTAGCTCCTAATAAATTTTGTCCTTTTGTTGTTTCTCCTAAACCCTGTTCCTTCATCCATTTACTCAAGTTCATGTTATGCGCTATTTCCCTCTGTCTCTCTTGCCTTCAAGCTGTCTTGTGAGTATCAGATTCTCCCAGCCCTCTTTCCTCATTATATGCTCTAGAAATTTCAACTGTCTCTTCCTGATGTTAAGTATACGTTTCCATTTTGTTTCCATTTTCTCTAAAACTTCGTCTTTGCTCACATAATCGGCTTATAGTATCCTCATCATTGTTCTGTAGAGCCACATCCCTGTTGCTCAAGTCTCTTCTTTATCTTTGAGTTGATTGTCCAACACTCACTGCCATACATGAGGACACATATCACGTAACAGTTTAGTACTCGTTTCTAGCGAAGTTTTTTTATTTTTTTATTTCTTATGGAAATACGACGATTTACTTTCCTTCAACTTGCAACAATAATCATTTGACCATAAAATCATATGTTGTCCCCAAAGTAACGACCAGGTCTAATCTAGATAGCAATAAGGTGTCCAGGTATTTGAATTCTTAATAACGTTGAATGATAAATTTACTTGACGTAACCTAATCATTTCAAAGCTAAAGTTAAATTATTATTTCATAGTTTTCTCGGAATTTTTAGATAAGAAATTATCATTATTATAGGCTCTGCTATTCGGACCAACATCTTGGTTCTTATACTCACAACGTTTCGACCGTTGTACCCTTCAGCCTTCTGCAGATGCTCAGTAATCTCGGAATTTCAAGAAAAATTCTTTATTCAATCCAGAGGGATAGATTGTTCTCATTTCTTTTCTCCATGCTTAGGAGAAATAATTTATACTCAGTAGTTTTATTCGCTTTTGCATCACTTGTTCGTTTCTTTAATTGAACCAAAGTATATAACTTTTCAGCACTACCAGACACAGAGATTGAACTACCAAGGAACCCGATATGTTTTAACTAACATTTTTATCCATTCTCATGTTAAAACTCTGGAGACTTAAACCTAATGTTTGTAGTCAGATGGTGGAAGTGTATGCGAGTCCTGACCCAGCTTGTAGAATTGTATGAGTATCCTGACCAAAGTGGTTGAATTTCTTTTAAGTGTTTTCTTTTCGTGAGAAGAAGTTACAAGATGGTACTTGTATCTATGCTAGGTCTACTAAGTAGGTTCTGAAGGATTCATTTTTATGGCAAATAAATATTTAATAAGCACTCTAGTGCACCAATTATAGTGCACCACGTATTATCCAAAAATTAAGTAAGCTCTTCCAGCTTCTTGCTTTCAAGTCAATTTTGATCTTAAAGTATTTAAATGCAATATCAATCATTATCTTCTGTTTTCTTTGTTCCTATTCTTTTATTGTTCTCTTTCCTTAATAATGTTTTTCTTTTTCTCATATTCTTTCACACTCAGTAAGCCCCCGCATCTTATTGGTTTTTTGTCTTGCTTGGGGTGAAATAATTTAAAAAAAAAATGTATTTCTGTCAATGCAGTTTGATAATACAATGACAGAAATTTCTGCCTTGATGGGCATAAGACGATACAAAATAAAACTGAAAATCTAACAATCTTCATCTTATTAAAACTTTTCAGGTCAATTGTTCTCCTATCGTTAAAGCAAGTAGCGTAAAGTAGAAACGACAAGATCAAGTTTTTCCATAACAACGCCTTGACAAATTTTTGTCATGGATTGCTATTGACAGACGAGCTAAAACGTTACAGTCATATTGCATCCACTCTACTCCAAATTTCTACATCATATTTTCTTTGTTCTTATTACATAGTAATCATGGTCACGAATTCAATTGGATTGTAGGTACGCCACATATACTGTAGTCGTACTGGGTGTCACTAGGGTGAGACTGATGGAGACCATTCCTCTTCAGGCTGGTTTTGAATTTAGATTTTTTCATTCTCCTAGACCGGTTGCCTACCAAGGCTAAGAGCCCAGTTCACCTTGCTATTTAACCCATAGCTGGAGGAAGATGGATTCATGCCTTTCAAGTGCAAAGTGAACGAAACAGAATCGACCGGAATTTTAACTCGGCTCGGCGATTTCACTTTCCGCGCCAGTAACCTTTGTCGTATTTAGTTGTATTTTTTTAAGCGGATTCATCCCAAGCAAGGCAGCAAAGTCACTAAGACACAAGAGGTTAGTGGGTGTGAAATAATTAGGAAGTAAAAACATCAGATCCAGAGCAATAGAAGAGTAATCAGGGAGACAGGAGATAACGATTGACATTACATTTGTTTTTGTTTTTTTTTAAGATAAAGTTGGCTGGAAGGCATAGAGCCAGAAGAGAGTTCCACAAGCGGAAAGTGCGAGAAAAGAAACTGTTAGCATAGGATTTACGGTTACATTTAACCAATTCAACTGTAAAATGATGAGATATCTTGCGCTTAAATTCATAAAGTCTAGGTACCATAGTGAAGAGCTCGTCCAAACAATTACCATGAAAAGGCACAGGGAAGCAACTTCACAACGATGGGAAAGTAAATAAAACCGAGATGCCAGGACAGGACTACTAATATTACTAATTCTTCTTTGGATTTTATCAAGAATTACCAAATATATAGCAGGAGCATTGGATCATACGTGGCAACACTATTCTAAGCATGGTCGAATGATAGACTTATAGTATAGACTCTGGAAAGAAACATTACCTGACACAACACAATGAACCAACTTTCTTAGCAGCTGACCTATTCAATATAGTCTTTCTGCTTCATGTCAGTCGAGAATATTAACCCGTGAAGGCGTAACGAATCAATTTCCTCGAGGTCAGCATCAGCCATACTGTTGGAAGGCAAAAAAGCGTCTTTATTCTGAGATCATGGATTTTTGGCTAATCTATTTTATTTATTTATATATTTTTAATCTTATTACAACTTTCCAAAAGACAAAAAATAGTTAAAATTAACTGTAAAAATTCAAGTAACTTTGTCAAGTTTTTTTTTTTTTTAATCATTTCACCCCATGCAAGGCGATAATCCCACCAAGATGCAAGGGGTTACTGGGAATGAAAGAGAACGAGAAAACTTTAGAAGGAACCGGAAATCTAATCCTAAACAAGAAACAAGGAATATACTTCTACTCCTGTTCAAAAGACAACGAAAGAATGTGAACCGAGCGATAGGCGAACCTATCTACTCCTATTGAAAAAAAAGAAAAGAAAATTATAAATAAGAGATTAAATTAAAAAATTAGTAAACCAAATTTCGGCGTTTAGGTAAAGACGTTAGAAGTGTTGACTTAATCTAAGGGCACGTGTGATTCAAGTGCATGTATTCAGGTAGGGACAGTTAATGATGCAACCGTCGTTTCTTAATGAATTTTAACGATTTAGTTTGATTTTAACATAGTTTAAGTTGCGTTGTTTTGAAATTCTTACGCACTGAAGTCTCTGATTATTTCGGTCTGCCTTCTGTCTTTCCCCGTATTTATCTGTCTTTGTTGAAATGCTTTCAAAGAGAGAAAGCGAAATAGATAAAGCAAATCCATACGCAACTGAACTAACAAAGCGGGGGTGGGATTTGGGGTGGGGGTTTCTAAGCGAGGCTTCTTTTTACAAACATTTCTGTTCGACTCTATAGTTGCAAAAATAAAACATATCGAATGAACAAATACTTTTTCTTTTATATACCGTGTACCCTTCAGGACGCGTACGATCATGGCTCTTCACAACCTCCTGCCTAGTTCTAAGCAACATTTGACTCTTTACCGTTTCTCTCACCCCCACCCCCACCTACTATTCATTTACGCAAACTCATTAGATAGGTTACTCAATCTTTCTCTCTGTCGCTAGTTCCTTCAATATGTCCTGTGAGCAGAACCGGATTATGACCTTTGTGGGTCCCTAGACTAATGACGAAGATGTTAGTCATTATTCTGTTTTGGTCAAAAGATTCGAGCTTTTTGGCGAACTTCGAATCACTTAAAGGGATGCAGGTAGAGTTTAAGTAAGTCTCTTAGATTTTTATGGTTAGTATAAACCTTCTTATTCCTGCCTAGGGGAAAAGAATCAATCAGATATATTATTTTCAACTAGAGCCCACATTCAGGCATTTTTTCTTTTCAATCTATCTATCTATCTATCTATCTATCTATCTATCTATCTATCTATCTCCTCTTGCTTCTCCTTTACAGATTCGTCCGACACCAAAAATGACCAGTCAGATTACAAATACGACATATGAAGGCAGCTAGCTCTAGACAAATATTTAAGAAACTTAAACTTAGATTAATAAAAAATTAAACAGTATTACTTAATTACAATTGCAACATTTACATTTCAACAAGAAGACTAATAATAATAATAATAATAATAATAATAATAATATACTCAAGGGAGGGAGAAAAATACAGAAAATATACAAAAAAAGAAAAAAAAACACACGCCACTTACATACGAAGATGTATTCACAGCACTCCCTACCTCAGAGCCACCCTCTAACTCACCCGCACCCGACTTGAATATTTTTTACTCGTGATTATTTTTTGCAGCATTTACATAACTTGAAGAAAGCTTATTGCAAATTCTTTAAATAAATTAAAATAGCTATTTTTTTTGTCAAAAAAAAAAAAAAAAATTAACAAATGCTACTATTTTACTACCTATTGTAAACGAAATTAGCGCAGATTTCAATAGAACCGTAATAAAAAAAATCAGATTTTTTATAACCAGTGTTTTAACCAAACTTGAGGAGGTACAGGCTACAGTCTATAGGATAATCCGGCCCTGTCTGTGTGTATTAAATTTTCCAGGCTCTCTTTCCTTATTATTCCCCCCCCCATATCATTTGCCTCTTTTTGATTTTAACACTTTATGCTTTACCGGTGGTAGAGAAAAATGACGTAATGCCCAGCTACCTGTCGAACAGTAGTAGAGAAAAATGACTTAATGCTTATCTGCCGGTTGAACGGTGGGTAAACACCTGTAACTATTTTTATATCTACCGTCAAACAGTACATACCATTTACTTGCAATTTTGACCCAGGAGCTCAAACAGAAGGGTTAAAATTGTTCAGGAAGGCAAGGCTCAAAGAGTTAAATATAAACATTGTTTTGGTCCCCATTTTCTTTAAAACTTCCTCGTAGATCACATTTTCAGTCAATGGAATTCTCAACATTCGTCTGTAAACCATATTTCTGTCATTTCGAGTCTCTTCTTCGTTTGTTAGGAAAATTTCCAGCATCCAATGTTATATAAGGAGATAGATAAGATATAAGACAATTGTGATGGTTCCTGGAGTTAAGTGCAACTAGAGAGATGTCATGCCTTTCTACTTCTTTCCTCAGGACTTAAGAGTCAATGCTGCTGACTATGAAGCGTTGTTGTGGAGGGTTTTAAGGTCTTGAATAGAGAGCGTGAGCAAAGGAAGACCGTCAACCTACCAACAAGACTCTTCGCTGTCTCATAAGGCCAAGACAACCTAAGAACAGATGAGTTACAATCTTCACAATCACGTTACCCCAAACGTATAGCTTCCTAGATCTCCAGACCTGAATCTGTTAGACTACTACGTATGGGGTGTAGTCAAGAGGGAAGTCAATCAACATTCCCATAACACTATAAAATCTTTGAAGTCCACAATAACTAGTACAATGTCCAAAATAAAGCTCATCTGATTCGAGCATGTCAATGCTTGAGACCTCGTACTGAAACAGTCATCGATGCTAACGGCTGATTTATTAAGTAGGTACGTCAAGCAGTCTCAAGATTCTTCTTCTATGTGTCATGTTCCTTCAGGACGTTGGCGATTATGGCTCTCCACAATTTCCTTGTAGCTCTAAATAACTTTTGTTTTTTGCTATATCTCCCAAACCCTGCTCTGCCATATATTCACTCAAGCTTGCCAGGTAGGTTATGCGTTGCTTTACTTTGTTTCTCTTACCTTCAATGTCTTGTGAGTATTAAATTTTCCAAGCCCACCTTCCTCATTATGTGACCCGGAAACCTCAACTGTTTCTTCTTGATGCTAAGTATAAGTCTCAAGATTATTCATGCAATTTATGGCCTGGTGCTCCTGCTACATATTTAGAGATCCTTGATAAAAATCCAAAGAATATGCAATGTCATCAGTCCTGACCTAGCATGTCGGCTTCAGTCACTTTCCCACCGACATAATATAGTTTCCCTATGCCTTTTCTATAAATACTTGAATTTTCCTTTACGGTACTTAGACTATATGAATTTAAGCGTACTACTGGCTTGCCAGCAAGGTCTCATCATTTTACAATTGAAATGGCCAGATATAACCATAAGTTCTATGCTAACATTTTCTTTTCTCGCACTTTTCGCTTATGGGATTCTCTTCCGACTTAATGTTTTTCAATCCAGTTTGATTTTCAAAAAAAGTTAAATGCAATGTCAATCGTTATCTTCTGTTTTCTTAATTCTTGTTCTTTTATTCTTCTTGTTCCATAATGTTTTCTTTTTCTCATATTCTTTCACACTTAGTAAACCACTGTGTCGCAGTGGTTTTGTTGCCTTGCTTGGGGTGAAATGATAAAAAAAGAAGCAAAATAACAAACACTAACTCGAGGCGAGGCTGTGATTGAACAGAGGTAGACGAAATAGTATGTCGATGAAATCTTGCTTTTGCATCGCCGATCGGACACTGAACTATTACTAGTCACGATAGATATCCCCCCAGGGAGACCCGTGCTTTGAGCAACTAATGGGCCTCAAACTTAACCCAGACCTCAAGTGGAAGTCGTACAGCGATCTATCGCTTACTCCAGTAAGTACCTGCCTCCTCGAGCTATTCTTTACCTTTGCAAGAGCCAGAACGGGCCTAACATGGAGTACTGCTGTCATATTTGGGCATAAGCTGCGCAGTCCTCACTTTCCAGTCTTGATAGAGTCCAAAAGCATATCCGCGTCCTTGTGGGTGACAAATTATTATCCACGCTGCAACCCCGTCTCTCAAAGACGAGATGTAGCAAGTCTCTTGCTACTCTATCGCTACTTTCATGGAAAGTGCTCAGACGAACTACATTCCTTAGTTCCACCAGCTCTAACCTTCACGGTTAGAACCCGTCATGCCACGCATATTCTAGCGAATCACCCACATTCCCTCTGTATTCCACTGGTGAGAATTAAGGTCCACTCGAGTAACTTCTTCCAGCGAACCACTGCTCTGTGGAACCCACTTCCAAGAGGATGTTTTCCTGATCATTACAGTCTTAACCTGTTCAAGTCTAGGGTTAACCGTTATCTTCCCATATTTTTGCCTTTTACTCTGTAATCCTCCACCTCGAGTGGCTCCCAGACCTTGTACTGCCTGTAAAAATACATGTATACTCGGGGTTCAAATGCAGTAATCGCAGTAAAATGCGAACATGATTATTATTTCATTTCTCCTTAGTGTCAGAAGTTGTGCAATCATTAGCGTGAATGAAAATTTTGACTTATTTGTTTCTGCCCATGATGTCACATGTTACATAAACATCTACTTCAGTTACTATTAACATGGAAGGTAACGCTTCCTTGGTGACCCTATGAACATTCAAGGGGTCAGTAAGTGTTCAGGAGAGTTGGGAGTGCTTTAATTTTACGAGAGAAGTAATATGGTTTAGACCTTTGAACCATGAAAAATTTCATATACGTATTTATCTACATTTTAGATGTATATTAAATATTTGGCTGAAATTATGATATGTGTATAAAGCCAAAATCTGCAAGCTAAAGTCTGTCAGCTTCTATAATCTGATTCGGTGATCACTGGTTGTTCCCGCCACAGCTTTACTTTCGCAGATTGGCGCCGCTATAATGCAACAAAACGTAAATACGGGATATTAACACTGTTGCATTAACTCTGTTTACCAGTTCAATTTCAACATGATGTTGGGGGTCATCCAGCGCAAGTACCTGGAAAAAGGCTCTCTGAAGAAGAAAAGATTAAGAACAACTGATCTGTTTATATTATTTACATTGTTAGGATTGTTGTCCTCATCTTTATTGGCATATCACGACGTTTCGGCCGTTGCAAGTTCCGGTCTTCTTCAGGTGACTGAAATTTCAAACCGGGCCCTTTATTTCGTCCACAAGGGTAGATTGTTCTAGTTCCACGTGCCATGCCTCTTCCGGATGTCTCAGTTATCTCCCTTTAACTCAACTCTCCAAGTTTTTGTTCACTACTGCAGTAGCCAGGTATTGAACTCACAACTCTTTCGGCGAAGTCACTGGATCCAACCAACACTTTTATCCAGTGGGTTCAGTTCAAAATTCCAATCACCTGAAGAAGGCCTGGGCGTACAACGGCCGAAACGTCGTGAATACGGCAATAAATATGAGGACAACAGTCCGAACAATGTAAATAATGTGAATAATTACAATACAATATTTCAGAAATATAGACAGATTCAACTGATCTAGCTGATAATTTTAAAAAATAAAATTGAGACAACTATAACATTTTATTCTGGTTGTTTAATTGATTTTATTTACAGTATTTCAATCTGTTTGTTTTACTATTCGTTCGTTCATTTATCCATTTAGCGCATTTTGCGCCGCTATGTGCTTGCTGGTTCCTTTTGCACCGGGGATGCTAAAGTTAACTCTCCTCTCAGGCATTAAAGGGACAAGACCTACAAGGTAGCAGTTGGCTTGAATTCAGTTTTCCTTCTCTTAGACTAGCGGTGGTAAATGGAGGCCGTGTTCTGCTCAGACTACATGGCCCTCACTCTTGATCGTATCGACAAGATCCATAAGAATACAGGGCATTACATTTGGGGAAGGCTTGGAGTCGCCGGAAAGTAGTCAGTGTTGACAGCCCACTGCCTTCGGGGTTCCACTCCTTGTTTTCTGTTTGGATTTACTTCCATAGCGTTTTTCCGTGTTTTGGATATGACCGCAAGGCAACGATGGTTTAAAATCAGGGTTTTCCTTCCTCTAGATGTACTGTCTTCTTGGGCTGTTGAGCTCCATCTGCCCGAATTTTACTATTAGCTTAGATAAATATTCTATATGGCTGTGTTTCTTTAAAAACATCCTTTAGCACCAAACCTTCGAAACTGTCTTACCGACCGATCTGTCTGATTTCAAACATAAGATTATAAATGGTGGAATGGTGTAACCGACAGCACAACTATTTCTTTTCAGATTAGAATCTGCTGCAGTACAAGTTGGACTTCGTATAAACTAAATTAAAACAGAATATGTGTCTTTTAATTAAGCAGAAGGATATCTTATAACATTTGAAGACGTCAATCTAAATCAAATGGATGACTTTTGTAATGTGATAGGTCCTGATCTGACATCTAGTCTCCAGTCGCTCTCCCACAGACGTATCGTCGCCTCCCTCTGTCTTTTCTACAAATAATTTCACGGTAACTACTCCAACGAGCTACTTTCGCTAGTTCCCAGACTGCATGAATTTAAACGTGCAACTAAGCTGGCATCTCGATCCTACCCTTTCACTGTCGAAACAGTTAAATGTAGCCGTCTCTTCTACTCCAATAGCTTCATGTCTCGCACCTCCTCTCTGTGGAATTCCTTTTCTATTATTTGTTTCCCTGATAGCTATAACCTCCAACTATTCAAATGTAATGTCGATCGACATCTCCAGATGCCTTGATCTATTTATTCCCTGTCCTTCTCTTCATCCTTTCCTCTATCACGCCTCTTTACTCCTATTCCCACTCTCTGTAATCCCTTGCGTGCTAGTGACTTTCCGCCTTGCTTGGGGTGAAATGCTTTAAAAAAATCTGGAATCATGGTTGAATTACAACAGCAACGTCTAGCGTTGTTGGGAGCTGTGGTCCGATACTCATCAGTGGTGTCTACGGGCCTAAAGGAGGACGAAAAAGAAGAGGATGGTTGAACTCCCCTCAGAAAGACATAGATATTAGAATTGCAGTGACATGGACAGCACTGTCAAAAATGAAAATCCTCTGGAAATCATAAATGGAAAAAAAATATGTAAGTCAACAGTAGGAAGAACACTCTTATACGAGTCAGAAAGTTGGATATTAACAAAAAACACTAGCCACAAAAAAAAAATAAATAAAAATAATTAGTACGTAGAGCCGACTGTTGTTCTAAGGAAGAACTATATGAGAACCTAACAAAGATTACGGAAACAATCTGTGAAAGACGATTGCGATTTAGTGGCCATAGCTGAAGAAGTAAACAAGTATATCATAATATGGGATCAAAATTATGGGAAAAGATCAAGAGGTAAACAAGTAAGAAGCTTCGTTGATCAACTCATACAGGAAACCGGAATCAGAAAGGAAGAACTGGGTTTAGAATAAAAGGATTTATTGGGAGAAAAGGAGAAGAAAAAAATACCAATTTTCATTCGTTTGATTATATATATATATATATCCTTTGGTTTCATTTAGACAGTTTTACACTGTAACTCTATAACTCACATGGGAGTCTACAGGTTTAACATGCACTCTTCTAGATCGTCGCATTCGAGATATACAAACGTAGCGATGTCAGCCTAAGAAGTACCATAGAAGTATTCTTCCCGAAAACCGTAACCTGATGCATGTTCAGATATTCCGTCACTCTATCAATGATCCCAATCATCATGGATGAGATCACGAACTTTTTCCATACCTTCTGTCGTTTTCCTGATGGTTGGTCACTTTAAACGCTCATCATCCTGAACGGACCCCCAATCGCGTGTACTACTCAGAGACCTGAGAATGTTTGTCAAAAGCCAATTTGATGCAGGTACGTAGCTCGAATTTGTTGTTTATTGTAAAGATTGCAGGGCCGTTTCAACACAGCGTTACAAAACCTTGCGTAATAAATGAACACGGTACTTAACACGAATCACATTGGTAGACCGACTGGATATGAATTAGTGTCAGTTGCGTGCGCATTTCCATTGTACGATACATTGAGGGCACGTACACACCGGAATCTTTCTGATACCACCTCGTAAAACTCAATTATACATTTGCCCCAAATATTTCAAATGCATGTACGCAGTAAAGAAAAAAAAATGGTACAATAAGCGAAGACATTTGGTCTAAAGTCTTTATTATTATCATTATTATACACGTCGTCTGTTATTAACAAAACTGTTTTAGTTATTTGGAAACTTTTCTAAAGATTTATTGACTGTTCCAGTTCAATCTTGATTAGCTACTAACTTGTAGCACTTGTTCTGGCAAAATGTTGGTCTTATTGATTTCCGATAAATATGAAACATTCAAACTCAAATGGATAGGTTCACATCTTTCAAAATTTTTAATTGTTATCAATAAAACATAAAAAACTACAAAATCACTGATATAAGAATCAGTCACAATGTTATTTTTATACTTTCATTGTACAATGTTGAATTTTGGAGTAGTGAGATGCTTATGTCTATAAATGGGTTAACAGAACTTGCTTACACAACATAAAAAAGTGATCGTCGCCAACTAAAATTAAGTTCCCTTTTTATTTTTATTCATATCATACTGGTAAAATATATTAATTTCCTATCACTTACTCTATGTGAATTAAGTTATTTGAGAAATGAAACCAATATCAGCTGTTGAACGTTTTATGCATACGTGCGCACACACACACACACACACTTTCATCGAATGAATGCAACTCTATCGACGCCGTAATGGGGATATAGCTTCACATATTGAATCAGAAATATAGTTTTCTATTTCTTTTTGGTTGAATCTCTTTCTCACCGCTAACACGACTCGGAGTTTCATACACGACGCAATCTTCAGCACCCGTTATATTACATCGAGCACTGTATGTTTATATATATATATATATATATATATATATTTACTGACAGAACTGCAGTTCTTTCTCATTTTCTGTTATCGTCCAATTAGCACCATAGAAACAAGGATATCGAATTTTAAAAATGAAATTATCTTGACTATATATGTAGTTTCTGATATTAAAATTAGTGTTAACTTTTAAGCAAGAAATAATTATTTAAAAAAATGCTTTTATTGCTTTGAGTCACTGTTAAAAATCATAACATTCCTTAACCAATTTTTGTTATGAATTTATTTGCATAAAAAAAGTTGTTCTTATTATTAATAATAATAAAAAAAAGCATATAAAAAGAGGCATTTGGGCATCTCGAGACAGTGTAATGGTTAGCAAGCTTGTCTGGCTAGATCAATTACGACTGAGTAGTGAGTTCGATTCTTACTGGGTGCACCATACTTTCGGCCTTGTGCCACATCTAAGCTATGCTTGGAAAATCACTATATAAAAAGAGACACTTTTAAAAACTAAAAGTGAAGCCACACATCGATTATAGAAAGTGTGCTGGATCAATATATTCAGTGAAAATGCTATTTATTCCTTTTTCTTCACCTAGGTTTAAGTTGTCTCAATAACTTGTCAATCTCTAGGTGATTTAACAAATGGCATTGGTAATCAAATACTCTGTGATTTTTTCTAAGAAAAATTAAAAAGGGAATTTGAGCTGGTTGATAAAGTTTTATTTTTCTCATTCATACTTAATCTGAAAAGCAAGATTCGTCACTTCAGTAAAATGGAAACGCTTTCTCACAAATTAAACCATGGATGTGGTTTTACAAAACAGAAGCCATCCAAAAACTGTAACGTAGTACCGTACATGTATGTATTGTTAAACTAGTAAACAAATGATCGCGCGTGCGTTCAGGCGCGCATACAACCAACTATTATTCCATTTAACCAGAAAACTATAACTTTTTTTTTTTTAATTTTTGTACAAGATTCTTTTGTGTAAAAGAAGTAATTTGCCTATTACATTAAGAAATTATTTCTGAAGTATAACTGATTTATAATTTTCCGTATAAGAAACAAAGTGTTTCTTCCACTCATTCTGATCGAGATGATAAAAATGTCAGTATTGCAGCACTTACGTCGCTGATGAATTTTTATGAAGGCGTGTCCGGATTGAAAAGGTCAGTTTCCAGCCAATGACCGAAGATAAAAAAAAAAAAAAAAAAAATATATAACATTCACTTTTTTATGGCATTTATTTATTCATCGAGATGACACATTTTTTTTTTCTAATTTCCTATAGCATACTTTGTTGTAAAAAGATGCGTTTATATTTTTTGGTCATTTGGCTATTTTGCACATATATTGTGATTTTCTCTAGGTGAGCAAGAACTTAACATTTCAATAAATTGCATTACATATTTTATCAGAACAATTAAAATTTGACAAGTCTCTTGGGCGCTTATTAGTGTAAGTAACTCGTCGCTCCAGCCGGCCTGTTTGCTTCGATGCCATGGAGGTGTGCTCCGATAAAACTACCTCCAAAATTGGTTTAAAATAATGCTACAAAGGGTGCGATATATTACAAAGCAAAATTAAGAATAACTTTTTAGAGAAATGCCGAATGAAGTGAAAAAAGTTAGATTGTTGTTTAATTGGCACACAGTATCTTTCATCTTAAGATAAAAAATGCTTTAAAAAGCTTTATGGGAGTCCGTAAAGCTTTACAACCGGTGTGTCGCGGACATGCTTAATTTTATGATTTTTTTTTTTTTTGTAGTTTCTGTTGACCAGCAGTTATTTTTGTAGTCATTCTGTGGGGAAACGAGTAAAAAAAGAAATCACTTCCTAATTTATAAAAATTAAGTTTATTGTTAAAGAAAAGAGTAAGAAGAAAGACCCATCTGTACAAATGACGGCACTGGCAACTTATTTTTTCTTATCTTGTCCTAGCCGACTGCTGAAAAATAAGACTTTTTTTAAATTTGCAATTTGTTAATATTACCAATGTTAGAAATTAAGGATGGCTTTGCTTAACACATCTTCGCTGACTGTCGTCCTGCATACTTCTTACTTTGAAGACAGAAAAATAAGATACAAAAAAAATTAATTATTTGAAAGTGCGCAGTGTCTGTGAGTCAGAGAGAGAGAGAGAGAGAGAGAAAAGAAAGAAGGTAAGAAAAAGAAAGAAAAATGCCGACTATTAGAAAAGCTGCTAGTGTGCTAGTTGCTCGGAAATACAGCATTTACCGGAATATGAGATAAAAAAACAAGTTGCATTCCTCAACTATTTGTTGAAATATATAAAGTCCAAGTATCTTTGTGACATTCATTTAAAGAAAAACGGTACCAGTAAAAAAGGATGAATAAAGAAAGAAAAAAATAATAGTGAAAAAGAGAATTAAAAAATAAAAAAATATTGGAATGGTGTTGGTTGGTTGACCCAACAACGCAATATCAAGCGCCCACGCATCATAACGAGGTGAATTCTGAGGAAGAAAAAAGTTTAAATACTTACGTCTTCTTTTGTAGCATTGTTTATTGCTCTTAAAAAAAAGTAGTTGAGACATTTTTTTTACTAACAGAAAAATGAAATCATCCTATATACAAGGAAACGAATCACGACGTGAGATAAATAAAAATGGGAAGGAAAGTGATTGTGTAGAGATGCTTTTATTTTCTTTAAAGATTATTCGCAGAATGCAACCACTCCAACAGCTACAATTGTAGCCCAAAGCCAAATGAGTGCACACAGCGAAAGAAAAAGCATCTTATCTTAAAAGTTATCACCCGATCATCACATCTTCATATTTTAAAGTTGCAGGTTTTTAGACTAATTTACGCATTACCAAAAAATATGTCTACACTGGATTGAAGAGAATTTAGTAGTTCACTTAATAAGTGCGTTAAAAAAGTCTTCACTAAAATAAAAACTAAAAAGTAGTAGACCCATTATTATTCATTGATTTGATGCAGTAACTGGTGTAATTTGAAACGTTACTGCTGTTTAGATGAGTCCATTGAGAAGGAACTTTAACTTTACGAATATTTGAATTTTAAAAATGAAAGTAGTAAGTAATAAGTTAGTAATGAATGTATTATTATCCGAAGAAAAATCCGAGACTTCTTGTAGAACATCTCTTCCTTCTATTTTGAATTTTTTTTTTTCCCCTCGAGACTTTACTTTCAAACAAATGATTCGTCATTGAAAATGTTGTTGTAAAGGAGCAAGGGACTTAGATAAAAATCGATATGGAGAAGAAAAAAAAAGGGTAAAAAAAGACAAAAAAAAAAAAAAACGAATGTTGCACTAGGACAGGTTATAGGAAATGAAAGAAGAGAGGCTATGACTACTGAGATAAGCTTTGCCGCGCTGCCGCCTTTCCGAAGAACCAGAAAGAGAGTGAAAGAAAAAGAGGAAGAGAATGAAAACTGCGCATGCGCAGTGCCGGTGAGACGCCCGGTAACAGGCGCTGACGTCGTCGGCGATGTCGTCCGCCGCTGCTATATCTGTCGCTGACGGTAACAATACAGTGCTGAATTCTTCATTCCTATACTTTCTGGAGTTTTTACCCCCATTCAATATGAAGGACGATTCAGCACGACGACTACCTGGAATTGTTGCGACCTTATAAGAAAGGATTTTTTCGCCCTGAGGCGCCTTTTTATACACCTACTGCAGTGTAGTATAGCTACCCCCCCCTCTTATTTTTTTTTTATTTTAAACATAAAAGTGATGTGATGGCCGACTAGTTGCCACCACCAGAGCAGCATTTCTTCCAGCTCCTCTGTGGGTGTATTAAAAAATATTGGGCTGTTATATATGTGAGAGAAGAGAGTGAGCTTTATCTTTTGTTTTTTGCTGCTTAGTTTTCAGTGGCTGAAGTCGCAGTGTTTGTTGATTCGTACGGTGCTGCTGGATACAACTTAAAATTATCATAATATGGAGGCCGGAGACACTGAGAGCTCCGCTGTGGAGGACAGCGATGTTATTGAGATCATTCCTTCGGAAGATTACGATATTGGGAAGGTAAGTTGAAAAAGAAATATCCAAGAAAAATAAAAAGAAGAATATATCGAGTTTATTAAAGTAGGACTGATATCTGAAGTGTATGATAATTGCGTAGATTGCCTGTTTTCTTTTAAATCAACAGTGTGATTGGTGTTGGTCCGTTTCTCTAACTCAACGTGAGAAATGACGTAAGCTCTTTAGAGACAATGGCTGCTGCTTACTTCCAGTGTGTGTGTGTATATATATATATATATATATATATATATATATATATATATATAATAAAATACTTGTTTCAAAATAAAACCATCATGTATGTATCGCTACACAGTATTGTTCTGTTTTCATCCAGGTAATGAAAACCGAGATTATTCTTCAGTTGATTTCATAACGTAGGAATTAACGATTAAAATGTCCAGGAAAAACGGACACTACGTTTTTTTTTTTTTTTTTTCTTTTTGAAAGAAATATATTTATTTACCATTTCCTCCATCCAACTTTATGGTCTTTTTCTTGACCAATTATATATTGTATATATTTAATATAAATTAATCAAGCCGCAATACTAACTGCTTTCACTTTTATGCTAAATAGATTTTCTTTCCATTATGGTCATCTTTCCTGAAACAAAAATTGACAGCTCACCACAAACATTCCATTAGTTGCCATTTTTTTTTAACAATATAACTGTATTTTTATTTCTTTTTCTCTGTTAAAAATGTTATTTGGATAGAACTGTATTAAATTTATAAATCAGTCTTTACTTTAACCTTTTTTATTTTAAACAAAGTCTGATAACTTTTATGCTTATCTTATTGATTTGAAGGATTTCACATGGTAATCGTTTTTAGTTAACTTTACTTAAGCAAGACTACTTTCAAGCAAGAGTATTAATTTATTATTCGGTTATTTATTAATAGCTACATTTTTTTAATTATCTTAATAGTTGTTGACATTTTCCTCCTAGGTCATTTTTTTAATGACATCAGAATAGAAAACCTTCAATTATTATTAGTGACTAAGTCCCTTTTTACACTACAATACTCAATAGTCAATTGTCTTCATTTTTTCTGTGTGTTTGTTTAATCTATTGGAATGTTTTGCTGTAGGTAATAATTGTATTTATTCGTCTATCTGATAATGATAATCCCTTTCAATTTCTATCTGTTATGCGCTGCTACTACTATCAACAGCACGCAAGGTCGGCACTGACAATTCTGATTATCCACAGGCCTCTACTCTGAGTAATATTGATTATTGACTTCCTTCATTGCCAGGCTACATAATGAAATATATATATATATAACAAAAAGCTTCATACACATATCTAAGAAGCTTCCCATTATAAATTATTTCTCTTTTATTAGGATTATTTAATTACTTATCTACCTCGATAGCTTTTGATCCGTAAAGTTTTTACATTTTTTACTCGTTTTAATTTTATTTTATATCCAAAGAAGGATGGATGTGAATGTTTTTTTTGTTTTTTGTTCAGTTTTTTCTTTCGTGATAATCAGTACTTAAAAAAAAATCTCTACAATTGGAACACTTGTGGAAAATAGTAGTCGTCAACAAATAAGTACAAGAAGCAGTATTGCTGCTTCGTATTCGATCTATTAGTAACTTCCCACTTGCTTGAATAATAATATGCTTGATGACCAATACTCTTGTGAAATAGTTGAATATTCATTTTATGAAATATGCAATTGATGGGACGAAATCTTAGCACATAGCCTTTTTTAAACAACGACAATGCATTCATTTATTTTAAATTTAAAATATTTTCTCCCGCATTCATTTTTAAAAATAATGCTCCCTAAAAAAACGAATGAAGAAAAATGTGAAATACTTATTAACTGGGAAATTTATCAAAATTCCTGATGAATGAAATTACACAGAATGTAGTTTCAATTTCTGTGCAGTGGAAGCAAAATAAATTTTAATTAGTAGATCTACCACAAGTGTCTTTGACAATCAACATCTTGCCTGTTCGTGTGATGACTGAGTCAATAAATTCTTGCTAAATTTAAAAAGAAATGAATGTGTCTCTCTCTAGTCGAAGGAGTAAAAAAGCAAATAAAAACAAACTGTTTCATATTTATTTATTTATTCCTGCAAAGAAGGTTTCATGGTAACGGGATACACATAGCAACGTGGTTTTTTTGTTTTATTTATTTTATCTTTTTTATGTTAGCATTGTCACTTTAATGAATAAATGTGAAACAAAATTGAATGAAAAATTCTCTTTACCGCGTAAACTTTACTTAAATGACGTCGAGGATTGGCTGATCGTTTTCCGTTGTGATGATAGGATATCATAAACTAAACACAAATACAACTAATTTTTTAAACCACACACTGCACAGACTTCCTTAAAATTGAATGTGATACATAGTTGTGGGTGGGAGTAATTTTAAAACAGCCAAAAATAAAATTGTCGTCATTTTGTTCGTCACATTTCATTTGTGGGTTCATTCTGACTACAACTGCCCAGTCAGTCTCAAATAGTAAATGTCTGTCTCCAACAACATTTCCTTGGCAACTCACTACTAATTTGTTACTAAATTTTAAAATACGATGACATATTTTGAAGGTCAAATTGGAGTGGTGCAAAAAGTGAACCATCATCTAACCAACCAAACCTATTGACAGATTTTAAAACCAATGACAAAATTTTCCATGTATTTTTTAAAAATAATTTAATTTTTTTTTATTAAATCTTTCTAACATATAAATAATTTTCCCCTTTAAAGGGATCATATTTTTTTAAACTTATTAATAGCGCGTGGTTAACACTTGACTATTTATTAGTCACTTGATTGAATAATCTGTTGTATACTAAAGTCACAGTGATGATCGATCCATCATTATGGAGTCAAATACAAATACCCCCCCCACACACTTTTTCTGTTAACATTTAACAATAAAATCAAACTAGCGATTTTTGTTTATCTGAGGAAACCATTCTAATTTGAAACTCATTTAATTTTTATCTTAAACTAAACAAAATTCTTAATAATTTCTGGTATTATTGAAGCAATTGCGAAAATAATGAATAAATTATTTCTGCTGAGCTAATTTATGAAAATATTAAAATTTGATTGCGTATTCCTCAGTATAGTTAATTTTGACTTTTTTCAATTTTGTTAGGTTTTAAAAAACCGGTTATGAACAATAAAACAAAAACAAATTGGCTCGTGTTTTGTTTTTTGTGTGGTTTGTGTGTGTGCCACAAAGAATTAATTCTTTCATTTAGTGTTTTTAAACCGTTCAATACTGTGACATTTTTAGCCAATCTTATCTCTTCGTTGCTTTCAAATCATTACTCAACCAACATGAAAGAGTGAATCACTGACGTATGACTAGCAACAGTCAACAATTGTGCATTTAACTCACTAACTGTTGAAAACGAGCCTATAGCTCCGAACAAAAATGGCTACTACTTTATCACCAGTTTCAATAATATTTTGTTTTTTGTATGAATAATATGCACACTCTGGTCAGCCATTGTGTTAATTACTGACGTCTTATCTTATATCTGCAATTTTAATAAGTGAAATGTTCAATTTTAGTGGTACTGTATGTGTAATTCAAATAGGGACTTTACTTAAAGATCGGAACGTTGATATCGTAAAACATCACAAGAGAAATCATTTAGTTCTTCTTGTGATGTTGATTCCTCGTTTCCTTTTTAGTTTTTAAGTTTCACTTCATCTTTGGTGCATTTTACTACATAAACTTAAAAAAAACAGGAAGTGTTTTGAATCATCGGAAGATCTTCAATGATTCCTCTAGAAAAGGAAATAGTCCTTTTTAAAATATTTTATTTTTAAGTACACTGTCATTTTGTTACTAGCATAAATGCAGGAAATAATACATATTTTTCTGTAAGTGTTCGTTTTGTCATCTGTTCAACTAAAATTCATTATTCTCTTTTAGATTTTATTTTCGTTATTTTTGAAAATAAATAAATCTTGTAATGTAGTTTCTGCTCTCTCTTCTTTTTTGACTACTACTTATTTTCATTTTTACTGAAGCAATCATTTGACAGCTGTAGTGTAGTAACACTCAGCAATTCTAGTACATTCATTCATCATGTTATCAACGAGCAGATGTTTTAAGAAATTTCAGTCCCTCTATTACTGCTTTCGGGTTGCCTCTTATTTTCCCATGGTTTAAATATTTTTACCACTGCACTCATTAGTAAAAGTAAAACTATTACTTAAATAATTATGTTGTGTTGACAGATCTATCAATATGAACGAATTTCTCTTAAAAAATCTCTGTTAAAAAAAAGACGGATTCCAATCAGTTCTTTATTGATTCAATTTGAAATGCATCGAAGTATTTTTGCTTATTGGGAATATTTTAAACTTAAATTACTCTATTAGTTTGGAAAAACTTAAATTTATTTAAAGCTTCAAGAAAGATTTTTCATTTTTGAAAATGCATTAAAATTTAGCTATAGCTTTACATTTTTAATTATTTTTATTTTAAATTTTAGCTGTCATCTGTTTCATTAGCAAAAACAAAAACACATAAGTTAATCATAGTTTTATTTTTATTTACATTGCATCTTAAACAAAATTTTAACATTTATTTTAAATTAAAAATAAAACGTTTAAATGTCGATAGGTTAAGAAGGAATACAAAAAAATAAAGAATAAGTTATTAGAAAACATAGAGCAGTGGATTTAAATTAGCCACATTAAACTGGAGCTTTTTAAAACGACTGACAAAAGAAAAAGTAGTAAAGTAGTTAGTCTACATTAACTTAGATTTAGAATAATTGAGATGAACTAAATTTTAACTTTTAAAATAATAAAGTTAGTTATTTGATACCAAGTACATGATGAAATAGATGAACTGTGGTTAAATAATAACAAAAAAAGCCCCCCCCCCCGTTTTTGATTTACCAAAGGGTCCATAGCACAGGTCACTGCTGAGATGAGTAGAGGTGAAGCTATATATAGATGAAATGAGTTTTTTTTTTTTTTTTTTTTTTTTTTTTTTTGCTTGCTTGCTTAAGATTTCAAACTGACATTAACTTATTAAAACCAGAAGGTACTTGAAGTGATTTATTTCTCCCTCTTTAAAATAAGGTTCCCTTTAAGAAGGAATACATTTTTTTTTTTTTTTTTTTTTTAAATACAGTGTAAATTTTTTCATGAATTTAAAAACAAATCTGTTCTTTGAGCTTGTTTTCTTTAATTTCTGGAGTGTTGGGATATTACAAATGCTTCTAGTCTATTTTAATGTCCAGTGTAATTATAAATAGAAGTGATACACATAAAACATTAGAAAAATTCACTATTTCATTAAGTTTCAACATAGTTTCTCAAACAAATATTAGAAAACATTGTTTCTACAAAACACACTCTTTCAAATAAAACATCACTTGAGGTTTAAAATTTATTTTTAAAAAATAAATTTATTTCTTCTCTTCCATGTGCTGCTACTTAAATATTGGCATGTGCTTTAGCAACCTTAGATCTAGTGATTACATGAAATTTAGAAGAGACAGACGTAACTTTTCTGTTAAACCAATCACTCATTAACATTTTTAGATGCTCGAGGTATTTTAAAAGATTTTCATCAGCTTGTATTGAACACAATAATTTCATAAAGGCACAACTTCATACAAACACAATCTTTTTCAATTCAAAATGTAGTACATGGAATTGGTGTTATAAATCAGTTTAGGTACCTCCGCAAAATTGCTAAAATAGCATGCCATGATGAAAAAATGCCCCAAACTTAATGAAAAGTTTTATCATCAAAATCTTTTATTATAATTAAGAGGAAAGATCTAAGAAATTTCTAGATATATAATTTTTTAATCTTTTTTAAACATTTAGAAATTTTGTTTAAAAATCTCGTTTTTCTTTCTTCAGTGGATGTACTGTAAATTAGCTTGACACATTTTGGCGTCTATTTTTTTTTTTTTTTTTTTTTTTTTTGTAAAAGACACATTCATTTGTTGATTTTTGCAAAAATCAAATAGCTGGATTTTAATGAAGCTTTCAGGACTTATTTACAAATTAATTATTTTAGAAATTTTTTTTTTTTTTTTTTGTAAAATCACATCCTGTCTTATTGTTCTGAATTGTAAAATAAACGCAGTAAAACTAAGACATTATTTAATTAGAGAAGCTTTTAATTGCTTTTATGAATAATATATATTAAGGACTATATTGTCTTTATTTTTCCAATGAAAAATGAATTTTTACAAGATTAGTTTTCATTTTTTTGCAATTTTAATTAGAATAATTTATGAAGATTTTAAATCTTTTAAAATTCATTTTCAATGGTGTAACTATTTGGGAATATTATTAAATAAAACTATATTTACTAATCATATATTGTAAAGCTTATTACAATCTGATGAACTCATTATTTTTCAAAGAATTTTAAATTGTTTTTGTATGTGTATAAACTTGCTGATTTTTGTTGATATGGTTGCCCATACATAACATCAGAAAATAAGAGTGATAACTATAGTAATTTTTAGAGTCAAATTTCTCTAAAATTCAATAAAACATTAGATTAAGCAGAATATTTTCTTAAATTTTTATGATTACAGAGTACTTAAAAAGCAATTGCATTATTTTTATTTTATTTTTTTTTTTTCTTACATTTAAAGCCCCTGTAGAACAACATTAGGCAAAAATCTCTCTGCCATCAAGCTGTCACAGCTGTTAAAAAGCTGTCAACATAAACAGTTACTGCCATGTTAAAAGATGAATTTCTATTATATTTTAAGCTTAAAGTAAATAATATTTGTTTCAAATTAGAGTAATTATACTTTAAATAGACTAATATTCCTCAAATTTCAAATTATATTTTATTTTTCGAAGATTTTTTTTTAATAAAGAGAATTACATTTTTATAACAGTTTCCTAGAAATAGCACAAAATTCAGAAATTTTAGAAATTTCAAAACAAAAACTAATCAATTTAAATTAGTTTTGAAATGCAGCATAGTATTTTGCTTGTTGGAAATATTAAATTTAATCTATCAGCTTAAAATAAAAGCTTCAAGAAAGATTTTTCATTATTAAAAATTCATTTTTGTTAGGTATTGCATTCTTATGGCGGTACCTACTCTAGATTGTACTTTTCTATTTTTCATCAAAACAAAAAGGATTTAAATTGTTAGCAATAAAATACCTATGGACTTATGAAAAATCAATAGGTATTTGGAATGTTTTGTAAGATAAAAGATGCATGCAAATATGCATCTTTTTTTCTAAGACATATTAAATTTAATCTTCTGACTTTAATAACTACAAGAAAAATGTAGAAACTGAAGGTAAAAACAAAAGTTGAAATCTTTAGTTATTATAATCTGGAGTTAGAATCTTAAAATATTAATTTTATTATTTTTTTTTAATTTTTAAACTTCAACTTTAAACACTTGAGAGAAAAAATATTTTTACATTTCCATATGAACATTTCAAGAAAAGTTGGTGTTTTTAGAATAAAAATGTATAAAAGGTTCAATGATATACAGCATTCAAGGAAATATTTTTGCATATGCCCCTAAATAAATGATTAAAGACATAAAAAGGAGAAATAGACATGTTAAGAGCTACCTTGATTTTAATTTACATAAATATAATCTGCCCTGGTGGAAACTTGAACCTGTAGTTTTTGCAACTCTGTCAAAAGCTGATAGCAAACATCAAGCAGTGTAATTTTATCATTGCACTATTCTATGTACTTAAAACATTTGTATTTTTATGGCAATTCTATTACAAGAAAATATCTTACAAATTATGATCAGATAAAATCCCTGGTCTATATTTATGTCATGTACTATTTTTTTTCTCTATTAATACTTCAAAATAAGAAATAACAATTTTCTTAAAAATAAATCATATGGAAAATTGTTTTGTATAGATTTTTAAAGTTCACTGTAATCAAGTACATAAAACCAACAATAAAAAAAAAAGTATCTTCTAGCCATTTGTCTTAAATATTCAATAAGTTATTTGATTTTTATTTTGTGTACACCAATATATAAATCGATGTTTTAAAGTGTAAAAATAAATATCAGTCCATTTTAATAACTGATGTTTCCTAATTTGGTAGTTTTTACTCATTATGTATGGGTTTAATCTTTAATTGAACCTCTCAATTTTAGCAAGGTTGACATAAATACAAGCATATACAGTAACTGCTGTGCATATAGTCTTCTAAAATCCAGCATGTTTTCAATTGTTAAAGGATGTTTGTTTTACACTTGTGTAAAGAATAAAATTAAAACAAATTTTCACCCAAAATAGAAATATTTGAGATTCTGTTCTTAAAATTAAGTACAGTTTTAGACAAGAGTGATTTTTTTTTTTTTTTTTTTTTTTTTTTTAATCATTATTATTATTATTATTATTATATCTGGATAGGTTTTATGGTTATAACTAGAGAAAAGAAATTAAATATCTATTAAACATATATAAAGAATGTGCAGCAACCAGAAAACTAAATGCAGTTTGCCAGTATTCAATATATTTCATCATGTAAATCTTATTTTAAACTTCTGTACAAATTATTAAGCATTGCACCAGAAGTGAAATGTTCAATAATGATTAACACCACCTTATAATTTTATTAATGAATTAATAACTTAATATGTTGGGTTTATTTATACCCAATATATCATTCTGCCACGTTGCATTATAATAAGCAAACACAGATTCCAGGTGTACAAAACTAATTAGAACTGTTATCCTACAGTTAGAGAAGTATTTCGAAATTGAAGCGCATAAACACAAGTTAGGACAAAGTAAATACACAGCCAGTTGAACAATCTTCCACTTGCTTGACAATGTAACTGTTTGTTCAAGGACAAGTCCTGTTGGTATCATTTGCTAATTCAGGAACAAAATAAGAATTTAACAACAACATAGTTAAATAAATTTAAATCTTCCTGTTTGACTAATCAGCTGATTCAGAAAGAGTTAAAAAAAAAAAAAAACTTCCTTCCAAATATATAAATAAATATAAATCAGTAAATTTTTAGTTTAATAGTGATTTAATAAACATATTTCATAAAGTAATAAAGATCAATTGTTACCTCTGCTAAGGAGATAATGTTTTTGTCTTAATCTGTCTGTAACCAATATACTCAAAAGTACGAGCCAGGTTCTCTTAAAATTTGCAATTCACATCATGCCACTAAATTCATAGAGCAACCAGTAGCATATACAAAATAACAATATCTTGCAAGAATTACAGGATAATCCTCACTTTGCAGCAGGTATTTATTAATTTTATAGACTCAAATGTCTGATAATTACACAACTAACATTTCAGAAAATGAAGTATTAATCAATTCTATTAATTCTATTGAACCAACATCCGAACATATCTCCACTATTTAAAGGAAAGTGGTGTTGAAAAGTAAGCTATTTAAAATGTTATCAGAAACAAACTTAGAATGTTAAGTACGCTCAAGAAATATTGAAAGTAAATCATCAAATATGAAAGAGCAACCTTATTATAAAATCAGTTAAATACTCTAAAAAAAAAAAAAGTGTTGAAGTTATTAAGCAGAAATTAAAATAATCTCCTATTTAATATGCATTCATGATTACATACAAAAGGCTGAAACATTTTTCAATTTTTGTAATAGATTAAATTTTGATATATGGGCTGTACAGTATGAAGCTTATAGTCAAAATTCTCCGATATTGTGCATCAGCAATTGAGTGTAAATTTAACATCTTTCCATGATTTAACAACTTTAACATTTTTATATCATTAATAACTGATGCACCATTATCACAATTTACAAAGATACCATAGTTGATCTCCCCCCCTCCCCTTTTCAATGTTTCAATCTTCTCTTGGATTGGTAAAGACTGATATTTATATTTGATATCACATTTGACATTTGTATATTTCCAGAAAATAGCACAAAATAAGTGAAGTCTAAAAAAATCATTAACAAACAGCATTTTTCCTGATAGAAAATAGTGTATCAGTAATCCCTACTTTATCCAGAGTGAATATGTTCTGAGATATCTGAAATTGTAGATATGACCAGACTGTACATAAATATGTTACAATACTAATAGATAATAAAAATGTTCTTAATAATGACTAAATTGCTATTACAAAATGTTTGTTTGGAAAAAGAAAAAAAAAAACACAAAAAACCCCACAGTGCTCAGTCAAGCTGACAGAGCTACTATAGTAATAGAAACAAATTAAGAAAAGGAGGTGCAAATGTGCTTATTTTTCTTAACTCTTTTATTTATTGTGTTTTTACTATATATTAGTAGAATAAGTTGTGAAACTAAAATTATCAGGCATTAAACAGCAAATTCACAAGTGTGTGTGTTTTAGGTACATAAATTGTGGTTAAGATGGTGGTAGGGAATTACATGATAAGGAGCAAAATCTTCAGGACAAGCTTGCATAAATTATGAAAAGTGTTGACTATTTGGTCTCATATTCTCAAAGATTTGTAGTCCTTTTTCAATAAAAGCAAATGCTTCTTTCGTTTTCTTTAGGGAAAAGTGACGTGGTTCAGATTCAACTTTTTTTTTTTTTTTTTTTTTTTTTTTTTTTTGCTGCTTGTTGAGCCCTTTTAAATCCTCTTTCATTAGGAGCTGCTTATCTTTTTCAAATAAATCTATGAAATCTTCCTCCTCCAAATCCATTTCCAGCTCTTTGCTTGTGGTCACCAATGTTTTGTTGATTTCAACATTATCAAACTCCTTGAATTCATTCATGAATTTCGAGTATAGTTTTTTTTTTTTTTTTTTTTTTTTTGCACACACCATTAATAGCCATGTTCTGAATATCATTCCATGCTGCTGCTATGTTCTGTACAGCCTTATATATGTCATACTTATTCCAAAAGTCATGAAATGTGCATAACTCATCAAGATCAATTGTAGCTATTGCTTGCTGCAATGTACGTTTCATATAGTAATGCTTGAAGATTGCAATGACTTCCTAATCCATTGGTTGATAAGAGATGTGGTGTTCAGATAAAGGTACACAACAGTAACATTGGGGTGAAAATCTACAATGTTTTGCGGTTGGCTAGGAGCATTATCAATTATTAATAATATCTTAAAACGAATCTCCTTCTTGCAATAGTTTTCTGCTGTCCCTACAACTCTAAAGGCAAAAGATAAAAGGAGGAATTGTGGTATGAATAGTAGGGAGAGTCTTCTTGCAATAGTTGTCAGCATTAAAAATTGTTTCAGGAAGGAACCCATTTTCTTTGATCTTAGCCAATGCTTTAGGAAAATCGGCTACTGCTTGTTCATCAGCTGATGCGCTTTCACCTTGCTTCTTAATAGAGTAATCACTTCTTCATTCCTTAAATCTCATAAAACAGACTTAACTTGCTTTAAACTCTACATCTTTCTCATCTGGGTATTTTTTTGTTCAGGTCCTCAAACAGACAATGCTTTCACTTGAATGATTTCTTGACTAATAGCAGCATGAGGATGATTCAACCTATCAATCCAAAGAGAAAGAAGTTGTTCTATCTCTTCA
Source organism: Acanthosepion pharaonis (assembly GCA_903632075.3). Classification (NCBI taxonomy): domain Eukaryota; kingdom Metazoa; phylum Mollusca; class Cephalopoda; order Sepiida; family Sepiidae; genus Acanthosepion; species Acanthosepion pharaonis. The sequence goes on along the minus strand of CAHIKZ030004626.1, from coordinate 387,207 downwards.
AAGACTTTTCTCGGTATTCTTCATCCTGGAGCATCAAATTTGATATGTGCCAAAATCTTATCCTTATTGTAAACAATTATTAATACAGTTGTCCGACTCCTTCCAAAAGATTGAGCAACCGATATAACCTTTTTACCTTTTTCATGGCGTTTTATCATAGTAAGTTTATCATTCAACATTATAGCCTGACCCTTAGCACTTGCACTGGAAGTTTTTTTAGGAGCCATTGGGGCAAAATATAAAGTCACAAATGAATGAGAGAGTAGGTAATAAGAAAACATATACTGTGCGTATGCCAAAACTAAACTGGATTTCAATTTTGCAGTAATCATGACTGATGCTGACAACGTCAAACAGTAGATATTGGATATACCGTGGAAAACGCCAATATTGAGCTCTTAAAGACAAACACTAAAATAAGATGACAGATGTTTTCATATTTTGTTCTCTAGGATTTATGATGATTATATTAACATTTACTGTAAATGTATGTATTTTTAATGATTTTACATACTTTTATTCTTATTTATTATACAGTAACATGATTTTATGTGCTTTTAAAGCTTTTCTAATATTAGGACTTCAATATTTGTGGTGGACAGATGTAAAGTCAAATAAAATGACTTAAACTTGATTTTTATTTTTCCATGTATTTTTTTTTTGACAAATCATATATAATCAAGAACAACTTGACCCAAGGTATACCTGGACTAGAAACTGGTAAAAGTGCCTACATTTGAGTCATTGCAGGTGTGTATAAAAATATCGATAGTTTACAAACCATTATTTACAATTTTTTTTTTCTCCCATAACTTCTCATTTCATTAATATAGTCAAAATAACTAGTCTCCCTATTTGAATTTTTATGTTCATAATTTTAGTGTACTCAAAACAATCTGTTAAAATAAAAATTTATTGATTTTTAAAAAAAATGAAAAACATCAATCTATAATTTTAGCTAATGCTACTTTTTCCAAGATAACATTTAAATGTTCTAAGGCTGTCACAATTAATATGGACCACAAACTAAGCAACTTCCGAGCTCTTTTTCTGGTTAAAAAAAAATACTCCTTTTTATTCACATAAAAAGTACATACAATAAAAGGGTCCTGATTTGATTTTTGGATAGGCTCTTTATTTTAAAGAGTTTACTGATGGGGCATATATAAAAGTTATTTGAAAATTATATTGAAAAATTTATATTTATTCTTAGCACAAGGAATTATTCATATTTATTAAAAATAAGTTTCTACCTGTTTCAAGTTGAGGCTTACATCAATGAAAATACAAATCTTTTTCATCACCTCCATGTAATTGACATAATTTAAATACTTTTAAAGAAAAGTTAACTTTGTGCTTCATAAGAGTTGTTTTCTTTAAGTGGGAGTACTTTTTTTTTTTTTTTTTTTTTTTCTTTTGGTCCATTCTTTTAAATTTATATTGCCATAATTGCTTATCGGTTCGTTAGTTGTTTTTCTGGGTAGTAAAACTCAAATTTAAAAAATAAATTCTTTCTTCCCATTCTCACTTTTGTTTTGTGAATGCCTCTGGGGAATATCATGAGAAAGTCAGTTCTGTATAACCTTATATATATTTTGTGTAATTAATTAAACCTGCACCAAAGAATTAATCTGAGCAGCATTTTAACTGTAAGATTGACCATTGGTGGGAAAAACAGATTGCATAGATTAGTTCCAAATAACAATTTTGGGGAAAACAGTCTGCTCATTAATTTCCTTTGCTGCTTGCTACATCTGGTTGTTAAATTACAGATAGAATAGTTTCTCATAGAAAAAGCATACATGTTATCTAGTTGTTATGAATCAAAAAGGACATTCCATATTGTATTTCATAAAACCTTTAAGAGGCATGTACAGATCAAGAAGAGTATTTTTTTTCCTTTAAATGCCACCAATGAGTGGATATTTTTACTTTGATTTTAATGTTCAGTTTATTTTTTAACATATTTATTAAATTAAAAAGATCTTAATATCAATTTATTTTTTATTATTAGCTTATTAATTTCTGATCATTTTTCAATTATTTCATTTGCTTTCTAATTGTATGATAATTTTTTTTCTTTTTTCATTATATTGTTCTTAAAGGTTACCTATTGTATTGTACATTGATAATTTCACTTCAAGTATATAGGTTTTTTTACTACTCTTTATTTATTGTAAAAAGATCTATATTAATTTTTATTAAAATATTCTCAAATTATAGATTTCATGATTTTTTTATGTAGATTTACATGTCTTTGCTTTTCACACCTGTGCATAATTTAAACAAGTAAAAAATGTTAATTTATATATATAAATTCACACAAGTGTTGTGAAAACAGAAGCAGTGCCTCTAATAAAGCCTTCATCAGATGACTATATGTTTAGGCATGGTTTCTGGGCTGAAGTATCATTCCCAGCAGTAATTCACAATAGTGTCATACTTTGTTGGTTTTTCTGCTACAGTATAGGAATGCAGATACAGCTTCTGCCCAATTTTGAAGCTTCTTAATGGATATTCCCTCTTTTGTTTTGATGACAATCCAAACTTAGTCAAATATACCATGGCATCTGGCTTCAGTAAGAAATACGTTTGTTGTTTAGCTATTTGTCTTGTGAGGCTCTCAGATCTCTTTATTTTCTTTTTCAAGCTTACATTGCAATCAACATTTTCCCTTAAAAAAAAAAAAAAAAAAACTAAAAAAACATTAATTCAGTAATGTTAATTTTTTTTTTTTTTTTTTGTTTAATGAACTGATCAGATCACAAGATCAGAATACTTCAATTAATGTGGGAGTTGTATATTTAGTCAAACCTGAAATTCTTCATTTTCCTGTAAAAATTTGTTTCAAAAATATTTTCATTAAAGGAATACTTTCCTGATCCAAATTGACATATAAAGATAAGGGTGAAAGAAACAATACGTGAGAAATATGAAAAAAAGCTATTTAATTACCGTATTTTTATTTTTTTTTTCAATTTGATTATAAAGAGCCTTTTTGATCAGGTTTCCAGGTCCATTTGGCTAAAATACTTTCTACTTATGTCTTCAGCTCTCTACTTATCCTGAGTTGGTACCTGATGTGGCTACTCTAAAACATTAACATTATTGTTCATGAATCATTTCTTGGCCAACTTTGACATGTTTTGGGTCATTATTTTGTTGAAAGGTTCACTGAAGTGTTGGCCTAACTTTTTAACTGACACTGTATTGGTCCAAAATCTGGATATACTATTTTTTCGTAAAACTTTTCCTATAGCATTTTACTGCTACAGTGAACTTTGGGCCGGGCTTATGCAAAATTCAATGGAGTTTCTATCAAGCTAGTTCAAGAGAAGTTATTCATTCTGGCCAGAATATCCTTGATGGTGATCCTTGAATTGTTCTTGATGATTTTGTGGGCTGTTACTACTTTTGAACTGAGATCCTACCAAATTCTTCAATTTTAGCCATAACTGATTTCATTCTGACAAGAATAATGAAGATTTCAAATGTGAAGATTCAAAATAAATAAAGTTAAATAAAACCATGCTTGCAACACAGTGCTACTTCCAAAGTGAAACACATCTGTTTACCTTCCATTCTATGTCATTAATATCAGTCGCTATAAGTGTGTTGTGTATTTTAACACAATGTTGAAAATTTCAGTTGCAGTTGTAAAAAGAAATTACAAAAGACTGATACATATACAAAAACAATATCCTGTCCAGTGACAAAAGCTGCTGGTGGCACCAGGGGTGACGGTACTACCGTAGCCACCAAAACGGTGTTACCTCCCCTGGTTGGCAGGGGTAGGGTATCACAAGTGCTTTCATACGTTGTATGTAGAGAAATGTTACCAGCTTTTTAATTCCATTCCTGAAGCACACAATACTAAACTACCATACTAACCTTGTTTACTTAAATTTAAAGGAAGTGAAGAACTTCTATAATGTAAAACTGAAAATTCAGAATGCTTTCTGTATTGTTTATTTCTATTCTAAGATAATTTTGAAGATGTCTTTTGTGATAAATTTGCAAATCATTTATAAAATTTATTTATTTCTTCTTGGCTTAATTGTATATACCTAATCTTAGCTTAGGTTAGCTTGTACACAGGGCCATAATATTGGGGTATCTAGTAAGGATGAAACTATATTCCTGATAATGTTGATGGAACAGTTTTAATGAACATTTTTCAGTGGTTGACAACAATCATAATTTTTAAGTTTCCTCTCTCTCTCTCATACATATATATATATATATATATATATATATATATATATATATATATATATATATATATGTTTGTAATATTCTAAATATTACTTTCTTTGTCTAGCTTTTTTTTTTTTTTTTTTTTTTTTTGTTGCAAACCCTGTACAAGACAAGCCGTTCGAGGTACAAGATTACAGAGTAAGAGGCATAGTTTGTGGGGAAGATAAGGGCTGATCCTAGACTTGAACAGGTTAAGATTGTAGTGACTTGGGGAAACAGCAGTTCATAGGAAGCAGCTGAAGTGGAACTTGGATCTCACCAATGGAATACAGAGGGAATGAGGGTTGTTTGCTACCATGTGTGTCGCATAGCGAATCTTAGCCGTCAAGGATAGAACTGGTAGGACTAAGGAATTAGAACACTTTCTGTGGAAATAGTGATAGAGCAAAGAGAGGCTTGTGACATTTCAACTATGAGAAAGGGATTATTAGATTGAAAATAATTTGTCACTTTCAAGGACGTGAAGATGCTTTTGGACTCTATTGAGACTAGAAAGTGAAGACTAGGTAGCTCCTGCTCATATATGGCAGCAGTACTCCATTTTCAACTTGATCTTGAAAAAGTTGAAGGAAAACAAGAGGAATTGTATACTTACTGGAGTGGTACAGGGAACTTACTATTTTTCCAGCAGCTTTAGCAATGGATTGTATGTATGAGTTCCACTTGAGGTTTGGGTTGAATTGAAGTCCCAAGATGCACTCCAGGCATGGGGCCTCCCTGAGGGAATACTCATTCATTGTGATTAGTGAAAGTTCTGGGTTATGTTTGGTCGTGATAGAACATCACTAGTTTAGTTTTCGAGGCATTGAATGTGATGTGACCAGCCAGTTTTTCCCCCACTGAGCTAGGTCAGAGGAGAGATCAGCTGCCAAGCTCTGTTCACTGAAAGTTTTGGAGGTGCACTCATATACAGTTGTATTATCAGCATAGATATTTACAGATGATCAGTATATACTTTTAGGCAGATCATTTATGTAAAATAGAAAAGGAGAGGAAGTGAACCATTAACAACTACCTTCAGGGACTTACCTGTTAGGAAGGACTTCATGATTGAGAAGACTCTTCCAGTGATTCCATAGCTAAAAAGCTTGTACAGTGACACTTTATGCCATACCTGTCTTAATGGTGAAAAAAAAAAATTCTTAATTCCTTATTAAAATGAAAACAAAGGCTCTAAAAATACCCTTGTTATTGAAATATAATGCCTTGGTTATGAAAAATATATATATCTATCAGTAGGGAAGTAAAATTGCTATGATCTTTGAAATTTATACATAAGTATATCTTTTATTACAAAGAATATTAATAAAAATCATAGATAAAATCAAAACAAATAATTTATTCAATATGAATTTTATTTTCAATTACAACTTCAGCACAACCTTAAAGAGCTGTGCAATCCTTAACCATAAAATCCTTGGGTGTCTTGGATCGCTCCTCTTTGAAGGTATTGGAGTTGGTAGTCATGTTTGTGATTTGCTCCAAAATACCTCACATTCTAGCAGATTCAAGTCTGGGTTGGAGGAAGGTCAAAAATTAACCTGCCAGAAATCAATGAACTTAACTTTTTCTTGAAGCTTGTGAAAGAATAGAAGCATCTTCATCCTGTCAGAGATTCTAAAACCATGACCTGGGCTGGATGTTTGGTTTTGAAGCTATCCTTGACATCAACTTTTAACACTGCAAGGTACTAATTGTTTCAGTAGCTCTAAACAGCATTAACTGTGAAGATATTCTTGCCAGAGAATTTTTAACATTAAATCTGATTTTTGAGAAATCTAAACACTTTTTTGTATCTTTCCAGTCTCCTTGTCTTCAAGAACTTTGAAGAAATTTTTTGGCATCCTGATGTACGACTTTAAGGCCTGGGTTTTTCTGATGGTTTTGTGGTTCACTTCTACTCGGCAGTTATCTTATGCATGGATGTTGTTGGGTTTTTTGCAGTTTAGATCTTGAAGGCATAATAAAGTCACAATTTTACTTGCTGATCCTGCTGCTGCCTTTCTTTCTCTTGATGACATTGCCCTTATCTATAGTATTCTTGATATTGTAGATAGTGCATTAGGGCAAACAAACTACATTGGGATGCTTTTAGAGTTGATTTCTGCCTCAAACAAGTTTTACACTCTTTGCCATTTCTGAAGACACTTAACATGAAATTTCTGAAAAATAGGTGTCCATTAACTCATTAATGCCTATTGTAAAATTTCATAATTTTATAAAAATAAAAATCTAATATTAATTATAGGTTTCTATCTATAGCTGACTGTATACTCTTTGTTAAAATTTGTTTAGTTTTACATCATTTGATTGGTGGGAAAATTTTATTTTAAATGTAAATGTAAGTTTTGCCATTCCACTGTATTTACTATGAAACCAAAGTTTCCAGTTCTATCTCTTCCATGAAGCCTATATCAGTTATGGTTATATTACAGATATTCAAAGTAAATTTGTTGCATATATGACAAGTATATTTCCATTCCATGAGTTTGGATTATTATTTTCATCTTTATTGAAGATATTATAATCTCATCTGTTAAAATAGAAGTAGGATAAATGTTTCACTAATCAATTAAAAATAAAAAGTTCTCATTTGAAAAAATTATCTGTAACAGAGACTTGGGACAGCCTGAGAAAAGACTCCAAGTTGGTTTTAGGTGGTGCTGGAAGTACCAAGTATTGCATTCTCTTCCACACTAGGCTGTTGAGAGAAGATCTTCTACTTAGAGTAGGTGGCGCTGACTATTTGGACATCAACAATAATAGGCAGGTATTAGCCAATAGTCAGTGTGGGTCTGGGAGTGAGATAACTATAAAACACCAGTGTTTTTCTCAGTCGGTAGAGGTGCTCCTAATGTGTGGACGTGTGAATATCAGATGAACACAAGCTATTTCGGCAATTGATGGACAATGCTAATTCCCGAGTTTGATGGATCGGCATTTGGTCTTCGAGTGGTTGAATGGATAGAGAAGCTGGAACCCATTTGCAGCCTATGTGAAATGAAGACTTTGGAGCATGTGATCCCTTTGAGACTTACAGGCAGAGCATTTGCAGTTCATCAGCAACTACAAAGCAAAATCTGATAACCAGATAAAGCCTGCCTTAGTTACAGCCTTTGCTACGGATTCATTTATGGCGTACAAACAGTTCATTGAGTGGCACCTGCAGTATGATGAATCCATGGTTGTATACCTGGCTGAAACTCACATTCTTGATGGGTGGGATGAGTGACTATGCTGGCTTACGCATTTGTGCACAGGTTACCAGGCAATGTAAAGTGGACTCTTCTTGCTTTGGTTAGGATGGACGTGCTGTCTGTTGACCAGCTGCTTGCCTGAGCCCGAGTGATTATGAGAGACGAGATGAAGGAAGTCATGGTGACAGTGGCGGCCTAGCCAATACAAAGTACTGGTCTTCTGGTCAGGGAGTGCTTTCAATGCAATGGTATTAACCACATGGTGAAAGATTGTTGGAGTCGACAAAATGACGGGGGACGAGAGTGAGGACAATGCAATACCATGCGCTGTTACTATTGTCATACTGTGGGCCATATGTCTCAATTGTCCAAGAAAATGTAAAAAGAGAGATGTCAGTATGCCAGTTGACACTATGGATAACTGAGAGGCCTCCTTTTAGGATGTACCCTAGACAAGGTCGGAGGCATTTTGATGATGGACCCGATTCTGAGAAATTCTGTAAACTTTTTATTGGTGGTCTAAGTTATGATACTAATGAAGTGTTTGAAGAGGCACGTCTCAAAATGGGGAGAGATTGTTGACTGCATGGTCATGAGGGACCCCAAGACCAAGTGGTCAAGAGGCTTTGTTACTTACAAGAATGTAAGTGAAGTTGATGAAGCTCAAAAGCAACAAGATAGCAGATTATCCTGTATACAAGCTAGCGCACAAGTAATGTGATCAGGGGAGGAGTGTAACAGAAAATTTGGATAGCCCAAGAAAAGACTCAGAGTTGGTTGCAGGTGGTGCTGGAAGCACCAAGAGTTGCGTCCTCTTCTACAATAGGCTGTTGAGAGAAGACCTTCTACTTAGAGTAGGTGGCACTGACTATTTGGACATGAATGATAACTGGCAGATATTAGCCAATAGTCAGCATGGGTTTGGGATTGAGATAACTATATAGCACCAGTGTTTTTCTCGGTCAAGGGAGGTGCTCCTGATGTGCAGATGTGTGAATATCAGATGAATACAGTATCATGTAACAATGGATAACAAAATCACTTTCATGTGCTACTTTTGATTTTTCTAACATGCATTCTGAATTGCATATTGCTTCAATATTCCAGTGCTTAGAATTGAAAATAAATTAAAGCCATTGATTAAAGAAATATTGAAAATAATTTGTTTTCTTTTAATTGGAATTTCTAATAATATGGTTGTAGCATCACTCTGAACTAGCACAAGATTTTTCAACTTCTGCTTGTGCTATTAGATCTTTCTCACACTGGTTTATGATGTAAGGATATTTTTAATGCTTACTTTTTAGCTATTTTTGGTGTTAATAATAATGATCCTTGTCTTGGGTTGTTGATCAGCTTCATTTTTGCTTGTTTCCAAGATGGCATCAGTATCAATATTGAACTGAAACCACTCCTTTTCTTTATAAGCTTGGGCCCACATGACCTGGCAATATTTTACTCTGCAAGAGCCTGCAGATTATGTCACATGGAAGTTCTGGACAATGTAGGGTATCTTGGTTCTGCCTGCATGTCACCAGAGATTGTTCTCGACTGCTGTGACACTTGCACAATCTGCATATTAACATGGCCTGGTGGATGCTCAGGCCATATGTGTTCTTGCATAGCTTAGTGCAAATATATTCCTTGATTCTCATCATTAATCCATTACTGTTTGTCACTCTCTTTTGGTTCATTTGAATGGGATTCTTTTCTAAATCACATTTTCATACAGGTTATGAATAATTTTCCATAGCTTGCTGTTGGTTCTTTGCAGAAAATGGATAACAGGCTGCTGAACTTCACCTGCATCACCTCTCAGAATTTTCTTTTTCTGCAAAGAGCTTCTCTTGGTATTGTAGCTTCCTAAAGAAGTGAATTCTTTAAAAAAGAATAGATGGCAATTCAAAGGTGCATAATCTGGTGAATATGACAGATAAGTTGAACTATATAGTTTCTGTTTGGTCACCAAAGAAACGTACAGTTTAGTGATATCCTAATGGGATATTTATTGCACCTTTTCTCTTAACTAATTCCAGACATATTTTGTCAAGTCTGGATTTATGTAATTTAATTGAAGTATTTATTTAAATCAGTTTAATTCTCCAGAAAGAACTCTTAGAAGAGGACTTTCTACCAATCTCTGCATAACGACAGTACTGCTTAAAATAAACATTTTAAGTATGTTTTTCTTTTATTTTCATCAATCTTCAAACATTGCAACAAAAGAGAACAATTTTGGTAAGATTAAAGATTCCTACTGATATGACACTCATAATACAATTAAAAGCATAATATTAAATGATGAGATTTCAAACTAAATGCTTTTAATGCTATCTTAGCAACTAAAGCATTTTAGCCATCATATATATTTACCATAGAAGATGCTATATCTATATTTTTAAAACCTTGAAACTAATTTGGTTTTACTTCAACTTGCATTGTTAAATTACCAAATGTTTAATAATGAAATATATAATTTTCACAATGTTGCAAATTTTTTTCAATGTTATATTTACTGGGAGGCAATAACTAACAATTTTACCATTTCATTTTTTTTATGTATCCTATAAGCTATTTCTATTTTAAAATAACTTTTTACAAAAAAAATCAAAATGCATTCAAAATACTGAGACTTTAGTTTATTTGCAGTAGTTATTCTGATCTTTTTTGTTATTTAATTTTGATACTTTGATTCAAATTGTCACTTTCCAAAGTATTTTTATTTAATTCTTGAGTTTTCCAAATTTACTCAATTTGCTTCATCAATTTAAGCACAAAGAAAAAAAAAAACTTTTTTTATATTTTCTGAAGATGTTGTATAATATGACCAAATTATATCTTGGTGTGAAGCAAGTATGTATATCACACTAATAATGACTTAGACATCCATCCTTATTATCCCACATGGTATAATTTCAGGTGGTGAATTAGGTGCAAGAGGGTCTGCCATTTGAGTGTCCAAAACATTGAGTTGTAAAGCTTTTTAATGGAAAGTGTATTACACTGACATGCTAAACATCATGTGATAGGTGCCTACTATTTGTGGCCATCCTTTAGCCTTGCAAAGTGCAGCAGCTTGAAGTGGCAATATTCTACAAGTCATCATAAGACATCTGGAAATATGTTGAGGAATGTTGTCTTGATAGCCATCTACAGCTCTTTGTACTGGTAGGAGCAGGATCTTGCATGCAAATAGACTTCTCCACTACATCCCATAAATACTCAATTGGGCTCCTATCAGGTGAATGTGGTAACCACATGACTTCTCAGAAGTCTCTGGAATGCTCCTCAAACCAATTTTGGCAACATTATCCTGTTGTAATAGTCCATTGTCTGTGTAAATGGTCATGAAAGAGTGAAATATAGAAGTCACATCTTGGTGACATGTTTAGGTGGACTCAACCCATGCTACATGAACACATTTCAGAGTATTTGGAAGCCACCACCAGCCTATACAATACTTTGTTGGCAACTGGGGCCTACTTCAACCTGAAACTACTGGAATCTCATTGGATCTCATCACATGTTGTCAACCCTCCATAAATGATGTCATGAGTTCAGGTGAGACTCTGTCCAGTGTTGGTATGTTAAAAGGGACATTGCTGGTGGTTCTGATGCTGAATTGATTCTGGATATGAATCTGGTACATCCTATATTGAATATATGATTTGTTACCACAGACAAGTGATGCTTGTAGTTGACTACTGCACTGTCCATGGTGCGCAGTAATGCCTTTCATCAGGAATTCCCAGTATGCACATGACACTATAGATTTAGGGATGTTAAATGTCCCCACAATTTAAAAAATGAAATAATCCTCTCTGGCAGCCACTATAATGTTCTGTTCAAACTCTGATAATTCATGTTACCTTTCCATGAGCATCTTAGCCAGTGTTAACATTTATCAAATATCAGAACAGGTATAGATCTAGGTATTTCCATGACACCAAGATATGGAGGTGCCATTTATCACTACCTTTACATACTGTTGTCCATTGACTTTTGACATGTCAGTGTAAAATAGAGATCAATAGGGATGTACTGCTTTTTTCTATGTCTATTAGCCAGAGTATTGTATGGTTCGTTCAGTGAAAAAAATAACAATTTCATTAATGTATAAATGTATACTTGGGTATGAATAATTAGGCTTAGAAGTCCAAGCCTGTTTGTATTATATAAATGCTTACAGGAAGTGGTGAAATAATCTTAGTACACTCTCAGGAGGAAGTCATAAAATTTGAAAAATGACTTTGTATAACTGTTTTTCCAGTTGTTGCAGTTTTTTCTTGCTTGCACCCCTCTATATATCCTGTTTCTTATAACTATTTTCTTTTCAGCTTGGCCTTGTGTCATCATATATCATGTTAATGTTGATTATATGCCTTATAGTGAATATGATTCATTTTTTGTTTTTTTAGATTTAAATTTGATTCTGTAAAACTTACTAGAAAAAAATTTTCAATTAGAAAAATTGTCTATTGAACAGATCTCACAAAATGCCTTCAAGGTGTCTACAATAAGTAAATGGTTTGAAAAATGTTATGATGTTGGTTTGGGGTTAGTAGAGACAAATGCCAAATAACACATAACAATAAAAAGGGTTTTAATAGGTTGGTAAAAAGGTACAGAAATCGCCTGAGTAGTCAATAACTAGCTCAGCTAAGAATTTCTCTGTCTATCTGTCTCCCCATGTCAACTGACATGCCACTATTTAAAGTCTTTGTTCACAGATGCAGACAAGTTCATCTTCAAGAGGGGTAGTAGGTTTCCGACACAACACCTACCCCTTGAGATTAATTCCGGGAGAATTAATCTTTTTCTTTTGGGATCTGGACTTAAACGTTCCACCCTAGTTCTTTTTCTTTTGCTTGTCCTTCTTTGGACAACTGTTTCAGGCAATGGTGGAGTTGGTATATCGAATAAATCATATAATACCTCCATTGGTTCTTCATTTTCTGTACTTATTTTTCAATGACTCTTTTCCTTAATTGGTTCAAATGTCTTTTGTGTGTCCATTTTTTACTTCTTATCATGTATAACATCTTACCAATTCTTTGAGTTACCACTCCATCTTGCCAAAATTCCTTCCCATTTTTGTAATTTTTAAAAAAAACTTTATTCCCGGCCTGAGATATTTCATATTTTCCTGATGTGTTTTGTTCTGGTAACTTTTTTCTTTCTGGAAGCAGACTATTGAATACAGATCTAATTTTTCTAGCAAACATCAGTTCAGCTGGAGACATCCCTGATATTGCGTTTGGATTTGGTGTTATTCTGTATATACTTAAAAACTGCTGTATATTACCATCATCTGTATTAGTACCATTTGTTTTTTAAGGGCTCTCTTGAACGTATCAACGAACAAGTTCAGCCTGTCCATTTGACCTAGGATGGTACGATAAAGTCGTGATGTGGTCAATTTCCAGAGTCTTACAAAACGTCTTAAATTCACTTCCTGTGAATTGAGTTCCATTGTCAGTGACAATTTTTTCTGGTACTCCAAAACGTGCAAACAGTTCTGTAAGAAAATCTTTTGTTACAGAAACAGTTGGTCTTTTGCACTTAAAAATTTCAGGCCACTTGGAATAGCTATCAACAATTATCAAGTAGAAATTACCATTCATGGGTCCAGCATAATCTATATGGAGTCTGGTCCATGGAACATCTGTTTTTGGCCATGGTGTGTATTTTACTGGCGGTGCTTTCACTGCCATTTGACACCCTCTACAAGTTTTAACTACCTGTTCAATGTCTTTGTCCATATTTGGCCAATAAATGTAACTCCTCATCAGGGCTTTCATACCTCCAATACCAGGATGCCCCTGATGAAATTCCTTCAAAATCCGCTTTTGTAGTACAACCGGTATCACGACCCTTCCAGCATATAACAGCACTTCATCACATATTGAATATGCTGGTGAAGAAGTTTTATACTTTTCTGAAGTTACAACTTCTTTCATTTTTCTAATAAAAATGTCGTTTTCTGCTTTTCATTTTATTTCATCTAATGTCACCGGTAATTCTTTTACTGTACTTATACATTACTTCAACCAATTCATTTTCTGCTTGTAACGGCGCTTATCACCGTATCTTCTAGCGGTTCTGAAGACGTTGGGATCAGTCTAGATAAACCATCAGCATGGCTTGATTTTTAGATGATAAAAATTCCATTTTGAAATTGTAATTCAACAAAATGGTTCCCCATCGTTGCAAACGGTTTGCCGTATGAGTAGGTATACCCTTCTTTGAACCATAGATTGAAAGCAGCGGGCGATGGTCGGTCTGCAATATAAACCTTCTTCCATGTATGTACTTATCTTTGCTAGAAGTCAAGCCTTGAACGAATATCAAACATTTAAATCGATCAATTGAAAGATCATGTAACATAAAACGTTCACACATTCTGTTAACATTTCCAGCATACGTAACAACATCCTCATCGTCACGCTTTACCATATTCAAACACGAGAAATGAGTATGAAACAAACTAATTCGATCGCCAAAATACTAGATAAAGTATTAACAGTTTCTTGAAAGAAATGTCACCAGTTTTTCTTGGAAGGACAAAAATCGATACTTATTATTTTCATCTGTACCCAACTTTTGTAAAAGTAAACTCACTTTTGTTCATCAGTCCAACCTTCACATTTTTTCAAATATTGTTTCAAATCTTCTGAAATACGCAGGGAAATGTTATGCCCTCCTCCCAGTTAAATTTAAACTCAGTAATAGAATTAGCAATACCTTTGGCCGTGAATGACTTAATTTACTGGATTCTTAAGTAAAATTGCTTCATATAAAGCCTTTGTGTCATTTAAACTGCTGAACTTGTAAATCCAATAGTTGTTCCCGAAACAATTTTTGTTGCTCTTGTTGCTGAATTTGACTTTGCATTAGAGTTTTCGTTAATGCAATCAAATCTTCCATTATGCGTAATAGATTACACAAAACACTTTTCGAAAACAGACAAAAAGGGAAAAACACGTATATATCCACAATAAGCACAAGTCTTACTTCTTTTTGGCACGTTGAAATCCCATTTCTTCGTGAAGAACAAAGTTCGACGTATTTTTTTTTTTTTTTTTGCAGAGCGAGAAAAAAAAATTTATATAGTCCACCTAGAGTTGAAAAATTCTCCACTCAGCATGATGAATGAATCTCTCGTCGCCACTGTTATGATGTTGTTTTGGGGTTAGTACAGACAAACGCCAAATAACACGTAACAATAAAAAGGGTTTTAATAGGTTGGTAAAAAGGTACAGAAATCGCCTGAGTAGTCAATAACTAGCTCAGCTAAGAACTTCTCCGTCTATCTGTCTCTCCTATGTCAACTGACATGCCACTATTTAAAGTCTTTGTTCACAGACGCAGACAAGTTCATCTTCAAGAGGGGTAGTAGGTTTCCGACACAACAAAAAACCATGCAAATATTTCCTACAATAATTTTCTTGTACACTATAGTTTTTAAGTTAGTAAATTCAATGGTATATTTTGTATTCATTTATTTATTGGTCCTGATTTTAATTGATCTGTTAGAATCAACTATTTTGTCTGTCTTCCTATTCTGAAGTTATTTAAAATTGAACCAGTACTGTAATTTTTTTTTTTTTTTTTTTTTTTTATTGAATTTTCAAGTCCTTATTCCCGCTTTGTTCAGGAAAAAAACTTTGCATTTATTGATTTTTTTCTTTTCACAGAATCCTTAGACCACATCATTTTTTTTTTTTTTTTTTTTTTTTTTTTTTTTTCCCTGTCAAAAATTGGCTTCATCTATTTTGGTTTTAAATTCACTTTGGGATTTATAGAAACTAAAATCACTTTGTTTAGCTACAAAAAGGCTTGCTTTTTGAATTGCTATTACTGTATCAATCATTGAAAAGAACTTATTTTTTCCTGTCTACTGTAATATTGAAATATAACTTGTCTATACACATTTGCTTAGTTGCATCATTGAATTACTTAAGATGAAATTTTATTAAAAAATTGTTAGAATATTTTCAGAATTATAAAATATTGTTAAAGTTAGTAAATATTTTCACAAATGAAAGTCTATAAGACAATTGGAAAAATATTTTACTTTTACATGTTTTATTGGTGATCTTTCATGGTCAGAAAAAGAATTTTATTACAAGAACAAAATTTACATTATGAAACAGTGCCTGGGCATTTGATGCTTTTAATTTAACTCTATCATTATAGAAGTTGGATTTTAAGTAATTTCAATTTTTTATTTTATTTAGAAAAAAAAAAAAATGATAGAACTAAAGAACTATTTTAGTAAGAAAAGGGATATATTGAAATAGCCCATTTGTATATTGTAAGAGATTTGTAGATTGTTGCACTTTCAGTGCATCTTTGAATAAATCACATTCCATTTTTATTAAATTGATGTTTTCCATGTCACAAAGGTTTACGTGGCACACAAGTGCATTGAGTATATTGCTTAATTTTAAGTCTCATTCTCTTTAAATATCTGTATATTTTGCCAGTGTTTTTTGAGAGCAGTGTTTACATTTTGTTTTGTAAAATCTTCAAAAACAGTTAAAAAGTTAATCTGTAAATTAGCTAATTTTACATCAGGAGTTCACCAAATAGAATGTAAATTTTATTTTATTGAGGTAAAAATTTTAAAATGCATATTTCCTATTCTGTTGTATTCACATACAACTTTACTCACAAAAAGACAAAATTTCATAGTGTAAAATTTGAGGCATAAAACATGAATTCTCTAATTCCACAAGTTTTTGCTCCTCTTAATTTTTATATGACTATGTATTATAGTTTGCTCAACTTTTACAGTTTACCTTCTAATGATTTCTTTTTCTTGTACATAATTTGATGTTTTCTTTACATTTATATATTTGCCATCATCTTAATTTTACTTGACCTTTTATTACAACCAGCATTCATTTCATTATTAGTAGTTCTGACTACTGAGATAACATAGTATGTGAAATTCTTATATACATAATTAGTTGAATTTGTATGCAAATCTTTACAATCTATATTATGTATCCATTTATACTGTCATTTAATTCTAAGTTCACAAATAGATCATCTGCAACTTGTATATTTTTCTTACAAAAATCTAATCCTCAACTATTAATAAGACTTTTATATTGTTTATTTTAATGTTTTTGTATACTTGTTTATCTGTTTAGATATTTGTCTTATTCTCAAAGATACATAAACATCTTGCATTGATCTGTGCCAATGCTAATAGCTTCTTAATAGATGTCTTAAAGGATGCAGAATAAGAAAGTAAATTTGCATAAATGTAGCTTTATTCAACTAATCATAATCATTAGTCATTGTTAAGCCACTGCAAGGAAAAAAGGCCTTTTATAAACCTTTCTGTGACAATTGAGACTGTGCTGCTCTCTATTTCTTATCCTATTGTTTGCTATCTCTTGAGCATGAATCAAGCAATGTTTTAATTTTTTACTTCTCTATATCTGTCCTACCAACCTCCCCATTTATTTATTTTTTATATTTTCTTATCACTTCCATATATCTTGGTCTGTTTTCCGATTCATTTTATGACTGATCTTTGTGCATTTTTTTAGTTTGCTTTCAAGTGATTTTTGTTTTTACATCTGTTCATTATAGCTAACATAATTTGAAGTATTTTGACAAAGTGCTTTTTATTTTGTTAAATGTTTCCTCCTTATCATTATACATGATTTTTTTCATTTACATGGTCTTTAATATTATCACCTGTCTTAATTATATATTCCAAGACTTTCAGTTCATCTTAAATTTTTATGATCTTTTGTTTCTTTTTTGCATTACAATTGAGCATTTTCTTTTAACTACATTTAAACTCTCCCTAGTTAGGTCTTTTAGCATTTTTTGTAATTCGTCTGATGATTCTGATATTAGTAAAATGATATCAGATTATATTTGATTTAACCCATTATCTTGCTGACATCAGTTAAAAGTGACATCACCTTTTTTTTCCATATATCTAAAATATAATTATAAACTAATTTTGGAAAGTGAAATTTTCATTGAAATATGTTGGAAGATTTCCAGGTTTATATTTGAAGTAAAAAAGCAAAATGGTTACAATAAATGAAAAAAGGCATCACTTTAAACTGACACCAGGAGAATATAGATTGAATATTTTTATTTTCTTTATTCCTGTACCTTCCAAGTTAATTTTGTAGAAGATATTTTCAAAGTCTGCAATAAATAGTTGATGTGAAATCATATCCCTTTACCTCAGTCCTTTTTCTTTTCTTTTTTTCCTGAGTATTTATAGATTATTGCAGTACTGTTATTGAATCAGTTTTACGTGGTTTGCATTCATTTTCATTGAATAACTTTGTAGATGGTCTGTTGTTGAGTAGCCGCTCTTAAAACTGGTTTCTTTTGTGGCTGATTTTATTCAAGGGTATTTGTTTCTCTTCTACCTTTGAGAATAATTTGTATATATTCAATATTAATGTGCTAAGGTGATAGTTGCCAAAGTCTTTATTATTAATATTTTAAATAACTGTAATTGTTATTCTGAGAATGAAGTTTCAAGGTAATTTACTTTTTCATATATACTGGATAAATAGTTTTTCTAATCTTTTGTAGAATTTTTTTGCATTTTTCAAAATGTCTGTTACTATGCCATCTTTGCTTGGAGCTTTGTATTTTGCATTTTGAAGTGCAAGCTTTATTGCCTTTGTTATTACCTCAGTAATCTCATCAGTATCTTCAAAACTGATTATTGGTACTTTTTTAAGTATACAGGCTTGCAAAGTACACTTTGGTTATTCTTAACATCTTGTCCTTTCATTTGTTTACTTCTCCATTTCTGTCTTTCAATGCAAAAGGTATTAGTTATCCATGTGGTTTATGGATTGAGCATATTTGAAGTTCTTCAGCTTTTAATCTTTTCAAGTTCATCTTTTCCTATTTGTCTTTTTTTTTTTTTTTTTTCTTTTTTTTTTCTGATTTTTCAAATTTTATTTATTTTCATATATACAAACATATTTTTCCCTTTACATCAGTTTTACTAGTGACTTTCAGTCTTTCCCTTTGTTCTTGTTTGTTTTCCATTACCTTTTCTGCTTCATTATAGTTATCAATTTGTTATTCATATTTTCTGTTATTTTCCTTATTCCACAAACCTTTGAAAATTTACCAAACACAGTGTAACATATTAATTGACAAGGTGATGACCTTCGTCTCCTGAAATTTAAGAGGACTATTGTCAGTGGATGAAATAAAGTTCAAATATCCTTGGGAAAGTTTGCAAAATGTTTTTTACATGGATGTAATGTATTTTTTTTTCTTCTGTTTGTGTAACAGTGATTGTGCTACATG
Organism: Acanthosepion pharaonis; assembly: GCA_903632075.3. Taxonomy (NCBI): domain Eukaryota; kingdom Metazoa; phylum Mollusca; class Cephalopoda; order Sepiida; family Sepiidae; genus Acanthosepion; species Acanthosepion pharaonis. Next base: position 368,434 of record CAHIKZ030004626.1, on the reverse strand, counting down.
ATTTGCTTTCTTAATTAAATACTATTTTTTTTTTTTTTTTTTTTTTTGCATGAAAAGTACTTGGTTTGTATATTCTTTCTAGTTGAAAGTTATCTTCTCACAGGATATAGGTAATCCATTATTATTGTTGGAAGGAGCAGTTGAACCTGTTTAACTCTTTTTAGAATAAAAAAAAAAAAAATTAGGTTCTGATCAAATTTTGTTTTGTTGTTCAGTTGATTCTGGAGGCATTTTATATATATATATATATATATTAAAAATGAAAGATACAGTTTTAGAGCTTAGTTTCCTCACCACTGACCTTTTTAAAATAAGATAAAAACTAGATAAATTTTTCAATTTGAGACAATTTAACACTATTTGCAGAGAAACAGAGTTGTATAAAAGATTTACTTTTACCTGGTAATTACTTAATAATTATTCAGTAAGATAACCTAATTGATGTTTTATAATATGAGAAAACTTAATTAAATTTAATTATTATTATTCTTAAGTCAAACTACTTCACTGACTTTTTATATATTTCTCAATTTTTAGTTTTCATGAAGTTTGAACTTTGCATTGTAATGCTATATTTACTATGGCAGTTCTAATTATATCCATTATCTTTTAGTTTCCATTCATGCTTAAATCACCAAAATTGGGCTAATTTTAAGGTATGATTTATTCTTTGGAAGCATTTTTTATATTACACATTTTGTATTAAATCATTTTACTTAATTCTAAATAGCTGCAATTTATGAGATTTTGTTTAAAGCCCTACTTCTGTTTACCATAAGTAATTAAACTTTTTAACATTGTTATGGTTTTAATCTGTTCTCATTATTTTTACCAAAATGATTCATTAATTTTTTTGATGACTTTAATTCAGTGGAAAGTTATAATTATGATTCTCAATATTTTCATCAGTCAGGTTTTAAATTTTTAATCCTTCAAATATCTTTGAGTTTCCCCCCCCAAGATTTCTTTACATTTCTTGTCAGTAACAGCTTGTCAAACAAAAAAGACAAAAAAAATTATGTAAAAATATTCCACCCTGAAATCTCTAAATAACTTAATTTGTATACAAGTTAATATTTTATACAATTTTGGGAAATTGTGCCAATTTGCTTATTTGATTACAGTAAGAAACTTTGCAATTTAGAGAGAAAAGTAAGTCATCATTGAAATAAATATAAGTTTCAGTATTGAAAGTGTTTAAATGTCACATACCTTTGATTGAACAAAATAGTATGCACATACATTTTTAAAATTAAAAGATGTAAATTAATTTTGACTTTTGAAGTAAGAACAGATTAGTTTAGTTAAACATGTTGAATTTGACAATTAAAATAGTTAATCTAATTGTTAAAAGTTTTATGCACTTTGCCTTTTGTTGGCATTTTTACTAGAAATTTCAATAGAAGACAGTTGTCATGAAGACATGATAGTCTTTTAATGATGTTGAGGTAGGTGGGATATTTAACAAAATACCTTCCACATTAATACCATTTAGCAGTACATTTCCCAAGACAACACAATCCCTCCACTTACTTGTTTTTCTATAGTGCATCCCAATGTCATTGCTTTAAGATAACTATGCATACATAAATTGCTATTTATGTTATTTAGGAGAAAGTGAAACTAACTATCACACCAGGTGACCTTCTACCATTAATACCAGTTTCCAGTTCTAACAATTTCATGCCTATTGAAGATGTTAATGGACACTGGTTAGCTTGGGTACTCTAACTGGCCTGTAGCTATGCAGTCCTATACACAAGCATTAATGTAATATTATATATTGTGATACATTCCTTCATTCACCTTGATTAAAACCACCTGTAATTTATGCCATTATAACCCTTTCTGTTAGGTTCTACCTGATAGAAAAATAACCATTTTTTTTTTTTCATCCATGTCTGGACTGCACAGTGCTTTTGTTGATAGTTGGTGTTTTTTTTCTCCTTTGAATCACTGTCGATAGGTGTTCACCCCCAACTGAATGTGTGTATCCTGTATGTTTTAAGATTCCAGAGATGCTCTGACCTTGTTTTTTTTTTCTTACTCTGTGCTAACCTTGACAAAGGTTAAGTTGTTAATCATTCTTCCTGCCTGTAACTTCAGCATTCAGTACCTCAATATGAAGTATTAGATCCCAGCTGATCTGTACACTTATAAGACAGTAGCTGTCATTCTTTCCACCTGTTACTAGTTATGTTCTGGCTTGGCAGTATTTATAACACACACACACACACACACAATAGCAGCACCCTGAAGAATGATGCCAATTTTAAACTAAGTAAATTATGTGCATGCTAAGTGTGTAGTATATATTCTGATAGAATTTCAAGTTTGCAGCCATCTTGTGGTTTAGTAACATTCATACCAGTGTCCCATCTGTATTAGTTTTAGATGGTGACTCATGCTGTGATAATGTTCATTGTGGCAAGAGAGTTCAGTAGATACAAGTGTTATACCTTGGAGATATACATGTGCTTCTTTTGTTCAATTAGAACTGCTTGAAAGAAGGTTAAATTGTGACCTTTTAGAGAGGTTGAATGATCCTATCCGAGAAATGCTGTATGTATTAGACAATGCTTTGCTGTTGACAAGTGATTAAATGAACATTCTTACACCTGAATTACCATAGATCTACACCAAGTAAGGACAGCAGTAGCAGACCATATGGTGTCCACAGCACAGATTAAAACAAATGTGTTCCTAGGAATGTTCAATAAAGTCACCTAGTGGATCAATTGATGTTCTGTAGTGTTCAATAATGAAAGCAAGGGCTGTTTTGGTGCAAGTGATTCTCATCTGCATGTATGATGTAGATCTGGGGTACATCTTTCAGTGTATTTGCCAATGATATGTAGACTGAGCCTCTGGCATCATGTGGAATGTCATAAGTTACAACTCTTTGTTGTCTTTGAAAGCAATGTACAGTACCATTTATGTTCAGAACATTGTTCAGCTTGTTCTGCAGCAGAAAAGTAATGTGCCATTTCAGGAGAATAATGCTTGCTCATGTGATGCATGTGTTGCTCTGCAAGATGTTCTTAGCTGGCATGATTGTCAGACTAATATATACTGTATGGTTCACTGGTTCATTTAGTTTATCTACAACTCTTACTGTATTATGTTAACAGATGCAAAAAGCATGGAATAATGTTGCGGGATAGCATTTGTCATCTGTACAACCACATGTATTTGAAAGTACAAGCTTGTGTTAACACCCAAAGAGGATATACAGCATGATTTTGCAATTTGAGTACTGTTGATACACTCAGTTTTGGGATCAATTTATTAATTTACTTTATTCCAGTTATATTACTTGTATGTTTAATTTTGAGTAAATAGAAACATATATTCAAGGTGTTACAATTTTCTGTCAGTATATATATAGAACCAGGCAAGGATTTGGCCATGTTAAACTATTGTAAATATCAAATGATTGCCAACTTACAAGTAAATGTTTAATGTTGTATATTTTACAGGTGAAACATTGACTCGCTTTAAATTATTTCCATATCTAATTATGCCTTGCTACAAGTTTTAAGATGAAGGTGATAGGAAATCCATTTTTCTTAATATATAAATTAAAACTTATTTTGAAAGTTTTGTATTCTTTCATTGAAATTATGGAGAAAATTTCCAAACAAAGTTGAAGACAGTGGAGATGGCACAGAAGATGGAGCAATTGCTAAGGCAGTCAGAATACAATAAGTGGCATTTCAGAAATCTTTTTTAAGGCACTGGAATAGTTTCAGATCAACAAAGATGTGGTCCCACTTGAAATCTGCAGCATTGGACAATATAGTCAGTATAGTTAAAATTTGGCCAAAGAAAACTGCAGGATATGAGAGTAACTTGTGTAATTTTGTGCTAGTAGATGTATTAATGGTATATTTCTGTTGAGAAAACAGTTAATCTAAAAGATTGGCTATGAAGTAACACTGTTTTGATAAGAGAATTTGTCAGGTGTCCAGGAATTAAATTACCCACATTGCTTGACAAATTAGAGAAATTTAGAGTCTTTCTGTGTGAGCAGTCTAATGTTTAGAGGATACATAAAGTGATGATATAAGAAAGTTGATTAAAATAAATGGTCAGTTAAATATTGCCAAATACATATCATTGCTCAAGGATTACGTGATATCGTATTTGGGTGAAGGTGAGATTTTTCATTATAATGATATATATGCTATTGACGACAAGCAACATGAGTCTGACTGTTAAGTGTTATTTGTGTTGGAAGATTGGACAAAACTCAGCCAGTGTCTCTCATAGGAATTCATGCAATCTTGCTGAGTTATACTAATCCAGTCACAAAGAATGGCATTTCATACTGTTGAAGATTGTGAAAGATTTTAATCTCTTTCCAGGTATATTGAAGTTGTTATTCAAGCTAAGGGAAACTATATAAAATATTAACAGTATAAAAAGTCACTTCAAGACTTGAATATTCTATCTAAAATTTTCCACTTTAGACTCTTCAGTTTTAAAACACTGAATTTGGTTTGTTTATATGATGTGGTTGAATTTTTGTACAGCCATTTTGGGAGGTTTCCCCTCTCATTTAGAGAACCTGTTGTAAAACATGCATGGAAATGATTTAAGCCAATATTGCTCTGTTGGTTTAATATTTTAATTTACTAAGGCTTTCCCAGTTTCATTTGTAGCATTTAGATACTTATCACATTTTATTTGAAGAAGCATTTAAATTTTTTCTTTATTGTAATAGTGTAATATTTTAGTCTCTGTGCTTATTGAATTTTATTTTTGTTTTATCTCTATATTGGACCAATTAGCATATTTACTTATTAAGAACAGATTGTGTTTTATAGAAAAAGAAAACATTTGTGATCATTTACCTTTTTCTTTTTGCTGCAAACATTAAAAGTGCATTTTTCTGTTTTTTTCTTTTTCATATTAAATATTGTACAGTGTATGATATGTAATAGATAGCAATCTTTTATCTTGGTCTTTTGAGATTGCAACTAGTTTTACTGAAAGAAATAAAATCAAACCCTGGTATTTATCAAAGCAAATCTTAAACTTTTGATAAAAATAAAACAGTATTTTATCAACTCTGAATTATTTGGAAACTCATATTTAAAAAAAAACTAAAATTCTAAGCTATTCATTGTTTCCTCTTTATATTTAAAACAATAATGCAAAACTGAAACAGATTCAAATAGATATTGCATGTGAAAATTACTCTCAGTTGTAGCTCATCTACTGAAAACAAAGGCATAGATAATACAGGGTGTGATGGGTAAATTATTGCCATTTTATATTTTTAATTTCACACGTATGTTGCTTTTTTTGATTTTGTGAACTGCCCAGTATAGTAGGGTCAGTGGGCACTCTCTGTGAGAAAAAGAGCACCATGATGCAATTCACTCTGCCAGAAATTTGGAAATGGCATGCTGTACTGCTTAGCATTTTCACCAGAAACTACAATATGAACATTTCAGTGTTTGGGTGCCAATCTGAGGACAGTGCAGAGGATTCAGAAAGAGTTGGATGAGTCTAATTGTTATTATGAAGATAAGGCATCTCGGAAAAATCATTCTGATAAGAACTCCTGATTTTGTTGGTGAGGGCCACAGACTCAACATGCAGGCCTACATCAAGTGCTTTGAGGAGGTAGTGCTGCCCTGGGTCAAGAGGGTGGCTGCTTGAAGACTGTATGTCTGGCAACAGGACTCTGCACCATTCCACACAAGCAGGAGAACCCAGTTAATTTCTGTGACCATATTATCCCTTACATCTGGCCGCCTAACTCCACAGATTACAACCACCTTGATTATTATGTTTAGAGCACAGTTGAGCGAGAGACCAACAAAACTTCTTGTAGCACCAAAGATGAACTGAAGGTAAGGATTATGGCAGCATTCACCAACTTAAACAAGGAGACTGTCCAGAAGAGTTGCAGGAGGCTCTGAAGTCATCTGGAGGCCCTGGTTGAAGGCAATGGCAATTTTATTGAATAAATTTACTCTTTAGTATTTCAAGATATTTTTGTAATTTTGGTAAATATATCTATTAAAATGAGATGTTATTGTTATTTTCATTTTTGTGTAATTTAGATGGCAATTTATCCATCGCACTCTGTATAGGTAACTAAAAATCTACCTAAGGCAAATGATAACTTGTTTACAAAATAAATTTTGTAATCTTTGAGACTTAGAAGCTACCAACTTCCTATGCTGCATATATAGTTATCTACTTGTACATTAAAATTATAAATTACTTACAAGTCAGTATCATGAGTCATCTCATGCTTCTATTCAAAATTAGGCATAAGCCTAATGTTAAAAGCAGCTACAAAACTTAGCTTAGTATTTAGTTTGCAAAAATAATCTTTATTTGAAACCAAATTTTTTTCTAAAAATGAATAGAATCATTCCAGCTGGTATCTCTGAATCTTTCCATTTATTTACATTTTTAGATGGTTGTGACAACTTTTCGTTATTTTTTTCATTCTCAGTTCTGTGTATGTATGTATGTATGTGTGTGTGTGCATGGATTCTCCCATTGAATTTCAGTGTATGAGGGCCTAACAGTTCAGTTTTTTAGAACTGAACCACCAGACTATCCACACACATGATTTTATTATAGTAGTGAATGTTTGGGTAGAACCAGCTACACTTTACAGGACTGCTAGAAATGATGTACAGTGCACTACGAAGTCTCAAAAAAGCCCTCCCCGAATTTGAATTCAAGGTTGTTGAATTCATAGACTTGTTGCCAACCAAGGTTAGAGTTCCCAGTCTGCCTTGTTATTTAACCCTTAACTGGAGGGAGAGATATAGATACATACCTTTCCCAAGGGTATTTGTTTAAAACTGTAACAAACTAGGCAGGAATTCAAACATGGATAGCTGATTTCTCTTTCCAAGCCACTAACCATTACACTACTTGCAATTGTGTGTGTGTGTGTAATATATAATGTATGTATATGTATTTTTATCTGACATTATTTATTACTCTAAACATTATTTTTAATGGGTACATGTGTTTGAATTGCTATTCCTGTTTTTTATTTTATGAAACAGTGAAATTAATAAGTCTTTAGAACTTCTCATTTTAGGCCGGTTGTTATTAATTTCAATGTTTAATAAAATAAAAAAAACAGCAACTGAAACACTAACTATAATTTTTATAGTGATATATATAATGTGTCTGTGACTTGGATCAAAATCTGACATAATTTTAAGATAAAAGGACAAATAGAAAACGTTTACCAATCTAACATGTTTCACTTTTATTAAAACTTCATCAGAGTGAGATCTGATGAAGCTTTAATAAAAGTGCAACATATTAGTTTGATAAACATTTCCTATTTGTTATATCCAAATGTTATTGGTTAGATTTAATGGGTAACTTAATTTAGTGTTTAGTAGAATTTTTATTTTTCTCCTTTTAAAAGATGTCTAATATATATATATATATATATATATATATATATATATATATATATATATATATTTTTAACCAGTTTTAACTTAAGGAAAGCAAATTCTTATTACAAGTAAGAAAATTGTTAAGTCTTAAATAATTATATTTTCAACTTTGCTATAAATAATCTTGTATAATTTGAATATCTTAGTTTCAGTTTGAATTGCAAATTAAGCTGGCAAGATGCGATCTTGGAACCTTAACATCTCTTTAGTTAGGATTATAGCTTTTGTCTGATGTTTAAATATATAGGAAATATAACTATGTAATGATGACAATGTGACTGTAAATTTTTTTAATCTATCATCAAACAATGCAACTTTTTTTTTTTTTTGCAAAAACTACAAAAAATATACAAAACATTTTTTGTAGTTTTTGCATTCTTTCAATCTTAAAAATTGAAAGAGTGCAAAAACAATAACAAAAATACATATTGTTAATAATCTATAAGAAACAGATACAGATGTCTAGAAATTAAACAACCTAAAATAACTTGATACATGTCATTTTCAAATTTTTTTTTCTCTTAAAGATGTAGGCATCAAGAAATTGGACACTTTTCTCATTATCCAAACAGCTGAAAATTAATGTTTCAATTTTCAGTTCTGCTACTCTTTTGTAGTGTTTCACTTTTACAAAATTTTTCTAAGGTAACAGTAACTGACCTTTGTCTATTGTTTGAAATTATAACAGATGAAATAAGTCAGTCTTGTTTTAATGAAAAGTTTTACTACACAGTAAAGATGTCCCACCCTCACACATAAATGAATACATCAAATGTAACTAACCTGACTTTATACAAAAAAAATACACTTTTTTTTTTTTTTTTCTCCATTTAGCTCAGAAAATTGGCATAATTATTAACTATTTACATGTCTTCAGCAGAAGACAGCTAAAAAAAAAATAAAGATCGGAAGATTAGCTAACCAACTGAGATATAACTGTTGCTTTCTCTTCTATAGACTAGAAAGCATCTTGAAAACAAAATCATATCTACACTTGAAACAATTCAACAGATTTTAAGTTGGTACCCTTTAAGGCTTTTGATTAACTTATTTAACATTTTTAACCAAAATGTTAGTATTTATTTTGATTAATAATTTTTGAACTGCACTGAAGAAATAGGTATGATTTTTAAATGAAAGAAGGGAAAGTTTTAAAATAAATTATGAAGTTCATGTAATTTTAGGATGTATGTTTTTCGTGAAAAGAAATTTTCCTAATTTTGAAAACCAAAATTTGGGTTTTATTTTCTTGATATAATAATAATCTATCAACAGAAATTCAGTTATTTACCATGAAATGGAAAACTTGATGAGAGTATCCTCAGAAAATTCTCTCTAAGTCATCACTTTATATTTAACTTAGTCTGGAACAAAATCATATTAATAAAACATTTAATGAGGATTGAACTAACAATAATTTGCAGTATTTATTTAACTTTTGTTCTTTAGTAGATGACCTCTTCAATTTTGATGTTATAACAATAGATTCATTTGTCTTCATATTAGTATAAGAAGTAGAAATCTCCTTTTTTTTTTTTTTTTTTTTTTTTTTTTCATTTCAGTTTAATAACATACTTCTAGAGAGTTTTGCTATTTAAGCAAAATAGGATTTAACTGATTCATTCTGGGTTTTTTTTTCTTTCTTTTTTTTTTTAATAAACTGTCTAAATTTTTTAAAAAATACTAGAGAATAAATTAAGCAAGTGATTTAACCTTTTTGCCAAATTTACCAGTCATTTTACTCTCTTGTAAGAGTAATGATTTTTTTGTAAAATTTATAAATTGATAATTTAGCTGATATTATGTTGAGATTGTTATATAATGTTAAATAAATACATTGAGAATTTTAAAACTAGCTTTTATCATGGTACTTTTGGTCACTATATTCTCCAGCATAATTTAAATATTGGCTTTTGGACTTGGTAACCTTCTTGAAATTTTAAATTAAACTTGACTTCCAGGTACTGGGGTTAATCCATAGGGTTAGATTGTTCTCATTCTCTTTAGGAGATATTTCATATCAGTTAATTTTCACTAATCTTATTCATTTGTGTTGTTTTTTTTTTTTTTTTTCACTGAACCAGAGCATGTAACTTTTTAGCACTACCAGATACAGGGGTTGAGCTTACTAATGTCAGGGAACCAGATATCTTTTAAACCATAATGCCTGTACTTTGGTAATGGAATTGTATTAGTATCATTTAGACGCTCAGAGATGGTTTTCATCTTTGCACGATCAACTTCAGGGATTGTCAGTGCATAACATTTGTGTTGATTGTTTTAGTTGTCTCATCTTTCAATGTTATTTCCTGTCTATTATCTGGATGTCAAAGCACAGGGATTAATGACAAATACGATCAGCTATGCCTGATTTCAGTGTCTTTTTTTTCTGGCCCACTACTTTTCTATATTCTACTACTCTTAACATTTAATGGGCAGCTGGCTTCTCCCTTGTATTCCTTCCCAAAATTGTATGGGCTGAAATACACACAGTTCTTGGTCATGTTTCCTTCTGGGTTGGGTGTGGTGTCTGGGAGTTCTTTCTTTTTATGTGCTGTATCCCTTCAGGATGTAGGCAATCATGGATCTCCACTTCTCCCTTGTAGCTCTCAATGTTTTGTCCCTTTGCTACTTCCCCCAGGCCATGTTCAGTCATACACTTGGTTAAGCCCACTAGGTATGTCATGCGTTGCTTTCTCTTGTTTCTTTTCCCACTATTCAACCTGTGAGTATCAGATTCTCCAAGCCCTTTTTTCTCATGTGTGCCAAAAATTTTAGCTGCCTCTTCCTGATGTTAAGTATAAGCTTCCTCCTTGTTTGCATCCTCTCCAAAACCTCATCGTTGCTCACACGTTTGGTCCATGATATCCTTAGCATCCTTCTGTAGAACCATACCTCTGCCACCTCGAGTCTCTTCTTTATCACAGTCCAACATTCACAGCTATAAAGGAGTACAAATGCCACATACCAGCTTAGTACTCTTTTCTTTGTTACCAAAGAAGTCCTCATATCTTGTAATACTCAGCCTAGCTTTGGTCATCCAATATGTCTTCAGATCTCAGCACCACACATGCCATCTTCCCAGGTATTTAAATTTTCACACCTGCTTGATTTTAGTGTCCCTGACCTGTAAATCACATTTCGGGCTCATCCTTTTACTGATAACCATGCATTCTGTCTTCTTGTAGTTTATGCTCAGTCCCTTCATCTCACTCTCCTTTGCTACCTTCTGTAAGAGTTTTTGTAATTTCTTTCCCATGTTTGCTATCAGTACTGTGTCATCTGCGTATCTTTATGTTGTTAAGATTGTGGCTGCCAATGACAAATCCCAGTAGGACTTCCAATTCTCTCAGAATTTGCCTCACTATATAGGTTGAATAAGTCTGGTGAAAAAAGAAATCCTTGCCTTACACCTTTTTCTGTTCTTGTATGTCTTCTGTCTGTATGTTTTGATGGATGTCTGTGAACTTGCAATAGATATGTAATCTTTTAAATTTTCACTTAGAAAATCAATTTATGATGCTGATAGATTATGATTATTCCTTCAATATGTGAAGCCAGATGATTCTTTGGTAGCTAAGCTAAAGTTTTTACAACATGGCTCATCGGGCATGTTCATTGCAGTTTTTGCAGAAATCTCTTAATGAAAAAAAAAAAAAATGAAGTCTCTGGAATACTGCAAAAGGCACTTACAGTAGGTATCATAAACTAAAATTTGATTCTCTATAGTTTTATAAAACTTTTAATACAAACCTAGAAAGCTTGGCAAAACATAAAAAATGGTTCCAAATTCATCTGGATAGCTTAATGAGCAACCAAGTTATGACCATCTGAATTTGGTTGCTCATGTGCTCTTGGGCCAGAAGCCAAATTTAACAGTATATAACTGATGTAGGCTTCAAACAAGTGAAAAATCATTATAAATGTAATGTCATATTGTTAGGCTTGTAGTGAAAGAAAAATAATACTAATTGAATCAGTAACTATTAGATACAACCAGCTTAAACATTTGGGAAATTTTGTTCTCAAAATCAAAATAGCTAAAAAAAAAAAAAATGACATTGAAGTGCAATTCTGACTGCTCAGAAATTTCATTTCAACTGTTAATGCCTTGCAAGTTGCTGCTTCATGGTACAACAGAGATAAAGCTAAATCTTTTTCAGTAGTTTATCAATAAAAAAAAAAATCATTTACACCATGAAAAAACAGCTCGAAGTAGTTTAACAGTAGGGGCAAAAACAGATCAAAAGTATACCATCTTAAACTGGCCATAAAAATATATCCATTGGACATACATGCCTGAAACGTAGAATCTTTACTAAGTTTTGAAAGAGGAATTCAACAAAATGGCACTTTACTCTGTAATATGAATACCTTTTGTCATAGATATATCTAATTTTGAAATTATGCAATTTTTGACTTTTCAAAAAAGGACAGTATTGACAACAAATCTTAGAATTATTAGTCAATTCTTCAAACAAATGCTTATTGTAAAGTTTTAAACTCATTTATTTTCAAACTAAAAAAACTGAAATGTTTATTAAACAATTCACCTCAAGCAAGGTGATAATGCCGCTAAAATGCTAGGGAGTGAAAGACAATGAGAAGACTAGAAGGAACCAGAAACCCAATCTTAAACTGGAAACAAGGGATAAGCCTCTACTTCTGTTCAGAAGACTGGAGAGGAGTGTGAACCAGATGATAGGCACACCTATCTACTTCCTATTAAATTTATTGGAACTGATGAAAGAGCTTTTGACAGGTGGAATGTTCCTCCTGTATTTCTCCTTCTAATAGTGATTTGCAGTTTAAATTTATTCATAAGCCTCTGTTGTAACCAATATGCCATATCTTTTTTTTTTCACTTGAAAGTGGTATTATATCAGTCTCATCTAAAGACAAATGTTTATGCCACTTGTGCAATATCATCCGACAAAGGCCATCAAAAATAAATAATTTCTGCCTTTGGGTAGAACTAAAATTTTGATTACAGCACTGGATGGAGATGTAATATTAATGAATTGATCAATGTAAAAGTTGGAGTAATAGTATGCTAAAACCCCCCTTAGACTTGGTCCACTTGTAGTTTTTCATCATGAATGCTAGAGTTGTTAGACTTAGATTCATTGAGTGCCTTTTCTTCCTTTCTTTGTTTCTTTAGAGGTAGAGATGAAGTTCTATTAAATGTTATATCACTGTAATGGCTATGCCATTCTTCAGGCAGTTTTAACTTTATCAGTATACCTTGCAAGGAAGTTGAGGTCTTCTTCAGCCTGCTTCTCATAATGTGGAGTCCATCATCCACTTAACAAAAGATTAAATTTAAATTTCATTAAATACCTAGGTTGGGGTCTCTAGCATGGAAAACACTAATTAACATAAAAATAGATAAAAAAAAAATGTAGGGTACCCACTTAAAAAAAAAAAAGATGTTCTGTTATATTATCTTCCATAACAGCTTAAGGGAAAAAAATTATGAAAAGCCAATGCATGTTTGCAAAAGTTGAAGAACTGTAAAATGTATTCCTTTGTTTTCTTTGTTACATTTTCTTTAAGAAAATTTTAACCTCTGAAATATTATCTAATCAAAATAATTAGTAAATAAATAATCATTAAAAAAAATAATTACAAATTACATTTGAAATTTGAAAATTACATTTCATTTTTTTCTGGATCCATGCACCAAAGTTAAAACATATATCAAGTTTCTTTCTTTTTTTTTTTTTTTTTGTTTTATGTAAATAGATTTTCAATTTAGACTCTAATTCCAGAGAATTACAGAAAATACCATTCACCACAAATGACCATTAAAAAGAAAACTGAACACTTTTAAATCTTATTTAATTTTTTTATGGACAAACCAAACGTGAGATTGTGAAATTTAAAGAACTAAAAAATATATCCAGTTTATATATTTTATATGAATTCTGTTTAATGTTTTTTTTTTTTTGTTTTTTTTTTTTTTTAAATCGATAAAAACAGCCAAGGCAAAAATGATTTGAGCATGAGGGGTTTGGACAAAATATTGTGAATAACTGTTTTATACAGTTTTAAGATGCCTCATTAAAGAAAATATAAGAAAAATATTTTAAACTATGTAATATTCATTGATGAAACAAGTCTGATTTAAAATAGTGGTTCATCTGGTGATATTCATTCACTCAATCAGCAATACAAATTTTAATGTGACTGACCCAACGGTTTTTTCACAAAATCAACGCAGTATACCCTATTTTTGATTTACATGTGCCTAGTGTTGTATGAATGCAGAGATATGAAACCAACTGCTTATTAAAGACAGACAATTCCCTATTAGAGGGTGCAATTTTCATTTTTATACTTTTTTCTTTTTTATAGTCAAATTTCTCTGGTATTTCATCCACTTTTTTGTGAAAGACAATTTCAAACCTTATCTTGAGCTCACCAACCCAACAAGCATTTTTTTTTTTTTTTTAAGATGGAACAATTTTGATATGTGCAGTGATACACAATTTGGGGCATAACAAATTTGAAAAACACCACTGAAATCGTCACCTTTGAAAATGCAGATAAAGGTGCGCCTGTTGTTAAAATAGTGACATAATTTAAAGAAACATGAAATAAAAACATTGCACATAACAAAAAAAATGTAACTTCATAAAGAGAAAAAAATTAAATTTTGTTTACATATTAATTTTATCAAAATAGCCTTTAAAATAGATGAGATATCAGCAGTTGAACTTGAAGGAAATTACACTATTTTCACAGTTTTTGCAGTGTAATCGAAGTCATTTTGGGATACCTACTTACAGCAGTTCTGGAAAGATGAAATTATGTTGTATAAAAGATGGTAGATGATGGATCAAAATATGTTCAGTGAAGGTAACAACCAAAAAAATGAATTACTACTGAAAAATAGATATATCAAATTATGAAAAGAAAAACTTTTTTTTTTCCTTTTTTTTTCTTTTTTAAATATACCTGTAATTTTATGATTTGGATAATTTCATTAGAGTTTTTTTCTTTAAACTTCTTAATTGAAATGTTGCTGGAAAGTTTCATTTTAAAATTCTCTCTCTCTCTCTCTATATATATATATATATATATATATATATATATATATATATATATATATATATATAATCTCTATCTAAACAATTTTGTTGCCATCAACTGATAAGACATTTTGAACCTGTTAATCTAGGATTCTTAGTGATAGCAAACAAGTAAAACAGTAAGTAATTGTTAAGACAAGAAAAATATACTCTTTTTTTTTGTGTGTGCGCGCACTTATATTTGACCTATTTAAATTTTAAAATATACTTGTGTAATTTACAAATCAGATATATATAAAATTATGCTGATATCTAAAAAAGTAAAAAAAAAAAAAGACTATACTTAAGATGTTCTGTGGTATGTACTAATTTAATAATATAAATGAAAATTTGGCAATACAAGAGTTTGGTATATATATATATATATATATATATATATATATATATATATTTTTTTTTTTTTTTTTTTTTATTAAATACTAGCATTTTATTGAAATATGTAATTGTACTTTATGGATTTCCCCAAAAGTTAATAAACATGTTAATTAGTAGTAATTCCATTAGTTTTATTACAGGACACAAACTTTAAAATAAGATATAAAATTATTTTAGCCATTTGTCAAGGAGCACTTTAAATATAAGATGTAAATACTAAGCAGGACTTGTTTTGTTTCAAAAACATTTTGTACAAGCTCCTGTTGTCGGTAGGGTGACACTTTGCACAGAGTTTTCTGAAAAATTTTGAAAGTTTTTGTAATTTTCTTTTATTCTAACCAAGCTTCATTTAAAATTAGATACATTGGGAAGTTTTTGTAAGTAAATGATTTTTTTTTCTTATAGTCAATCCAGAAAAATGTATGTAAAATTTAAGAAAATTGTGTTAAATACTTCAGATTATTATATGAAAATACTATGATTAATGCAAGTATTAATACAAAGGATAAAAGTCACTATATTTTTTTAATTTTTACAATTTTTTTTTTTTTTTTTTTTTTTTAAACAACTACTTGACAAATATATGTAAAATAAAAATAAACTGTTATAGTTTTCAAGTTACTGACTGTAATTTCAAGCACATTATACTATTGTAAGGTAGTCATGTTTTGCAGCAAGACCAAGTTTATGGTTATACAATATGAATTAGATACATCTTTATTAGAGAATGTATGCTGAAAGATAGGAGCCACTTGCAGACCAAAACATTTCCAGACATAGCTAACTAATGTGCTTTTTAGACATGTCAAATTAATGCCTTTGTACTGTTTGACTATCAGGAAAATTACAGAGCATTAAGGAAAGAAATTGCTTATGTGACTGGTCACCTTGAGATTTTCTCTAAAAATTTAAAACAATTCTATACTTATTACTCATCAAGGCTAGTCAGCAAGTAGGATATTTGTAATGCTTATTACATTAGAAATTATTATTGCTGACATAGTGAGCACCCACCCCTTTGATTTAATCTCTATAAGTAATATCTCATGCAAAGTAATGCATTTTTCTTTTCCTATATTTATAACACAATAAGCATATTTAGTATTTTTATATAGGCATGACAAACATTCCAAGGACAATGAATAAAGGAAAGAGCTCATGAAGTAAATTTTCCTTGCAAAAGAACACATTTCACCAAATCTAAAGTCTATACCAATAGCCTACTAAAAATACAATTGGGAATTAAATTGGAAATACATATTGTATCATTGATAAATAAAAGAATTTAGATATGGTCACTCATAATTTAAAATCCTTTAATATAGAAAAGGCGTTCTGACTGAAGTTTATTAAATTATTGACTTTTTTTTAATTTAATAAATTAATTTTAAAATATGAGTCCTTCAGAAAAAAATTTTCTGTATTTAGTTACAACATATTTAATAGTAGCACACAAAGCATAGCAAGATCAACACAGAAGTTTCAGATTTCCAAATCTCTCAACATAGTCTCTTTCCTTCTCAGTTGTGGTATTTGATCTTTGAATGAGGGCATGTATATTTACCTCATATAAGCTTTCTTAGCCATATGTGAGTTACCTTTTTTATCTAATTGAAGGACCATTGTCCTATGAGGGTGGGTCATCTTCATGAGGACAAACATGAAAGTCTGAGAGTACCATGCCAGGAATGTAGCATGAATGATGCAAGGTTGTCCAGCTAAGTTCTGTGATTGCTTGTCTGGTCTTTAGGCCACTGTGTCATTTTAGAAAAGCACATCATTTTTCATCATATATAACATAGTGTGGAAAATCCTGCTTAGGAACATGCTATCCATGTTGTGCAACCCCAGAAACTTTTTGGTAGCAACCATCCTCTTCTCTATACAATCTGTCAGCATTCTAGTAACCCACTTTTCACATCTTTTTGATAACTAAACTACAGGTACTAATATGGCTCACCTGAAAGTTTCCATAGGATTTTGCAATAATGATTCTTTTTGCTGTAATAAGACCATCTGTCTGTCTTGACTTTTCATTCACAGCAGCATTTATCTGGCTACTGGAGCCTGTCACTAAGATTAATTTCTTCTTTTTCTCAATTTCCATTAATTCTATTGACCTAGCTACTTACTGTGCTTACATCAATGCTGCCTTACCATAAACATTCATGTGTCTAGAACAACAGTCAAAGGAAAAAGGAACACTACAACATTTTATCTCTGGACCTAGACATTTCTTTTTTATAGTTTAAAAAAATAGAAATTTTGACTAAAAATTAAATTAGAAGAGGTATTACTTTTTAAATGATCCTCATAGTATGAAGTAAACCCTGATAATTTATACAAATATATATACTTTAAAATGCATAATTGTTTTTAAATATTTTTGATATTTGGGACAAGAAAGGCAACTGTAATTTAGTTTTTCTTTGACCCAGGGAGCAAGCATATTAACTGTTTTTGTCTTTTTATTTATATATAATATATATATATATATATATATATATATATATATAATTTATTTATTTATTTTTTATTTAGTACAAAAAAAAAAAAGTTAACTTGAGCTAGTTTTCATTTTTTTTTTCTTGTATCCAAAGAATGAATCTTCCTTGAATTGTTTTCTGAGATTTTTTTTTTTTTTTTTTATATCAATTAATGTCTTAAATTTTGGTTACTATTTTACTTTGTTTTCCCATCATATTTTTAAGTCTTTGAAAACCTTAATCCCCGCAGAATTTGTTAGTAATATTTACTCAGTTTAGCTTATTAAGGTATGTACATGTGGGGGAGATACACTTTAGGGACAAACTTACTATACTAGTTTTGTCTGCCAAACTAATTTACTTTATGCTAAGATACTCTAATTTTTTTTAATATTTTTGTAATGTTTTCTAGAAGTTATGACTGTCAGCAATGTTAGTTTTCTTGAATTTTTTTTTTCTTAACATTTGAATATGCATTAGTGTATGCAAGCTCTTTTTGTTTCAACACACACACACACACACACACACACACACACACACACACACATAACTATCAGACCTATTGTAGCTAGAATCAACAGTGCACTCCACAAATTAACTAAAGTCATTGCAAAGATCCTAGCTTCTTTAGACACCATCAACCCAACACACATTAAACACTCTGGTGACTTAATCCATTGATATTTCTTTAAGTATAAAAGCTCCTATCATTTTGTAACTGAAAAAGGTTTAGTTTGTTCAGTAAAATAAAACCTTTTTTTTTTTTTTTTTTTTTTTTTCCAACCTTTATTGAACATGTTATGGTCCAGTTCCTTGCACCACGGTGATAGTCCAAGGTAGAACGAATAAAGAAATCAAACACGTATATGGAATAACACTAGATATATTACAAACAGAAATATATACAGAGAAGTAGAAAGTGTTAGTACGAACAATCAGGTTTAGTAGTAATTGTCTGAATGCAACTCTGTTTTGGACTGCCACTGACTCAACTGATTGACAGACTCCTGACGAACCTCACTTCGGGTTGAACGGTATTTAGTCATCTCCCCCCCCCCCACGAGGGCATCATGTGGCACAAGGCCGGTTTAACGTGGGATCTCTGAGCCCGTGGGCCCGGCCAAAAATATGCCATTTGAACCCGTATAAACGGGTTCAGGGTCGGTTTACCTCCCAGAAAGAGACTCTGCCCTTCGGCATGGCCTCGTTCATGTTCCTCCCTGCCCGAAGGCAGAGAGTTCAACCGATCAGCTGGTCACCTGACTTCTAGACTGATCTCTCTGCTTCCTCTTGAGGCGCAGTATTTATTACGTATGGAATAGTCCATTATGTTATTATGGGTAAGGTCCCATAACAGAACATTATTTACATTATTCAAACTGCTGTCCTCCTCTTTGTTGCTGTACTTACATTTTGGTCTTCTTCAGGTGATTGGAATTTTGAACTGATCTCTTTATTTAGGAAAGTCACCTTCATATGTCCAAAACTCTGCCCACTTTGTTGAAATAATCAAAGATGCTCCTATCCAATCCAACCAGATGGTGAGCCTGGACATCAAGGTACCCATGAAGGAGACATTATCCGTAGTCAGGTACAGATTGGCCTCAGACTCGTCCTTAGGTGAATGGATCCGTATACCAATAGATAAACTGATGGAGATGCTGACATTCTGTACACCAAACACACTTCGGAATGAGATCAGACCTATATCAACAGGATGAAGGCTTAGCAATGTGCTTGCCATTATTACTAGCAATGGTAAACATATACATGGAATACTTTGAAGAAATGGCATTAGAATCCACATCACTATGGTTGAGATACATAGATGACACCTTCATACTCTGGCCACACCAGCTGCTACTGGACCATGTGAACTAAGATCATCAATACAGTTCACAATGGAGAGGGAAAACAACAAAAATTTGCATTCCTGGATGCACTAATATCTCAAACAGCCTGGGTTCAAGACATTTGTATACCGCAAACTAACATTTACCAGACAATACCTCAATTTCAACTCCCACCACCACACTTTGCATACAACTCTTCACAAGGGGAAATAGAAAAATCACGCATAGCTAACCACACATGGAAGGAAAAGGGAGATCACTGTCCCTTGTGGGATGAGGTTGAAATAATAAACAGAACATCAGTGGAAAATACATATAAGTCCTAAAAATTCATAAGGACACATAGCTCAGTCAACAAGAGTGTTGGTTGGATCCAGTGACTTAGTTTTGAATTCAGTACTGGGCTACTTTCAGTTAAAGTAGTTGACTTAAAGGGAGATAACTGAGACATCTGGAAGAGGCATGGCATGTAGAACTAGAACAAACTACTCTGGACAAAATAAAGGGTTTAGTTTGAAATTCCAATCACCTGAAGAAGGCCAGAGTATACAACGGCCAAAATGTTGTGAATATGGCAATAAAGATGAGGACAATAGTCTGAACAATGTAAATAATTACGATACCTCATCTTAGAAATATAGACTTTATTGAACATGTTTACGATTTTGTCCCACCATACTCTACTATCATTAGGAATCTTCATAATTTTATGCTCCCAGAACACTTTATCTTACCAAATTCTCTTCTGTAAACTTCCAGGGAATCGAATTCCTCTGCTTTCACTAAGAGAATTCTGTAAAGAATCAAGTGAATGATGGTTCAGGGATACAGTATCAAGTAAATAAATAGAAACTATCCAGTTAAACTAAGTTTTTGCCAGGTCACCACAGAAACATGGTTTATCATTATCCTGATGGAACATATTATTTTACTTAACTATTTATGGATACTTTCCATTGATTGCCGCCTTTACTTAGCCTAATTGAAATCATTACTTGTTCTAAATGTTTCATTTTCTGGAAGAAGCACATAGACGAATCTCTTCCAATCTCACCATGTGCACAGCATCACATCATGATTATCAGCTTTTATTATAGTTAATGTTGGTTCATTTTGATTGCCCCATTTTTGTAAAATATCAACTTTTCTTTGCTCATCACAATTTGTTTCAGATACAAAACATTTAGATATGGTGTCATTTGCTTATGTAGATGCTACACATCAAACTGATTAACATAACCAAGCTGGTGCAAATGATTTTCAGCACTTGGTTTAGATAGTTTGAGGATATTGGTGATATCCCATACCAGATAACATTGATTATTCTCAAATAATGTCTTGATTTAATTTCACCTCAACTAATATGCCCAATCATAATTCAGCAAGAAATCTCTTGTATAGAACTTTGCAAACTTTTGTCGCATTCAATCATTTATAGTCTTCTATATGTTGTGTTCCTTCAGAACTCTCCACAACTTTCTATCCTTTGTAGGCCTTGGTAAGGTTTGTCATTGTGCTCTCTCTCCTTATTTCTGTTTTGCTAACCATTTACACAAGCCTGTTAAGTAGGTTATTCACTGCTTTCCTTTATCAACTCTTGCTTTCAGTATGTCCTGTGATTGTCAAATTCTGCAAACCCTCATTCCTCATTATATGCCCTAGAAATTTCAACTATATCTTTCTGATCAATATAAATGTCCTTTTGTTTCTATTTTCCTTAAAACGTACATGTTTAGTTCATGGTTCTCTCACCATTCTTCTGTAAGAAGCATATTTCTGTTGCCTCCAGTCTCTTCATCTGCAAGGAGATTGACCAGCATTCACTGCCATATTGGAAGACTGATATTACATAACAGTTCAGTACTTTCCTTAATGCTTTGCTTAAATTTGGGAAGGCTTCTTTCACTATTCCAATGCACCTCCAGATTTTGGTGTCTCACTTTCCACATTTGTTAAAACATTTCTCAGATGTTTAAATTTTTCTACTTGCTGAATTTCAGTGTCTCCAATTCCTAGTTTGTATTTTGGACTGTTCCTTTTGCTGACAACCAGACATTCTCTCTTTTTACAATTGATGTTTAGTTTTTTTCTTTTTGTTTTTCTTTACAACCTTCTGTAGAAGTTCTTGTAGTCTCCTTTTTTGCATCTGCTATCAACTATATGTTGGTAATATTAATAATACATCCTGGTAGGACTTTTAAATCTCTTGCCTTACTGTAAATGTTGAATAAGTCTGGTGAGAAGATACAACCTTGTCTTACATGCTTTTTTTTTATTTTTGTGTATTTACTGAATTCATTTTCTATCTGTATTCAGGCAGTTTTCGCCCAGTATCAGTTCTGGATTATTCTAATATTTTTCCCAAATAAATCAAGCTTACCTAGCAGTTCAAACATTTCTTTGTGATATACTTCATCAAACACTTAATCTATAAAACTTAGATATACATCCTTTTGTATTTGTATTGCTCTTTCCGGTATCATTCTAAGCATAGCAAAAATATTGCACTCCTTGTTCTAGTGTTTTAATGAAACCTAACAGTTCATGTGCTATTTCTGATCTAATCCTGCTATGTTCTCTATTCATCCGAATTCAAATAAGTTTTATGTGGCTCATTAGGCTGATTGTCCAATGAAGCTCACATTCAGTTGCACCTGGTTTCTTAAGCAGAGCTATGAAAATGGACCTACTTAGATCTTCCAGTAAATCACTATTGTGATTTATTTTATTATGTCTGTAATTTTGTCAATGCTGAAACCATCTGAAGCTGCCAGCAACTCTATTAAAATTCAATCTGCTCTTGCTTTGTTCCTGTATAATTTGGCTACTGCTGATTTCACATTACATTTTAATATTTCTGGTCCTTTATTTTTGTGTATTGTGGGTTTTCTTCTTTTGTTATGGAAGAGTTCTCTGATGTATTCATTCCATCATGGAAGTATTTTTTCTTTCTTTCTTATCAGCATTCCCCTTTCATTTTATGTATCCTGTCAATGAGTGTTTTTTGTCCTGTTATTTCACATTATTTTATGTATGTCTGTACAATCTATGATGCTCATTCTTTCTATTTCTGCACACTTTTCATTGAGCCATTCCTCTTTTGCTTGCCTACATTTGTTTCTAATTTCTTTGTGTAACATCCTATATTCTGTGCCATACCTTGGCATTATTTGTTGTCTCCTTTTCATCAGGTCAAGCATTTCATTTATCATACATTCCTCTTTTTTTTTTTTTTTTTTTTTTTTTTTTGTCTAGTTTTCTTTGGGATGATTTTATTTGCTGATGTTACTAAAGCTTCTCTTAATGTGTCCCACTTTGAATTTCCATTCTCATTTAGTCCATTGTATCTTTTAAAGTTGTCAGTATACATCTCATTGCAATTTCTCATTCAGGAGTGTGTTTATGACAATTTGGGTGCTGCTTTGACCCTCTTCAACTTCCCTAGTTTTAATCTAGGGTTACATATCACTGTGAGGTTGTTGCTCCCATAGTTGGTACTTGGGTAAATTTTACAGTATAAAGCTGCATTCCTGAAACTCTTATTGATCGTTATGTATATTAGATTTGGTTCTTTGTTTCACCTCTTGGTCTTCTCTATGTCCATAATCATCTTGGATGTTCTTGAAACCAGGGGTTGGTTACTACCTGATCATTCACTATGCATCATTGAACCCATTTTTCTCTGTTCATTATCTGCCCTATAGACTTAACAACTTACAATGAAGAAGGAATATGTTGCTTTTCTTCCATCTTCAATGCAATGTTAGGATTTAATAAACAAAAATACACCAAATTTTACTTTTTTTTTTTTTTTTTTTTTACATGTGCTGATATGATAGCTGTCATGATAAAATGAAAAGCAATGTTTTTTAAATGTTTTTTAATACTTCTAATGATATCTAACAAAAACAAAAAATAGGAAAACAAATGTTTTGACTAGTTGAATACATTTCAAAACTGAGTACTTGTATTTGTTCTCATGTTAACATGAAACTAACACTCCATCTTGTGACTTTGTTATAGGGATTTATTTGTGGAAATGAAGAAAGAAGGTTAAGGGACTTTTAAAGAATGCTAAATGCAACATACACTGGAAGATGGCTGAAGAATATATTGAGCAAAATGTGTTAAATATGTGGGAAAATGAGAATATTTAATAAACTTCTGAAAACAAGAATTATTAATAGATTTTATAATTTCAAGGCTTTGTTCCATGTATTAAAAGTAAATTTTTGGAAGTTATCTCAGTATAGTTAATTAAATTTTGTTATGTATTTGTAGTTAACAATATGTAAACTGTTATCTGCTCAATGAGCATTTTAACAAGTTAACAATCTGCAAAATATCGTAAGCTGTAGATTAGTCTACTTTGATTTGCATATTAGACAAAACAATATATTTTTGTTAGACAATTTAATTTAGATTTGTCTACTTTGATTTATACTGGTTCCTGAACAATAACATTTAATCTGATTTATTTTGACTTATTTTAAATTTACATCAATTGTATTCACTGTTATCTATGCTATTCTTTACATAACTTTTTGTGATTCATTATATATTGAATTGTGAAAGGATCTAACCTATACTTTTTTTGTAAGTAATTTTTTTTATGTATACATAAATGGTTACGTCTATAAATTGGGATTCACCCATTCTGATTTTGAAATTAATTTAAAATAATTATTGCTATAATATTTTTCTTTAAATTCTCTAAGATGCTTAATTGTGTCGGTTTTTCTTAACACTTCTGCTCATATGGATGTACTTAAATGTATTTACAAAACTTACATTACTTGCTATCAATGTATGTACACATTTTCAAGACACTAAAATATTTGTCCTTCGTGTTAGTGTTCTAAATTAACTAGTGCTTGGTGCTACTTCCAACCTAAGACAAACATATGGTAGCATATAATGCAATCTGTTTTGTGATGTATTTTTATTATATTGTGTGTTGGGTGTTGTCATTTTGCTTAGTCTACTGCAGACTATTGTTAAAGTTTAAATAATAAGTTAAATAATCCCTATTATTAAAGCTTGTATGTATACATACTCATATAGGAAATATATGCTACTCATACAAAAAAAAAATTAACACTGTGTATATCCTATTCTAATGAGGTTTATAGTATATTTAGTGATAGGATTTTAATTTGTATAATAGAATAGATTCACGGTCAGCAATTGTTGTTTTTGAACCTTGGTTTGGAATAAAACTAAATAGTGTTATGGTATTGGCTTTGAAAAATATTAATGAAAAACCTTGAGATAACAAGCATCTTATCAGAATGGAGACATAGAAGGGACCCAGAATAAGTTGTTTTGCTTTAGATTACTGTTGGGATGCTATAGCAAACAATGTGTATGGATATTTATGTATCACCTGAAGAAGGCCAAAGTGTACAACTGCTGAAACATGAATATGACAAAGATGAGGACAATAGTCTGAACAATGTAAATAGTGTAAATAGTTACAGTACCTCATCTCAGAAATATAGACAGTAAATATTTTTATTTGGCAATTTAATTATTACACATTGCATTAATCTATTACATGTTGTTAATAAGCTAAATGCTGTTCAGGTGATCCATAAATATTGTGGCAGTTGATTTACCCCTTCTTTGTGCTTTCTTTATTTGATAACAGCTTGACATTTGAATTTTTTTTCACTAGATTACTAAGAAACTTAGTAAATTGAATGGTTTTGTTATTTTGTTAAAATTGCTGTTGTATAAGTTAGTAGATCTGTAATGTTGAGTTTACTTGCTAAGCATAAATTTGTTACCTTTTATTTACTAGACAGGAAATTACACAAATAAAATTTTATAAATATCTGAAAAAAAATTATAAAAATACTTCTAGAAAAATTCTCTAAAATTAAAAGGAATAATTGCTTAAAATTCAAGTTTTAAATCTGAGGATACCTTAGTTTAACATTTTATGAAGTATTTTTTTACAGTCATAAATTATGTCACCAAAAAATCTTTTTGATAAAAAAAATCTCATAATGTGCTAAACTTTTTTTCTTTTTTTTTTCCTCATTATTTAAACTTATTCCCCATCACAAAAAAAACTTCTCTTTGTTTTTATTTTTAATGATTTTGAAGCTGTTAGGTATGAAAAAGTTACAGATCATGAAAATTGTTTCTTCAGGAAGTTTTTTTACTGAGGAGAATCCATATACATTAGTTGAATTGACTGCTGCATAACATTTTGTAACAGTTTTGTCATCAGGATAATATTGATATTTTCTGTTAATGGTTAAATATGGCCAAATAATTTTTAATATTCAATTTATGTTGACTTACAATTGCTTTGTAGGATATTTTACAACTTAATTTTATATTGTTCGAATAACAATAGCTTATGAACTGAGGCTTAATTGTTAAATCAAGTTCTTTTCAATATCCTTAAAAAAAAATGCTTACAAAGTTCTAGAAAACAAAAGTTTTAAAAATTGGCAATAAGTATTTATTTTCTATAGAAGTTATATTTGTGGTATTTATGAATGTAATGCCATCATGTATTGACATGTAGAACAATATAATGCTCTTTTCAATGTTGTATGATAAATTCAGCATCTTCATTCAGTTTAAAAAATTCTTTGGGAGAAATTTGGTAAAGTTTCAATAATTTTGCACATTTATAAAGTATGATCTGGTGGTAGTGTTTATTTGGTTATTAGAGATTTGCTTTATTTTTATTCAGATTTGGAAAGCTAAAACTATTTTATTTACTTTATTGAAATGTAAAAATATTTGAAATTCTTATGAAAAGTTACATTGATATTGAGCAAAACTGTTTCTTGAAATGTTATTAAATTTTGATCATATGCTAATGATTTTATGCTGGTTAGAAAGACTTATCTACCAGCAAATGTTTTTCAGGCCAAAAATGCTCATTGTTTACCTTCATTACATACATTTTTCAAATACAAAATTGAGAACATTTTAAATTCACTTCAGAACAATAAGTACAATTTTTATCCTGCAATTGTATTTGAAATCTTATTTTACCCACTTTATTTATTTATTTTTTCCTTTATTAGGCTACATAAAGAATGAATTATGTTTATCTATTTGAACCAGTATGCTTATGTTGGTTGTTCTGTTTACAACCAAGAGATAGATGGCCTAGTGGATTAAAATGTTGGTTAAAGTATATTTTCCTGGAAATAGTGAGTTCAGTCCTTCTATCAGATGATGCAGAAATCTCATCTAAATATGGAAATTTAAATGAGAACAATATATCCCAGTTGATTGAATAAAAGGTTCACTTGGAAATTCTGAGGAGGTTAAACTGAAAAGCACCTGAAGAAGTTTGGAGAGTGCATTCGCTGAAACACTGTGAGCATAACAACCACTATAACCATGCTGGTCTGACTAGAAAAGCATATAATAACTATTCTTAATTTTTAAAAATTCCAACATAAATTAAAAAGTCATAGTTATATACTACATAAATATTTCGTCATATTAATCTTTTGAATTTTTCATTGCATTTGAGAGACCACTTGTGAACATGGGTACTATACTCAACCTCCTAAAATTTATTACATTTGATGAGATAGACATTAAATTCAATTAAGCAATATTAAATAATTACTGAATTGCAAAAATTCATTGATTCTTCTTTGTACATGTCTTCTTCTAAATTTTCTGTCTTGGGATTTGTTTTGCATGCTTGGGCATCTATCATTTTTATTTTATTTTAATGGAATCCTGGCTTGTATTAGATTTAAAAGAATACTTTGCCAAGTTTGCCAATACACTTGATATTTTTAACATAAATCTTTATTCTGAGATTAAAATGTTTCATATTTTTTATTTATATAATCGGTTCATAATAATTTAAATAAATTGCTATTTTAAAGAAATGTGTTAGCATAAAAAATGTTTTTCATCAGTTATAGCTTATTTGATCTTATTATTTAAGGCTACAATGTAATTATGTATCTTTTTATTGTCACTGTAATAAAAATGCTTTTAATATTTTAAGTATATAAGGGTTTTTTTTTTTTTTTTTTTTTTTTTTTTTTTTAATGATAAAATGTAAAGATTTTTCTGGAAGAAGGGAAAAAACAGACTTGCCTGTTTTGTGCTTCAAAAAATTTAACTATTCAAAGAAATAAATGCACAAAACAAAAATAGATAATTCATAACATAGTTTTATTTGATTTTGTTCCCACTTTTACTATTCATATTTCATGTGTATTGATATTTCACTGCTTATCATTTTCATTTGTCATGTGGCACTACTTTTTATTCTTCCTCTTCAAATTTTTCTGGATATTAAAAAAATGTAAATGTTCAGTTTACAACTTAAATGGAGCCATCATGAATATTTTCATGTAAACAAATATTGCTTAAAATGTTTACCGATTAAAAATAATTAAAATTAACATGAGATAAATTTATAAAGAATCTTTCTAAATTTTGTTAGTTCATAGTAATTTTGAATTGTTTTTTAAGTTATTATTTAAAACATTTAATTTTAGAAGCTATGCAAATAAAATTGGGTTTAGATTAATTTTGAAATAATTTTAATTAATATTTTACTTTCTGTGAAATCCTTTGATAGTAAGAAAAATAATTATCAAAAAGATAATTATTGATCAAAAAGATAAGAAAATTGATTTTAAATCTCAAGGAGTACTTTTCATTCTTTTTGAATGATTAAAATTCACTTTAAAGGCTCTTCATACAGCTCGACAGAAAGGTGACTTGTGATGGTGAATACAACAGCAGCAACACCAGTCATTTGTAGCAGCATTAGAAATTTTCATTCTCCTACACAGCTGTCTCTGCAGGATGAATCATCATCAGGAACACACCCATAGCTTGTATCCTGAACTAGAAAAATGATGATGTGCAGGCGTTACTCATGGTAACCTCATAAACAGCTTTTGCAGGCAACATTCTAAAGATTAAAATGAACTTAATCAAATAATGTCATTGATTAGAAAATAATTTTTATAAAGCAGAATGATTGTCCAATTCTTAATGGTCTCATTTAGTTTCAGTCTGGAAAGAATCTCTTGAGCTTGATAAAAAGCATCTTGACATGCAAATTTCATATTTTATTATTTTTATTTTTATCTATTTTACTTTTTGGTCTCTGCTTCAGTGGTCATTATATTTTTTGATTTTGACTGTTCGGTTTTTTGGGTTTTTTTTTTTTTTGTATCAGAATGTTGTATAGCTAAAATATGCTAAAATGACATTTAACTTTTTTTAATCTTAGTTTTATTTTCTTTATACCCATCTGTTTCATATTCGTAAAATATGCAGCATTGCAAAGTAGTGATATTTGTTTAACTCAATTGTTTGCATTTGACTTGTGCTGTTATTTACTTACTTTACTTTTAGATTTTAGTGCTATTAATGAGATCTTAACTAAAATTGAAACATTTGAATTTATTTAAAAATTTTCTCAAAGGTTTAAGTTTTCCTTGATTTGTTTTTTTTAGTGCACATATATTTACAGTGAACTTGAATTAACATATTTGGGTTTTAACCAATTTTCTATTACACACACACACACAGACACGTCTAATTAATGTTTAATAAGTTAGTAATTATAAATAAAATCTTTCAATTAAAAAAATAATTTGATTCATTATTAGACATCAACAATTTTGCTAAATAATACCAAGTATTTTTTATATTCTCACAAAAGTAGATATTTGTGACATTTAATTAACAAATTTCAAGTTTGGAAAACATTAGATCAACATATTTTTGCATATTCATCATAATAATGTTTTTTTGCTGGATGGTTATTTTCAGAAAATTTACTGTTTTTCAACCTGCAACTGTATATGTTGATGATGCCATGAATGTCATTCACCACCCACACCAACAGTTACTATCCTGGGCTTACTTTGGACTTACACACATTAAAAAACCTTGAAGCATATTTAATTTATATCTTTTTTTTTCTTTTTTTTTTATAAAGAATTTTACTTTACAAAGTATTTTAGCTTCAACCAATTATAATATATTTTCAAGGATTTTAATTTCTTTGATAAATCTTAATTAAATCATTAAAATGATTAGTTTGAAAACTCATACAGGAAACTTTTGACATTGTGTAAACAAGTATTTGCTTTTTAAGAGTCTGATTTAAAAATGAAAGTGGTTTCATAAATGAAAGATTCTGCTGATATTGAAACCATCAAAACTTCTCTTAAGTATAGTGTACACTTATATTTTTGTCAATTTTCTATTTTAGTATTACATAATTTTGGTTATGAATAGTTTTAAACATGAAAAATATTTATTCTATTTTAAAGATGTAGTTTCAAGAAAAAGTTCATGATCTAAATTCTCATCCTGCTTGAAGTCCTTAAATGCTTTTGATATAATTTTAACTAAAGTAGCATTCATATAATTATTTAGTTGGAAATTCTCTGAAATCTTTTATCTTCTAAAGTTAATTCCCCTATCCAACACTTAATAAAAGATATTTTCTCATGAAAATTTGTTACATGATATATATTGTTATTTTAATCTAGAAATCAAAATAGTATGAAGTTCTTTAATTTATGAATTTGATGATTACATGGTGCGATGGTTAAATTGTCACTATTTTTAATTTTGTGCATGTGTGTTGTTTTTGATTTTGGCAACTGCACAGTATAGTAAGGTCAGTTGAATGCCATCTGAGAGAAAAATAGTACCAAGATGCAATTCACTCCATTGGAAATGGCATGCTGTACTACTTGGCATTTGCATCCGAAGCTCCAATACAAACATTTCAGTGTTTGGGTGTCAATCTAAGGACAGTGCAGAGGATTTGGAAAGAGCTGGATGATATATCTTGTCAACATCTTGGTGTTTGGTATGATCATTAATGATGGTGACATGATACCTCCATTCATCTTCCCACAGTGCCTCAGACTCAACATGGAGGCCTACATTAAGTGACTTGAGGAGCTATTACTGCCCTGAATTAAGAGGGTGGCTGCTAGAAGACCCTATGTCTGGCAACAGGACTCTGCATCATGCCACACAAGCAGGAGAACCCAATCATAGCTGTCAGACAATTTCTGCAACCACATCACCACTTATATCTGGCCACCTAATTCCTCAGACTACAACCCCCTTGACTATCATGTGTGGGTTGCAGTTGAGTGAGAGACACCAAAGATGAACTGAAGGTAAGGATTATGGCAGCATTCACCAACTTAATCAAGGAGACTGTCCAGAAGGAGACAGGAGACTCTGAAGTCTCTAGAGGCTGTGGTTGAAGCTAATGGCAATTTTATTGAATAAATTTACTCTTTAGTATTTCAAGATAATTTTGTGTAATTTTGGTAAATATATCTGTTAAAATGAGATCAGTGTTATATTCATTTTTGGGTCATTTAGGCTACAATTCGTCAATTGCACCCTGTATATATTTTTACAATACTTTATTCTACCGCTGCCTTAGAGATTGTTACTAATGAATGATTTAAAAAAAAAAAAAATTCTGCAACTAATTTAGCTTTAATATTATGCTGTTAAGATTTTTAAAAGAATGTAAACTGAAAAAATATAAAGGTAATTATGAATATGCATGAAATGATCCTCTTGAAGCAAGATTTTTTAATTTATTAAACAAATGATGGGTAAAGAAAACTGGTATTACCTGACTTGATCAATTTACATTTATTTTATGAACTAAATAAAAAAAACCAAGGCATTCCTTTAGTAATAACTAATTTAACAGATTGTTTGATAGCAGAGCTAAGATTTTTCATTATTTAGTGACATTCTTTAATGTCCTCAGTTTCCTGTTGAAAATGTAAAGAATGTACCCCTTCAAACTAGAAACTACCTGGTTTTCTATACAGAAATGCTTAATATTAATTTAACATTAGTGGGTTCTAAAATTGGCGGAGCCCAAAATGGGATATGTAGTGGAGAAAACAAGATTCTAAAAATTTCTCTGTAAATCTCAAAGATTCTAACAAATGTCTTGAGTGAGATAGTTTGTTATTTTTTATTAAAACATCAAAAAAGTGGTCTATTGTGTCACCAATTACTTGAATTTCCTAACTTGCCTTGTTACTATAGCAAGGAATGATATTTTTTTTTAATTTTTTAATAAAAATCATCAGTTTTGCTTTATCCAAATTAAAAACTGTGTGGCCAGTCTGGAAAACTAAATTTAATGAAAAAGTAACTCTAGGGCAATGGTACCAAAGACTCTTTAAATATTCTCTTTGTAATCTCCAAGTGTTTCTTCCACTTTTTAAAACTTCCAAATCCACTTTCAGGATCACCATCAACTACCTTACAGCATTCTCTTTAATTTCGACTGGTATTTAGCTTTCATAAAAGCCAAAAGTCACTAGGTACAAAATCTGAACAGTGGAAAGGCTGACACACTTGGGTGATGCCAATTTTTTTTTTTTTTTTTTTTTTTTTTTTTTTGACAGAAAGTCTGCATGAAGTGGAAAGAAAAATGAGCAGTTGATATATTCAAAATAGCCAAGCATTTTCTAAGCAGTACATGGATTCCACAGATGTAATTCTTGCATTGTCAAATGCCTAATTTCGTTTTGATTGCAGGCAGTATATGCATTAAAATTTTGGGGGCCTTCTTGTTGATGGCCTTTCAGAACATTAGTCACTTTCAATGGATTCCTGGACAAGTTTGAATTATTGGTACCAACATTTTACTTGGGCTGTGTTTATTAAATCATTCTTCAAAGACTTAATCATTTAAATAATTTCTGTGGATGAATACCCAAGTTTCAAACAAGACTTGATGCTTATTTACTATGAACAGAATGCTCACATAATAGGCAAACTCACTCAGTGGTGTCTTATTATTATTGACTGAGTAACTTCAGAGGGGAATGAGTGTTCACATTTCTATAAGGTTTTCTTTAATTCCCAAGTTATATCATGGTCATGCAACTAGTTCTCAGTATACTCAAAATGGCTGGATCATTTCTATACATACACATATATGTATTATATGTTCTTTTTAACTGTCATTGGCTTATGGGTACTTTTCCTGTAACTTAAATTGTGTTATAGTTTTTCTTAATCTAAATTAGATATAAATAATTCAGACATAGTTTTTATAATGGAAATATTTATGTGTGATGCTTTATGAATACTTTGTATTTGGGATAGTAGTGTAATTTATATAAATTGTAAGTTCTGTATTTCTGTACCACTTTGTTTTGAGCAACAATTTTACATTTACTTTAATTCACATGGGAATATATTTAAATCTGAAGTAAATCAAAACAATCAACCTATTTTCCATCTGCAGTACACAATTAGGGTACTAGAGATTTAACATGAAAAAAGTTTGGTTTTCTCCAATAATCTCCAGATGTTAATATACTGACAAGGAATAGTAATTAATAGCTAGAAAGTTGCTTGCTTGATTTGTTTTTAATGGTTATTCTATTTTTTTCTACAAAGATTCCTTGTGAACAACATTTTTAATATCAATAAAAACATTGACAAGTGGAAGGTTTTTGCAATGGAAATGGCACTTTCACCAGCAATAACTAATTTTTTTTTTTTTTTTAATTATCATTTCACCCCAAACAGGGGGTTACAGGATGAGAAAGTGAAGACTCAGAATAGGGATGATTGAGGAAAGGACAAAAGATGAATGGGGATATAAGATAGAAGATAGCAATTGATGTTGCATTTAAATGTTTGAAGATTGTATTTATCATGGAAGCAAATCAATGGAAGAGAGTTCCACAGGTGGGAAGTGTAAGAAAAAAAAAATGAAGTAGAAGTGGTGGTTGCATTTAGCTATTTCAGCAATAAATGAGTGGGACCTAGATGCTAATCTAATAGTATGCTTAAATTTATGTAGTCGAGGTAGCACCAGGGTGGAAAAAGCTTGTCAGAGCAGTTGCCATGAAAATATTTGTAAAATAGAGAGAAACCATGCCACACCAGTGAGAAAGTGATTTAAGAGATGCTTAGTCAGGATTGATTATATTACAGATCCTTCTTGGGATTTTGTCAAGAACCTCAAGATGAATAACAGGAGCACTATACCAGACCAGATGTAGCAGCAGTATTCAATGCACAGATGAATGGTAGATTTGTAAATGTGCAAGATAGACTCTGAGGAGAAAAAAAAATTCTAGGACAACACAGTGACCCAACTTCCCTTGCAATAGATGCAGTATTTATTAGAGAATACTTCGAGGATTTTGCTCATTAGTCAGTTAATAACTAAATTTGATTTAGTGCTAGAGTATAACAGCATCAGCTATCTGGAGGGTATGTAAACATTGTTGGATTATATATACTTCAAACCATCAATTCAGTTCATCATGGAATAAAAACCAAAATAAATTTATTTTCCTAGAGATCCCAGTGACCTCGATTTATAGGAAACCAACTCATACAGAATTATCTTTGTAAGTTGTCAACCTATATCTAATACTATCTAAAGAAATAATTACTTAACAGTCTATATGATTTTGGACTTTGTTAATAATTAGTCAAACTGAGAATACTACTGTCATAGGGAAATAGCCAAAAAGACTCAAAGAATTTTGTCTGCAAAGCTATACGAAGAAAATCTCTCACAAAGATTAGACCTCCACAAATATGACAAACCTTTAGTGTTGGGAATTTAAGGGAAAAACCAGCTGCTCCATACAAATTTAGATTTGAAAGACCTTGAAAAGACATAATCTGAGGTGGGGGTGACAAAAGTAGATGTCACATAGTGTATGGAGGAAAGAATGAGAATCTAGAATGAGGAACTACATTGAAAATTTTTTTTTTTTACAAAAAGCAACTCAAACATTTGTTTTCTTGTGTATGACAAAACTAGAATTCACTACCATATGGGACCATTAATTAGAATTATTAGAATGTTTTGAATTTTATCTTTTTCTTCCTTCATTTAATACTTACCTCAGCACATGTGTGCGTTATATATATATATATATATATATATATATATAAGCATGCTTGTGGGCATGTCTACATAAAGTACTTGCACATTAATTTAGTGTTAATTCTCAATATTACATTTTAATGGGAATGGTAAACTGAGAAATTTGGCCTGGCATTTTCCCAACAAAGTGGATAATTGTCACAATCATTTAAAAATGTAAAACTGGGTTAAAAAAAAAAGAAAAAGATGGGTCCAAATTGGTGATTCCAGCATTTGACCTCAGTTAAATATACCTACTCCCAGTTCCAATGTTGGTGTCACCAAATCTTTCTTGTTCTGATATTCATTCAAGAACCCACCAGCTGATTTCAAGTCTTAATGTACATTGGTATCATTGAAATGAAAACTTATTATTTATGGTAATTCTGTATTTAACTTGTTCTTTGTTCTTTTTTTTTTTTTTTTTTTTTTATTTTTTGTATGTCTTTTTCATTTTTCTATCCCATACTATTTCTGAATTTTATTTTTCTTCCAATACTTACCTCAGCACACGTGTGTGTGTGTGTGTGTGTATATATATAATATATATATATATATATATATGGCTCAAACACTAATATTCCATGGATATAATTTATTACATTGGAATTGTAATCACGATCCAATTCATCAGACATACAAAAAGAAATCAGAAAATATAACTCCAGGTATAAAAAAACAAAATTTTAGTCTTTTATATTATATTCTTGCTCTGTCTTGGACATTGAGCTACCTTGATTCTATCCTCTTGGAAATATATATATATATATATATATATATATATATATATATATACACACCACTACTATTATATATGCTTGTACATTAAGTTAGTGTTAATTCTCAATTACATTTTAATGGGAGTCTATCCTGAGTGGTAAACTGGATGAGAAATTTGACTTGATGTTTTCCCAACAAAGTGGATATTAGGACAGTATATAAGTTAAAACTTAATAAACTTGCATTTTAATTTGTTTCATTCAATTGTGTGTCCATATTATTTCAAGTGCCATTCATTTGTGGCTAATTGGTTTTTATTTGTATCTGGGAAGAACTTGAATTCTTTTGACAGAAGCCGAAAGAAAAGTAAATTGATCCCCCCCCTCCTGTATGGTCAACATCTATCCCAAGTGAGAGATAGTCTTAGGTTTTTGGCCATGGAAATCAGAAAAATTCACTTCAATGTTACCATAATTGTACCAATGCACCATTGAAATCAAGTCATCTTAAAGGCTTTTAGTAGGAAACCATCATTAGATCTGATGTGCTTTAGACCAACTTTCCCACCTCTGTTAAGGGGGGGGCAGGTTAGAATCCTGTCAGAGGCTGCATCTTTAATAAGATTTCTCTAATATTCAGGCCAGTAGAAGAAAAATAAATAAATATACCCTTTAATAAATAAACAGAAAATCTACTCAAATATAGACATCCATTAAAAATAATGTTTAAGTGATAAAATCTGTCAGATAAAATAAAATCCATTACTTCTTTAATAAGTGAGAATATACTAAAAAAAATACTAGGTGCAACATAGATCTGAGGAACATTGTGGCTAATATAATATTATGGCAAGAATATATGTTCAAATAATTTTAAAATTCTGTTAATGTTTTTACTATTACTAACTTCAGTATCTATTTCTGATGTAAATAGTGTATTACTAACTTATTTTGTGAAAGACTTATTGCTTTCTGACTTTAAAGTTTCTTTTATTAGTATTCCAAGAAAATTTATTAATTCAGCCTTCTTTAAACCTAGTTAACTAGTAACTTTAGTATGTGTTCACATTTAGTTTTATTGAAAAAAATCATTAATATTTAATTATCTGTGGCTGTTCAGAATTGTTGTTAATAGCATTTAATAATCTAGTAGCCCTTTCAGGTCCTTGCCAATTGTGAATCTGATAAGCTGCTTAAAACCATATTCTGAATAAGCTTTAGGGTAGCTTTGATCCCCCTCCCAACCCAGTGACTAAATCCTCAAAGTTGTTGAAGCTAAAAATGTTAATTGAATACTGTCTACTCCATTAATGACACATTACTTAAAATCGTGTTTGAATTCAAAACACTAAATTCGTTTATTTTTTTGGTATGTATGTATTTAATATTTTTAATATTTATTTTTTATCTTTTGAATATATTTTCTGATTTAATTCATGTGTTTTTCTTTAATGTTCTTAGCAAGTATGTTTATATACTGATATTAACATAAAATTACCGTGTTTTGCATGCATGTATATTTCTCAAACAAAAAAAAGTGTCATTTTTCTTCTTTTTATACACTTGGTATCCTAAAATTATCTTTTATGTTCAAATAAAAAATTTAATTGATTATATATTATAATAATAATAATAGAGGGATTAAAAGTTTGTAATTTTTTCATGTTAAATGTAATATCCATCAAATAAACTTTTTTAAAAATCACTTTATAATTTGTCTTTGAGGTGAACTTCTAATCATCTTTTTAATGTATGTAATTCAGCTATAGTGTTGTACTGAAACATTAAAAACTCTGAATTGTGTATGCTTTATTTCAACCTTAAAGAATAGTATGAACTTCACACATTTGGTATCAAGTTTGCCTATTGTCTGGTTCACATTCTTACCTGGTCTTTGGAAGAGGAGTAGAGGTTTATCCCTTGTTTCCTGTTTAGGATTGAGTTACTGGCTCTTCTAAAGTCTTGTTCAGCTCTATACTCCTAATGTTTGTTCGTTCATGCACTAGTGTAAGCCCACACAGTAACCCTCTACTTTAAGTAGCTCTGGAGCCTTGTGTTGAGTGAACATTATTAAAAAAAAAAAAATGTAACATTGTAACTAAATTTGACTGCTGTATTTTTTGTGTGTGCACACAAACTTGAGAGAAGAGTTTTAATCTAAATTGGTCTGCCTGATTTTTTTTTTAATGTATATTTGCATTTGTATTATTTTCAGATTTCAGTTGATTGTGTGTGTAATATATATATATTACACCTTTCTTTAATTATAAAATGGCTGTGACATTGATAAAGCTCCAAATAGTCTTTTTATAGTTGTTACTATACCTTCACAAGATTTTAAATTGATCAGCTTGAAGCAAAAAATTTAATAGGTTTTCTGCAAATTGTTTACACAAATGCATCAGTCAGGATTTGCAAAAGAAATTTTAAAAGAAAAAAAAAAAAATTTAAATGAATGAAAGTAAAACTAATTTTGATTTTTTTTTTTTTTTTTTTTTTTTTTTTTTTTAATTAAATGCCTGAAAATTTGTATAATAGTTTTAACAGGTACTGTCAGGTACCTAATACAAGGGTTGTGATTTTTTTTCTCTGTATACAGTAAAGGTGGAAAAATAATTTAAAGATTCAAAAACTTAGAATATAAGTAAAGAAACAATTTTTTTTTTTTTTTTTTTTTTTTTTTTTTTTTTTTAAGACTTTCTTGCATTTTCTGAAAACATAGCATGAGAAGAAATACTGACACAATTTAATATGTTAAAGTTTGCATAAATTAAATATTGACTTGAAGGGTTATGGTGTTTCTGACTGTTTCTTTGGTTTGATTCAGTTTTATCAAACCATGTAATGAAAGTTGTCTTGAACAGCTACTTCTCTAGACCATTTTGTATTAATACAGGCTTCCCCAGGTCTCTATTCTTGAACCTACTCTCTGTTCCTTTATATACAACTTTCCTGATGTCATCAGTTCTTGCTTCAATATCTCTGTGGATGACACAACTATTTACTCATCTTTTAATAGTAAGGTTTGATAAAATCAAATTGGTAGCTGATCTCAAAAATGACTTAAAATCTGTTGTGAGCTGAGCTTGACAAAAGTGACTTGTTAATTTTAAGACCTCTGAAAAGAAACTGCTCTCTATTAATCATCTTAAAGAACCTTTTTTGCCTTCCATCAGCATGGCTGATGCTAACCACCAGGAGAGCAACTCACTGCATCTTCTTGGTTTCACATTTTTCACTAACATGAAGTGGAATGATTATATTAAATCTCTTGCTAAATTTAAGGCTCTTTTTACTATATATCTAGAGATTCTTGACAAAATCTAAATAATTTGGCAACATTATTGGTCCTGACCTGGAACCTTGGCTTTAGTTACCGCCCCACTACTATATTTTCACAGTAATTGTTCTGATGAGCTTTCTTCATTGGTAACTCAACTTCACAAATTTAATTTTAGCAGCTTGGTCTTAAATTTTCACTGGAATTGCTAGTTGTAGCCGTAGGTTCTATGCTAATTGTTTCTTCTCTTACACTTTTTGCTTGTGGAACTCTTTTCCAGCTTCCTAATTTCCTATCAAGCATGATCCTCAAAAACTTAAAAGCAATGTCAATTGTCATCTGTTTCCTTGACCTTGAATACTGTTATATTGTCCTTTTTTTTGTTGTTGTTGTTGTTATTCATGCTCAGTAATTCCTTGGCTTTGTTTTCCTTGGAGTGAAATGATTAAAAAAAATTAAAATAACCTGCATAAAATTCAAAAGAAATCCTGAGGGTAAGGTTTTGGTCAAACCTATAAAATAATACCATGGTTTATATGACTTAGTCAAACAATCATAAAAGTGTGCATATCATAAAAGTGTGCAAGTAAAAACTTGAACCAACAATAATAATCACTGTTTCCTGTTTGAGTTACGGGTGTGGGAGTGTAAAATTAATAAATGAGGGACGGGTCTTAATAAGCTGGTAGTTCTGAGGTGTGTTCGAAAATTTCTTTTTAAAAAAACAAAAAGAAGCATTCCCTTCTAATTTAGGCTTCTAACTGTATTTAAACAGTTGAGGGACAGTCACCAGCTATAGCGTTAGGCAGTAATAAAACAATTTTTTTAAAAAATCATTACACACACACACACACACACACACACACACACACACAATTAGTTTTTAATTAATAGTAGTGTTTTTGTAACAACTCATGCTACAGTGATCTTTATTGATGAATTTACTGGGATTTTATAGCTAATTACTAATACACTTCATAATTTTGAATTATTAATACCTCATCTGTGCATTGAATGTTTGAACTGGGAATAAGTTGATATAATGTTTAGTATCACTGGAAAGCTTATTTTATCAAGATTAACATACAAAAAGCCTCCTTTTGTAGCATCTGGGCAAAGAGTTACATTCTCTTGAATTTATACCAAATTTTTGTCTGTTTTACTAGCAATTTGTTTGTGATCATTGCCAAACCATAACATTCTAGATACTGTGATATTGATTTTTAGTGACAGTCCAGTCAGTAGAATACACATTGATCATACTACCAAAGCCCAAATGTTATTAATTAATAACTAAAAAAAAAAAAAAATCATTTTTCATACACCTGTAAGGTTTGAATTCACAATTTTTAATATATAAAGAGATATCAAAAGAACTCTCTTGCAAAGTAGGAATTGTACTACCTAAAAAATACTATTATAGGGCCAAAAAGTCATTAAGCTTCGAGAATGTAACTTTTTTTTTCTTTTTTTCAAAAGCTATAGAGGTAGGAATTGCTTATTTTAATCTACATAAAATAAGCTCTCCATGTATAACATCACAACTTATTCCAGGCTTACCTGTTAAATGGGATTTTATGCTCGGACTAAATAACTGAAAACCCATTTTATAGAATAAACACAAGTGTAAAGGAAAACTGTTTTTGTGAACTCCATTAGTCATTGAGGGAGTTAATGATTGTCACCTTGATAGCTATTGCTTGTACTTTTTTCTGACTGGAATAGTTATAGCAAAAATATCATAACTTTGCTCTCTAGCTCAGAAATTTTCAGCGAGATGCTTTATACAGATTGCCAAAAAGAATTGATTCAGTTTAACTAATCTGACAGATGGCGATGCTGTGTTGATGGCAGATAGAAAGAAAACTCTAGAAACTCTTAAACAAAAATAGTAAAGGATAGTAAGAAGAAATAACTAACCATCAATGGTAAGAAGTCAGTGTATGGTCATTAGCAAGAAGAATTCTGCCCCCAATGCGAGCTATGAATTAGACATAAAAATCAAGCAAATACAGAGATTGAACTATCTAGGGAGTGTTATAATAGATGATTGTAAATGTGACATCAAAACTGAGGGCACATTAGAATAGTGAAAGATGCTTTCCGAAAGCTAAATAAAATATAAATAAACAGAACTTTTTAGGAACCAAAATAATAAAGTACTCAGCTGCCATGTAATAAGCCTTGTATTATATGGCAGTGAATGCTGGACAATTTTCCTAGAGATAAAGAGTAAACTTGAGGCAACAAAGGTGTGTTTCTACTGAAGAATGCTGAGAATACCATGGATGGCACATGTAGAAATCTAAAAGGACATTTGTACTTAGAATCAGAAAGAGACAATTCAAATTTCTTAGACACAAAAGGGCTTAGAGAATTTGACACTCTCAAGACTTAATGAAAACAAGAGGAGCAGCAGGAAATTGGTGAGTAAACTATCTAATGAACTTGTGCAAATGGATGGCAGAACAGGGACTGGGAGGGATAGTAAGAGAAAAGACACTGCTTAGAGCTGCAAAGGATAAGATGATGTGGAGAGCCGTGATTGTCAATATCCTGAGGGGGCATGGTACATAAAAGAACTTGAAAGGTATAAAGTGAATTCACTTTAGCATTAAATTTACATAGTAAATCAAACAACTTGCTAAAAAATTCTTTTTAAAGACAAAAATATGCTCCAGGGTTCCATTAATAACCACGGAAAACTTGGTATATGGAGCTCTAGTTTCCCTTGATATATGCAGTAACAGACACAGACAAAAGACATTTATTGAATTATAATAAGATTAAGGAATAGAATGGGAATACAATTGTTTTAATAAATTCTTAGAAAAATCAACATTTACAGACATTCCTTAAGTTGTTACAAATTTGGCAGGATTGTATGTGTTGAATTTGTTCATATGTTGAATTTAGGAAAGTTTATAGATTTTCATTTGAAAATGTGGTTTGTAAACAATTCACATACTCCTCCTCTTCCTCAGTGACGTTTCTTTTATTTATTTATTTTTGTTCTGTTTAAAATTAAAACTAATCTCTATAGATAATCTTATGTATTTTTACTTTTTTGCCCCTCCTAAGCAACAGTGTGACCCATCATATTTTCTGCTTTCTACTTTGTATCTCAATGCTTTTGTTGAACAATAAATCTTTTTTAATACCATTTTTTCCAAGTAACAAATTAACATTGTCAGCAATAGTGAGCTTATACATAATTTTTTTTTTTTTTCTTTAATTTTCAAATTTCATAGTTAATCAGTGATCATTTTAACAGGTCATTTTCACCAAGTTAAACCTGATCTACAATAACTAATTTTAGATTGAATAATTATAATAAAAATTGATGATTAGTTTAGTAATTTGTATAAAATAATATAAAATAAGGAATTTACTATATGATAAACATGTACACAAACAAATTATGCTTATATTTTTTTCCATTATACACTTTTGCTGGGAAAGAATTATGCAAATCTTATTTTCTGAAATGTTTATATATTATAATGTCTTAAATTAAGATATAAGATTAAAATATTCAAGAAAAATACATATACTAAAATAAAATACATGCATCTACACACACACACATTTTATGCAGGCTGTGAATTTACTTGGTATAAGTAAAAGGCTGGATTTAATGACAGTGTTCCCATAGTTAGAAATGATTTATGAAGAAAATATACTTAATCTGTGTTGCTGATTATTCAATAGAGATTTTTATTTTTATCCTTACTTAATTTAGGTTTCAAATCATTTTATGGGCAATTGTACTAGTATAAAGTAGTATTTGGTGAGATTAAAAACCTCATGTCTTCAGACTTTTAATTTTAAGTTGAAATGTACACAAATGACTCTCATGAATTTTGAATGGCCAAGGCATCCTAAGTTGATTTCTATCTTTATCAATATTTCATATTTTACTAAATCTAAAAACATTTTACTTGATAGACATTTTTTTTTTTTTATTTGCTAATTACTCTAGATTTATTTTGTCTAGCAGTTCTCTTTTCAAATAAGTTGTCTCATGGTAGTCTTTTCTTTTCCTACTTAAACAAAGGAAATAAAATTGATATTTATGACTAACAAAATCACCATATTATTTTTTTCTTAACATTTTGGTGCTAGCTTTGTGCAAATAACTCGCTATCAGGAAATTTTGAATTTGGGATGTTTTCTACATTGACTTTGTTTCTCCTGCAGTAGATTTACTTTACTTATTTGTGATATCTACTGAAAATGAATTCAAGAAAATTAATTATACATTTCACTTTATTTCTTCAATTAATATTACTTTTTATATAATCCATATTAGAATATTATTCTGTGAACATGACAGACTCTTATTTAAATTGAAGTTGGTAAAAGTTCTAAGTACATATGATCTGTCTGTTAAATTAACTAATAGATTAATATTCTCATTGTTGGTTTTATCACTCATACCTATGAGCATTCTGTCAGAGTATAATCCATCTTGTACAGTTCCTATTTTTCTGGACAGGGTTTGAAATTCTGTCAAGTAGCATTTTTATTCATACTTTTCATTCAAACCCTTACCTCATTGATGCTGCCTGCAAGGATCTCTGTAACTAACATCTATAACTACCTTTTAGTAGGAAGCAACTGAGGAATTTAGAAGAATACATCAAAATAATAATGAAACCATCAAGGATGAGTTTATTAGAATAACTTTTTGATGATTATCATTTCAGAACTTTCAGACAGACAGAATTTGACTCTAGATCAGATGGATTTTATTTGAAGTTATCTTGTGCTAAATACTCTTTGCCCTTGTTATTTTAGGGATAACATGATTGGATTTTATTATTGCAAA
Organism: Acanthosepion pharaonis; assembly: GCA_903632075.3. Classification (NCBI taxonomy): domain Eukaryota; kingdom Metazoa; phylum Mollusca; class Cephalopoda; order Sepiida; family Sepiidae; genus Acanthosepion; species Acanthosepion pharaonis. The sequence goes on along the minus strand of CAHIKZ030004626.1, from coordinate 325,416 downwards.
ATAAATTTTGATAATGTAGATATGGCTATATATAATTTGAGATTCAAGTAGAGAATGTGTGATAGTTTATCTGTGTAGTGGCTATAATTAAACTTTTTATATAGTCCAAAGCAAATTACAGCAATTTCATTTTAGTTTTCTAATAGTTACTTCATCTTAATATTTAATTATGACTAACATTTTAGAAATTGCAGTTTTTGTTTTAACTATTAGCCTGTACATTATCAAATGTATTGTAATAATTGCAATTTTTTGAGAGTATCTGATTTATAGATTAAAAATATTTAGTTGCTTGTTATACACAAGGTGATTGAAAAGTAACTTCCTATTTTATGCATGATGGACTCTTCCATCTAACTATAATTTTTACAAGATGAGAGAGTCCACCATGCATAAAAGAGGGAGCTACTTTACAATCATCCTGTATATCAAATTTTCATTGTATTACTCTTTTTGATTACTTTTAATATAATTTGAATGACAAATACTCTTGATATTTTTTATAGAGGAAACTATTGTCTATATAATGAAGTTGAATTTTCATTAATTTGTTGTATTTCATATATATTCTCTGATACAGAGACTTTTGAGGCCTGGCATTATTGAGTACCTTTTGGTGTTCACATTATAAGCTCCTTTGCCAAGGTGCTCTTGTTATTCTGCGATTGAGCACTTTTCTGACACACTCATAAATGTATCCTGGTGTTTTTTTTTGTTTTTTTTTTGTTTTTTTTTTTTTGTTTTTCCTACTGAAATAGCAGTGATTTTACAATTCTCCATTCTTGACTGTATGGGCATTACCTCCTCAGTGATTTTTAGCTGAGTATATTATATATTAACCATCTACCCCTTGTTATATTACCTCAGGTTAACTGAGTTTGGAAAAAAAGCCCTGATCACAGAATGTCTAGTGCTAACTGGCTGAAAAATGCATACATAGTGTGAAGAAAACTGACATTTGTGGCCATTCAGACCTATGCCAGTGTGTGTGTATATATATTTTCCTAAATGTAGTTAAGAAATAATGAATGACATTTTCATTATATAGCCTTTTTTGTGTTTAAGAAAAAATAAATCAGTAAGTTTCAAATAGTCTGTTTTCTTTTTGAATTCTTGCAAAATATATGCAGTTTGTTTTCTTTGTAAGTGTTCAGTTGTTATTCTACTCAAACCGATCAACACTCCTTATTTGCTAAATAGCATTAGACCTTTCTTTTATTCTTGTCTAGATATAAAATTTAGTGCATTGCTGTTTTATCCCTGTTATCTGCTGGCATATTTCAGTTAGTAAATTTAGACTAACAAAAAAATCTTGTCTTTATCAGTATTGTAAATATTAGACATTGATTGCTAGATAGCAAGTGAGTAATCTCATTTAGCTTTTATTTCTTTCTGTTATGTTTCTAATTATATGTATTGACTTTGATTATATGATTAATTGCTAGTAATTCAGTGTAGCTTTTATATCTTGCTAGTCTGTTCCAGATATTCCTCTATACTTTTTTTTTATATATTTATTTTACAACAAAATACACTAGCTGTCTTTATATTCAAGGTTAGTCCTTAAGATTCATTCTTTCTATCCTATTTGGTATACAATGCTAAATGTTGTTCCATACACTTTTATGGATGTTTTCTGTTTATTCAGTCAATCTATTGTTTCTTATCTAAAATTCATGAATAATAATCAAGTTTAATGAATAATATATCAAGATATTTCATGAATAATATATCAAGTTTAAATTCAGCTTAAAATTATTTTGATGGTGCTCAAATATTTTAGTGCCCCTGAAAATAGTTTTCTGCATCTACACTAAATTTTCTGAATTATGAACTTTATCAAGTTACTGTTGTATGAAATGTATTCAGTATTTTAGCTGTAACATAAGGACCAAAGTAATATTTCTTTTTGTTATTCATTCCTTATTTAGGTCTTTTAAAAAAGTGAAAATTAGTGATTGCTTAAATAGTCCAGATTATCAGAAATTTTTATCTTTATTAATAAGCAATTAAAGATATTTTTACTTTTTTTAAATGATTACTTTTTTCCTTGTTCCATTGAAATTATTTTAAGTATTTTTTTTTTTTTCTATTTTACACATGTAATTAAACTCTTTCTTTACCAAAATCAGGACAAATATGAATGTAATTTTAAAAAAAAATTTTTTTTAATATTTTAATACTCATTTATACAATACATTATTTTTTTATTTATTTATTTACTTTTTTCTTTCAGGCTAAACTGCGCCTCTCTCTGCTCTGGTTACTCCACAGGTCTTATGAGGATCAAATTCCAAGAGAGTTTCAAGACCCATTTTATGAGAATAGTGATGTAAGTCAGTTTTTGACTGCACATATATATATATATATATATATATATATATATATATATTTTTTAATTTATTTGTTTAAAGGTTATTTTAAATGGATGCTCATATATGAGTAGATGCTCTGTTTTTTTTTTTTTTTTTTTTTTTTTTTTGTTTATTGGGGGGTCATTTATTAAATAGTCTATTTATTTACATCTACCAGCCTGAATATTCAAGAAATCTTGTTAGAAATATATGCTCCCTATATATACACAAACAATAATTTTAGCATCAGTTTTCAATTTTTTTTTTTTTTTTTTTTTTTTTTTTTTTTAATAGAAGCAAATATTTTTATTTTTTTTATTTGTTTTTAAAAATAATGATTATAATTTCTCCCTTCTCAGTCAATTTGAAAGTATATAGACTGACTTAAAATATTTCTGTAGTTTCAGAAATGTCTCTGAGACCACCTGGGGTATCAAAAAATATATTTAATATTTAGATTTTATGGCTTAAGTGTTCATACTGAGCAAATCAGATTTGATTTTAATAATGAGAAAAGAATGTCTTAAAAATAAAACATATATTATCTGATACCTATTCTTTTTAATAAAAATGCTAAAAAAATGTCAGTTGCTGATGATTTATTTACAATTTAGTTATATTTCTGCTTGAAGATTTTACAGTAGTTTAAAGTATCATATTTAAAAATTGAAGCAAGGTTTGTACAGAGCATACTTATGTCTGTTACTTTTAATGTCAAATTATGATTTGATTTATGAATCTAATAAAAAGTGAGGAAATTGAAGTGTCTTCAAATTAAAAAAAAAAATTACAAATCTGACTGATGTACAGAAGTTCTCTTCAGGGCCTACAGGACCAGAAAAAAATAGATATTGATTTTGTACTTGAATTTGACATTTTAATAAAGACATCCTTGTTGATTAATATTCAGTTTACTATAAAGCCTTAAGAATAACTGCACAATCAATTTGTAATACTCCAGGAGTGGATAATTATCAGCTTTTGAAGAGTGAAGATGTATTGTTGGTCAATTTGAAAGTGAACTGAGCGAAATAAAAAAAAAAAAAAAAAAATTGAAAATTACACTTAATTAAAAACTGCATGTTTATGTAATTCATTAATGAAAGATTGTGGACACCTGTGCATCTCGTTTACATTAATCTAGGCCATGACAAAGAGGAAATTGCAAAAAAATCTTTGAAATATTACTTATAGCAGAGCAACCAAAAGAAAATCATTTAAATCTGTCAATATTCAGTTGGGAAAACATAAACTTAACATAAACAGACCTTTTTCAGTTTACACATGCTCTTAGTATGGGAGATAAAAGATTTTGTGTGAACAGTCTGCAGCTTTTGATTATGGTGCAGGAAAATAGATGAGGCACAGTCATTATGCTTCTGGAGTGTATTTACAATATTCAGAAAGTTATATATCAATTCTGCAGAAGAAACTGTATATTCACTGAGTTATTTGAATGAAAATTATACCTTTCCATGGAGGATGTAGCTCTTCTATACAAACAAAAAAATTTGAAAATATTAGGACATCCTATTGGTGTCCTAATATAGTTCCTACTGTGAACATTTCTAGGTCATTTCGATTTGTGGAATAATGAAAACACCTAGAAAATTTAATGTTTTCAATGTACATTGGTTAGAAGAAGAAAGAAAATGTGTCTGAGAAATTCAATGTTTAAAAGAATAAAACCTTAACATTTGCTCATAGCAAATGCATTAAGTGTTAATTTGCATGTTAAATATTTTTGAATTGCTTAGATCATTGAAAATAGATGTTGATTTATTTTTGTAATGTACCTACATGTGCTCTCTTCAAAATCTGATTGTCATAGCTAGATGTTTAGAAGTGTTCAGGATAGTGCCAATTTTTGATAATGTGTTTTAACAGATGCCAAGCTTTTCTCAAATGAAAAGGTCCTGTGATTACAGATTCTTGTACATGTTTTAGTGATACACATATTTTCTAATATATTTTCTAAGTTTGCTGTATTATAAATCTTATAAAAATTTTATTTTACAAAATGCATTTAAACCTCTCATAAATTAAATTTAAAATAGCTGTATATAGTCAAAATCTAACTTTACAGGGTATTTTGGAATTTTGGAGAAACATTTCTCAAGTGTGCACTTTGACTTTTTTTTTTTTTTTTTTTTTTTTTTTTTTTTTTTCTTCCCAGGGAGTTTGCCTGCTCAAGCCCCAGCTTGTACTTAAGTTGGCTTCAGGAGAGATTTACTTCCTTGCTTATAGTAATCTTTTTCCAGAAGTGGGTTCCTTACATAGTAAGTTGCTTTATGTTAATTATCCCTTGTTTTGTGCTTATTATTTTTAGTACTGTAAAAACTTTGAAATTGGTATAAATTTGTTTTTATATAAATTCATAGATATCTATATCTTTATTTTTCCTGTAATTTCTAAAACTGAGTCCTTTTGTCAACACATTTTTAATGGCTTTCAATTTTAATGTTAATATATACCTTTCTTTAGTACTAACTACTGAGAAATATAAATCTCCATTTTGTTCATTGAATCCACTCAGCAAAATTTAGGGATATGATGAATACATTAATGTTGATTCTCTTTCTTGGTTGCTCCCTTAATTTGTTCCACTAAACTTTTGGAGAAAGTATCAAATCAATTAGATAAAAACTTGTCAGTATGATATTTCACACAAAGTAAATTTTTAATGTAATTTCTAACACTGTTTCTCCCCCCCCCCACCTCCAACCTCTTATTTCATAACTTCCATGAAAGTGACTCATTGCACCTTCTCAGGCTAATGTTCTCAGTTGACATGAAGTGGAAAGACTATATTGAATCCATTGCTAGGTTAGCTAAGAAAGTTGTTTCATTGTCTTATGTAAGACTATTTTCTCTCCAGAGTCTATCATACATATTTATAAGTCTACCAATTCTTCATGCTTGGAGTATTACTGCCACATATGGTCCAGTGCTCCTAATACATCTTAAGCTCCTTGATAAAATTCAAAGAAGAATAAGCAATATTATTGGTTCTGATCTGGCAGCTTGGCTTCAGTCACTTTCCCACTGCCATAAGATTGACTCTCTGTGTCTTCTCTGTAAATACTTTCATGGTAATTGTTTGGACAAGCTCCTTGCTATGGTATCTAAACTTTTTGAATTCAAGCACAGTGCTAGATTGGTGTCAAGATCTCATCAATATACAGTTAAACTGACTAGATGTAGCCATAAATTCTATGCTAATAGTTTCTTTTCTCACTTGCGGAAATCCTTTCCGGCTTCATGCTTTCCAGCCAACTTTAATCTCCAAAAATTTAAATGCAATGTCAATTGCTATCTACTGTCTTCATGATTACTCTTCTTTCCTATTCATTAGTAATGTTTCTGTTCCTTATTCTTCCACACCCAGTAATGCCTTGTGTCTTAGTGGTTTTACTGCCTTGCTTGGGGCAAAACCAATTTAAAAAAAAAAAATGGTTAGCTTGTATCAGTAAATGTACATATAGCCCAACAAAAAATAAGATTGCAAAACTCTGAAGGATAATGCTGAATTTTACCTGGGCTCAATATTTGCCTACTAGGTAACAGTAGATATTCTGATAAACTCTTTATGGTGATTGCCTGATGTCTACAGCCCAGATTAAAGTAGCTATAGCTCCAGGAGTGTTAACATGGACCATTGGGAATCATTTACTTGCAGCAGGACCTGTGGATATGTGTGCCTTAAGCCAAACTTCTATTTACATGACAACACTATTATATATGTTTCTAGTGGTATTGTAGTTTATCTGGGAGATTCAATGGCATTCTAGATTTCAATGATGAGAGAAGGTTCTGCCTTCATACAAATGTCATTTGAGTGCATAGTGTTGATTTGGGGGTTGTGGCATTGTCTAGAGTGTAATTGCCTATGACATGCTGGCCAAACTCCTGGTATCATTGTGTGGAGTGCCACAAGTTACAACTTTTGGTTTGCCTTTGGTGTTTATGGAGGGAACCTAGAGCAGTGGCATTTTGGTCCAGAACATTGTTCAGTCTGTTTTACTGCCATTCTTGCAATCACAGCCAATATGCTATTCCAGCAAGATAGTGTCTGCATATACATTGCCTGCATAGCTTGATATGCTCTGCAAGATATTTGAAAAAATTTCCTGGCTGGCATGACCACCACACTTGTACCCAGTTGGACACAATGTCTGACTTGTTTGATTAGCTCATTTACAACTCTTGCTGTATTGCTTCGATAGGTGCAAGGGGTGTGGTATCATTAGATGGTATTTAGCATTGGTATGATTATTTTCATGCAAGAGTGCAGAGGCTTGTTTAATGCCTAAAGAGGAAAAACAGTTCATTAATATGCAATTTGTATGAATACTGCTGATAAATGTTTTACTTTGGAATATGTGTTTGTATTGATCTTTATATGTGATCATTTACTGTAATATTACTTCTGTTTAATCTTGAGTAAACTGAAACACATTTAAGTTGCAATTTCTTTTCTGTTTGTGCTTCAGTACATATACAGTGAATTCTTGTTGGTTGTTAGCAGCAGGAGCAAACATACTCTAATTAAAGGCATACAAAGTTTGACACAATAAACTCATTAGTCACATTGCTACTAATTATATATACACAATTTGTAGTGTTGCTCTGTTTTAGTGCTGATTATAAGCAGGGATCATATTTAATAGTAGTTTCTCAATTGTTGTATGCATTTCAAGATAATAGTATGCAAATGCTACCATTTTCTTTTACTCTCTTTCAGATTTTTCTACTTTAATCCAAACGCTTTCTCGGAGAGGTATTTATGTAACTGATTATGATGGTCATGCAGTTACAGAATCTACCTTGCTACAAACAGCTCCCTTTAAAGTGGTAAGTTTATAACTGCACATAATGAATTGCATTGTACAAAGAATATTTGAATGATTTATTTATGGTTAAAGAAAATAGATGCTATAAAACATTTTGTGTGTAAACTCAAATCCATTTTTTCTCCTCAGCCTGAATTTGAATTTACATTTTCTGGCCTTAACTCATTGCCATTTTAGATTTTATAGAAACTTAGAAATAAAGAGAAATGTACGAATATGAATATTGTAGTAGTGTAATGTAAAATATAAATTTAAACTTTTTCTCTGTGCTTAAAACTGAATATGTTTATTGAATTCACTTATTGATATAATCCACCTTGCAAGAGCGCAAACATAAAAAACAAATAATCTATGCATGCTTACTGAATTTATAAGGCAAAAATATTACCTCCTGAAACTGAATTTAAAAAAAAAAAAATTAATGTTCCTATTTTCACTTATTCTCTCTCTCTCTCTCATATATATATATATATATATATATATATATATATATATATATATATATATATATATATATATCTTTAAATCACAAAATCTAAGTTGATATTACATGGAAGACCAGAAAGTAAACTAGATTGTGGAGAGAACAAAACTATGCACAGCCATAACACTAAAATTGAATATAAATGTCATTGTTGACAACTATATTTTACTCATGCTTAAGGAATTTTATAAGCTTATTCAGCCAAGTTTTCTAAATGAAAAATTTCTTGTGACAGTTTTATTGCAGAACAGTTGTTAAAGCATAAGTATATACAGGTGGTCTCTGTAGTAGTTGTTGTTGTTGTTGTCCTTGCTTTCTCCAATATGTTTAAGGAAACATATTGACAAATAATTCTCTGCAACTGCCACATGCTTTCATTATTTTACATTTTTTTTTTTTTTTTTTTTTTTTTTAATTTTTTTTTTTTTTTTTTTTTTTTTAATTGTAGATCATCAAGCTATAATTAGAATTACTTTATTTTTTTTCTTTATCTGTGCAGAAATATTGTAAACAATTGTAATCTCATGAAAGCTGACTTTTTACAGAATTAAAAAAGCAAAACAAAAAAGAACTGTCTGACAGCAGTCTCAAATAACAAAATAATTCCTTTTGGCAAATATTCATTAATCTGTATTCATTAAGAATGTTTTTAATACAGTATATTGCATCTTATAACATAGTGGTAAACACTTGGAACCATTTTCTATGTCCATACTTGCCTTTTAATAAGACAGATTAGTTATTTTCTGGGTGATTTCAAATCTGCAAAAATACTTTCATAACAATTTGGGAGTATTAAGTTTTCAAGTTGGAAAAAGATTAATATTAACTTAAGTTCATGCAAAGCACCTTTTAAAAATATAAAACTTCCTTTTCAGCAAAGTCATTTCCTCACTTTGTTGCATTTGTACTGAGAAGTATCTTTTTGTAGTTAGACTAAACAATAAGAAACTTTTGGCAAACATGGACAGATGTGCCCACAATAAGATGGGGTGTCAGTTTTTCCCATGACACTGCTTTTTTAACTACCTCCACTCTTTGGCAATGCTTATTGTTTTAAAAAGCAATGATTAGAATTGTAATAAAACACAAAGTGAATTTAAACATTTTCTTTGTTCTTGAGAATTTACCTAAAAATAATAAACACTATTAGATTGTTTATTTACACTATTATTTATTGGAATGATTGGCAAAACATCAGTTAATTGCCAATTGTCTCAAACTATAAAATGGGAAATAAGGATTTCCTTATAGTTCACGTTTTAATGATTTAGTAAATGTTTTATAAATTTATGAGTAAAAAATAGTTTTCACATTTCTTTCTTTATAAATTGGTAAATGATAAATACGTTGCATTAGTTCTAATTCTAATTGTCTTAGTTTTTAGAATGTTGTAAATATAAAATTATTCTTGTAAATAAACAATCTAATAAATAGTATTTAATATTTTTCTTGCAAGTTAGAGCAAAAATGTATAAATTCACTTTCATCAAACTTGCCAAACTTTCATTTAAATGTTTACTGTCTATATTAAAGCTAATTATCATTGCACATTACTCACTACACTTGGTAATTTTTATCTTATTAGTTTGGAAAAAAAGTTGTGCCACTTTGTTTGGAGACATTTAATTGACTTATATTTAATGATCAATTATAAATTCAAGTAGGCATTATTAATGCCTTTTGTATGAAATTCTCTCAATCATTCTCACCTCCTTCCTAGCTCCCTATTATTATTATTATTATTATTATTATTATTATTATTAATTTTTAATAATACCACCACTTCTACTTCATAATTAGTATATCATTCCCTGTACAGGAAATCTAAAGATCTGAAAAGGTGATAATCTAACAAAACATGGTTTGAAAAGTAGGATGAATGATGTAAAGCATCCAGCTTCAAATCCAAGAGATTTTCATGTATGTATTATGCAATGTGTGAAGAGTAAGACTCCTTTTTGTTGGATCGGTGTAGGTTGCTTTTTCAGTACAGATTGGTTCAGCTCTTCCAGTTGGCCACACAGTCTCTTTGAATTGGCCATTTCATTACAATTCAACATTACATGATAGATACCCTTTATACCTCACCAAACAAAGCATTACCTTCTCAGGGTGCAATCCTGTTTTTGGTTATATCCAGTTTCTTTTGCTGAACTTAATTATAAAGGATTCCCTTTTCATTGTTAATGACAATCCTTTCCACTTTTGGCAATGTTCTGTTCTTAAAAGATGAACAGATGTTGAATCTGATTGTTCAGTATCTGTTTATATTTCTGAGATGAGGTATTATGTATACTATTTACCATCTTTGTTGTCATATTTATCACAACGATTTGGCCATTGTACGCTCCAGCCTTCTTCAGGTGGTTGGAATGTCGAACTGAACCCTTTATTTCACTCGCTGGGTTATCTGTGCCATGTGTCCTCAAGAACACATAGCACAGTGGATAAAGGCGTTAGTTAGATCCAGTGACAGGACCCAAAGAGTGTGAGTTCAACACCTGGTTAAGGTGGTGGAGAACTTGGCGAGGGGAATTAACAGGAGATATCTGATAACTGACATCCGTTAGACATGGCATGTGGAACTAGAACAGTCTACCCTAGCAAGCAAAATAAAGGATTGAGTTCGACATTCCAACCAGCTGAAGAAGGCCGGAGCATACAACGGCTGAAATGTGATAAATATGGCAACAAAGATGAGGATGATAGCTTGAGCAATATAAATAGGTTTGATTGTTGTATGGGCAGTATTGAACAGGTGTCATTTTTCATGCTTTCAGTTTTGGATTTTCTTCAGTCATGTTTAGGAAAGCATAATTGCCAATTGAATGTATTCTAAATCTGTCTTAATGAAACACTATACCAATATTTCTTTAGGATAGCCAGAGATTAAGATTTGGCCAAACTTTATTTTAAAGTAATAACTAGATCAAAAAATACAATTGAAATCCAGCCTCGATAAGAACCATAAGATGAACAAGCAATAAAAATGGACAATAAAAATTTGGGTGAAATAAACCTGGTGTGGGTGTCTAGAAAGGAGAATTTATGCCCAAATAAGGAAATTTAGTGAATTTTATAAATTAAGAATTGAAGGAAATGTCAATCAATGACAATGATTAGAACAACTGAATTTTAAATTAGGTTGAAAACCAATGTAATTTGTTCTTTGTCTGCAATTCCCCCTATAAACGAAATGTGAATGCCTGAAAACAGTTGTTGATTGAACAGATCCTGTGCATGTATGTGATATGTAAAGTGATTCAAATTAGTCATAAGTAATGTTATGTGTAAGACAAAGCTTGACCATACTGTCACGTGTAAGACAAACATGAAGCTTGACCACCCCAGAAAATAACTCCACACACTTATTAATTCAACGCTCGACTCCACCGGTGTACCCATACCAGACTTCCCTCTTAGAACTGAGGCCTTACTGAGCAGTTTACACATAATGCCCAGTACCAATGACGGGGTTATCTCCACCTTAGACCCCCACAAGGCTAGTGGTGGAGATGGCATACCAGCCATTGTCCTGAAGAAATGCGCGCCTGAGCTAGCACCCGCCCTCTCTAAACTGTATAATTACTGTCTCAAGGAATCCTGTTTTCCTGACTGCTGGAAGTCCTCATCCATTGTTTCTGTGTTTAAGAACTCTGGAGACCCCTCTGACCCCACTAATTACCGTCCTATTAGTCTCCTACCCTCTTGGCAAAGTCTTGAAGCCCTAATCAATGCCAAGTGGTTAATCACCACATCCCATAATCTGCTCTCAGACAAGCAATATGGTTTCCGCTACGCCCGATTGATGTGCTTACGGCCATCACTGAAACCGTCTACCAAGTCCTTCAAAATAACGGTGAGGCTCGTGCTGTGGCCCTCGACATCTCCAAAGCATTCGATAGGGTTTGTACGCACGCCGGCCTTCTTCGTAAGCTCCAGGGGTATGGTGTTACTGGTCAACTGTCTAATACAATCATTCCTGTCTAACCGAGAATTGAAGGTCGTTCTCAACAGATTCTCCTCCAGTTCCTATCCCACGAACACAGGTGTGCCCCAAGGCTCCATCCTTGGCCCCACTCTTTTCCTTATTTTTATCAATGACCTTCCTGAAGCTATAGATTCCCAAGTTGGCATCTATGCAGATGACACTACAATTTAATCCCGCCTCAAAAACAAATCTAGTATCGGCGACAAAACTAACCTTGCCGTGCGTCTTGAAATGGACCTCCAATCGGTTGTTAACTGGGGCAAGAATTGGCTGGTCAACTTTAACACCACAAAAACTAAATTACTCTCAATTAACCACCATAGAGATCCTTCCCTGCCCCCCATTAAAATGTCTGATAGTCAACTTCCTGAGAGCAACTCCCTGCGTCTGCTCAGTCTCACGCTGACTGCTGACCTGAGATGGAACAAATACATTGAGTCAATTGCTTCTTCCACCGCGAGGAAAGTTGGCTCTCTCTGCCGTGCCAGGAAATTTTTCTCCCCTGAATCGATACTTCAAATATACAAAACAACCATTCGCCCTTGCATGGAGTATTGCTGCCATATATGGGCTGGAGCACCTTCTGCTTACCTCGGAGTTCTTGACAAGATCCAGAGTCGGATATGTAATCTAATTGGCCCTGATCTAGTGTCTTGTCTGCAGCCACTCTCTCACAGACGTGCCGTCGCCTCTCTCTGTCTTTTCTACAAATACTTCAATGGTAACTGCTCTGATGAGCTGCTCTCTCTGGTTCCCAGACTCCATGAATTCAAGCGCCCTACGAGGCTGGTATCCCGCTCCCACCCTTACACCGTAGAAACCTTCAAATGTAGCCGTCTCTTCTACTCCAATAGCTTCATACCTCGCACCTCTCGCCAGTGGAACTCCCTCCCCAATTACTGTTTCCCTGAAAGCTATAATCTCCAACTATTCAAATGTAATGTCAATCGACATCTCCAATTACCTTGATCTACCCACTATCCTTCTCCTCTTCCTTTCTCCTATCACTCTTATCTGCTCTCGCTCCAAATCTTCCGCAACCCCCTGCATCCTAGTGGCTTCACGCCTTGCTTGGGGCACAATGCTAAAAAAAAAAAAAAAAAAAAATTAAATATATAAAATTTATGAATTGATTCTCCTTATTTAATAGCTATCTCTATATTGAGGTAATTGTCAGAGCCAACTTTGATAAGAGTCTCTGTATGGCAGTATACTTCCCCCTTAGTAAAAAAAAAAAATAACAGACTGTTAATATGGATACATATAAATTTGGCCATTTCATTACAATTCAGCATTACATGATAGATACCCTTTATAGTACTCTAGACAGCTTTAGATTTCTTTATAAATGTTTCTATGCCTTATATAATCAAGCAAACAAGGGATAAGGCTTTTTTTTTTATTATTTATTTATGAACAAAATTTTAAAAAAAACTTAGAAAAAAGATTTTCAAAATATTGTTATTTAGGATTTGGCATTTAAAGTTAGATATCTTGCATGTTAGCGATGAAATAGTTACTCTTGCAAGCAGGTATTGATCCTCTTTAAATATGTATACACTTGTTAATAGTCAGGTGAACTTATTTCCAAACTTAAACAAAAATTGTGTTTTTTATATAATTATACAAGTATTAATTTCCTCATTTTTGCCTTTCCAGAAATCACATTTAAGTTTGATGGATGCATTGATGAAATGTTATACCCACAAATTAGTCAGTATAGAAAAGGTCGTACAGGCAGTTAGGTAAGTAATTCTGATAAATACCAACTATTTTCACTTCAAATGTCATATCTAATGAAACTGCATTATTTTTTGTATTATTAATATTTCGACCAACAATTTTTTTTTTTAAATTTTTTATATATATATATATCCAACATTGTTTACTTTTTGTATAGTTGCTATTGTTAAGTTTCAGTTGATCTATTCTTCGGTTCTCATCAGGTGTAATCTATGAAAGAAGAAAAAAAAAACTTTTCTCAAATGGTGATGGAAATTATTTAGTAATGTATCCATGGGACTAGTCTATTCTCACTGTCAGGTATACCAATCACACCACCAAGTAGCAAGGCGCTCTCTAACACCAACTTTACTAAACAAAACAAAAAAAATACAGATAGTTCTATCTGGCACACTTGCACAACAGATGAATATATGCTGCCTCCTTTAGCTAATTCTGTCCTCTATCAATTACCTGGACTTTATCTCAGAATGGATCAGGCCAAAATGTTAATTATATAAAAACAAAACATCTGAATAATATTAATGACTCTTCAATTTTTAGACAATGCAATTACTTCATGCAATTTAAGACAATGATAATCTGTTCTTTTTTTTATCATTAATATTGTAACATTTTAACTTGACAGATTGACTTAAATCCTTTTTCTTTTTTTCATCTAGTATTTTAATTTTTTACCGAGTTTAATTTTTGTACATAAAAATGTTTTAGCTAAAAAATTTCTGCTTTTTCTATATTTTTCTGAAAGAAATTTGAAGATGAAAATGTTAATATATCACACTTTTTGTTTTTCATTTTATAAGAGTGTGTGTGTGTTATTCATCATTGATTTGTTTCGGAGGTACTCAGTGATACAAGCCAGTATTTCCCCCATTGAGCTCTGCAATTTCAGTTAGAAGAGATCAGCTGCCATGAACTAATCATCCATATATTTGGAGGTAAACCCATTATCATCTACATATATATTTACTACAGATCTGAGGATGTTCTTTGGTAAATTAATATAAAGCAGAAATAGCATATGACCAAGGAGAGAGCCTTGGGGGACTGCAGCATTGATCTCTAGTGCTTCAGAGGACTGGCCAATAACAACAACCACATTCAAAGTCCTACCTGATAGAAAAGACTTGATAACTGAGAAGATTCTTGCAGAGATTCCGTAGCTGGTGAGTTTGTGTAGCAATTCGCAATGCCACACCAATTCAAAGGCTTTTGAGATATTTAAGGTGATCATGCTCAAGATATGTTTATTATAAAGCACTTGACTGATTCTGCATGATGCTAGTTAAGACATTAACAGTGGATTTACTGTTTGTTGTTAAGGTGGCTGTTTCTTGTTGATGGTTCCAACAGCAGAGACTTTTCTTTTGACTTGATATAGTGTATCAGTACAGTAGTAGGATAAAAGGTAATAAGACAGAACAGAACCTAGATATTTTTTACTTTTGTACATGGTATTAGAGCAAAGGTGATTTAGAGAGTTGCAATAGGAATTCAAACTCTCGTTCACCAAGTTGACAAAAATTCTACCGTTTCACATCTAAGACCCATACACTAGCACAAATCATCCCCATTCCTTTGTATCCAATTAGAAGGAAATTCCATTTTAACATCTTTCTAAGAACTGCTACTTTGTGGAACAGACTCTTGAGAGGATGCTTCCCCAGTCACTATGATCTTAACCTCTTCATGTCTAGGATCAACTATCTTTTTCTACACATCTTCATAATCTCCACTTCTTGCCTCCTCCTCCTTATGTCCATACAACAACCTCATTCAGTAACCCTCTACCTTGAGAGGCTTTTGGGTCTTGTATTGCGGGAACAATTCATTAAAAAAGAATAATCTTCTAAAAGATATTTTTTCTTAAAAGAAATATCAATCTTGAAGTCGGTTTCATTGCTGTCTGACGACTGGGTTATTAATTGACTTCTGGTTTGTACCATCTTGAGTGACATTATAGTTGATAGCAGTTTTCTTCTTTATAACTTTTCTGTCATTTGTTCAGTCTGCTCTTTTCAGAGGGATAATCTGGTGTAAAATGTTATTCTTTTTAATGCCATTCCTTGTTACTTCCTTCTGTTGTGCTTTTGCAACTTCTGTGGTGTGTTGGATCATTGCTGAATCATGTTCTAATGTTTTATAGTTAATATATGGAAAGCAATTCCAGAAACTTGACTATTCAATAATAGCCTGATATGGTGACTGCAATCTACAATTGAACAGTTGACACTGATTCATGACCATTCTGCAACACTTGAAATTCACTGTCATATTTCATAAAATTATAAATAAAGTTTTTTTTTTGTTTTTGTTTTTTTACCAATTTTAAATACTGATAGTATTTTTTTTTCAATACTTGCTTAAGTATAGTTAGATTTTTAGTTTTTTTTTCAAAATTAATGTACCAAGGATATTTGGGAAAAAGTTATGAGTTTTTAGATCTTTCATACATTAAGAGTTTCTTTGTGAACAGTTGAACTTTCCATGCATTCCTAAACTTAACAAAATAAATTTGAGAAATGTTTTCATATTTCCTTCAAATATACAACCTTTTCTAATAGCCATGCAGAAATTCAGTAATAGCTTGACAATGAGGCTGTTGTAGTCTGCCTCTTGGACTTTGTGTCAGTGTTACAATTAGTTTGAGAGTTCAGCAGAAATTTTCGGCTACTGCTCTAACAATTACTGCAGTTGCTCAAGCAATACTGTCATAGTGAGTACTTTATTACCCTGTTTGTGTTGAGGATTTTGTTTTAACTGGCTTACTCAGCTGTTAATTAATGGATTGTTGTTTGATTTTGTTTTACTTGAGAATGGTTAGACTATTTGAATTACTGTTCATTCATTCATTCATTCATTCATTCATAATCAAAAAAGAAAATGCTACTTAAAATAGGATTGGTGAATTATATTTCCAATATATTTCTCTATTTCACTGATAAATAGTAAAAATAGCTTTTTGTGGAATATAGAACTTTAAGTTCTATTATTGGATTGAATGAATAAAATATCTATTACTCCCCACCCCCAAGTATTTCAATACAAATTCCACTTATTCTTGAATAGACAGTTTTTTATTAAGGGTTCAAATCCTAAAGATCTTAGTCTTATTTTGCTAATCAATAATAAAGTCAGCCCACTACAAGTTGTTAACCAGTTTTGTGGGTTTTAATATCATGGAATATTTATTTTTTTTTTTAACAATAGAAATTCTTTTTGCCATTTAAAGCAGCTTCTCTAAGTCAACATTGATATATTTGTAACAATGACTGTGTTTATGGGAGGTGAAAAAAATCTACCTAAACATTCTAACACACTGCTTGATGTATATGTTATTTCTATATTTTTGCTATTTGTAAAAAAAAAAAAATATTGTTTCCAAAAATATTTCAGCTGTTATGTAAAAAGAATTACTATAGTTGCATTATTGTTTGTTAAATATTTTGACACTTAAATCCAGTTTTTCATTTAATTTAAAGTATTTAATTTTTTATTTTTTTATTTTATTTTATTTTATTTTTTTTTTTTTTTTTTTTTTCATGCAATATTTTCATTACAATTTACTTAATCTGAAATGTATTGTGCATGTATTTTAAAATAAAAATAATAAAGAAATATTTCATAGACCTTGAGATCTGTGGAATATTTTACTATTTGCATTTCAAAATACTGTAACTCTTGTTGATTCAAGCAAAAGAAGATTACTTTTTAAATTACTTAAATGTCTTTCCTTTAATAGAATAATAATTTTTCCTAAATTTGCTCCTTTATGCACCTGGTTGGTTCAGAATGTTAGAACATTAACTATTGGTCCTTAACATATACCAATACCATCAGATTTAATTTTATATATAATGATAGGTATGTTTAATTTATTGATAAACACACACACACACACTGGGGTGGGGGTGCTTACTAAAACTAGATATCTACTATTTTACTAAAACATCGACCAGTCTAATGATTTCAAGGTTAAATCTCAGTTCAAGAGAGGTAAGAATTTTGATTCGTGCAAACTCATTTTTATAATGTCCTCATTTTGATAAATTGTTGTCATTAATTTTTTTGAATAATGGTTTGGTTTCTAATAGTATGAAGCATATTCTCACTTGTCATTTTAATTATGAATATATTAATACTTCAAATTTTCTTTACATTCTTCTAGTGTACTTTCTTTTTTTCTTTTTTTTTCTTCTTTTTTTTTTTTCCATTAATGTCAAATGTGTAATTTTTCTCATACTTTCATTTATGATCTGACTATATTGTCTTTGAAGTTTTTATTTGTTTATTTATTTATTATATATAATATGAACTTTATTTTTCTTTCCCTAGATCTTTAGTCAACTTTGATACTTGCAAAGAATTACCAAATTCCGTGGAAAATGCTTTATTATTCTGGGTGAACAAAATCTGTCTTTATGTACAAGATTTCCTACGTAAGGAATATCGCAGTCAGCATGATGAACCAAAGGTAATATTTTTTGCTTGTCTGTTACTTTAATTGCTGTTTACTTATGTTTACTAATCAGTGGCTTTAACTCTGAAAACTCAGTCATGTTCTGTATATTTAACGTGTTCTTGTATTGTTTGCTAAACAAGAAACATGTTTGTTTTATATGTTTATATTGCACACCAGAATGTTTTGTCTATTGAAGATTCTGAAAAATCAGTATCTTATTCTTGACAATTTTTTAACAGAAGCTGTAACCAGTTAAAATATAGACATCTTCTTAGCTTTTATTCATATATAAGTTACAAGTAGATATAAAATCACAAAATATTTTTAAACTGTAATGCTTTTTTGCTATTTTTATCTGAAATTTACAATTTTCAGAAATTTACACTTTGGAGAAACAAGCCCAGGGACAATCACTCTTGTTTCAAATGTAGTTGAAACTCTGCCAGATCATTGAAGTATTACTTCTTATTTTCTCTGTATCTAACAAATCTCTTAAGTGTAATAGCTAAATTTATATGAACTTTGCTGTTATTATTATTGATGAAAACAGGAAGAATCATGTTGATTTTTGTGACCTGCATTATTTTTCCCTAGCTTATTAAAAAAAAAAATAAAATAACATCTGTCACCAACATATTCATAATTGGCATGAAATTTACTTTGTATGCTCATGCTTTTTACAGAAAAAAAATGGTTGCTTGATAACTTTTCTCACTATTTCTAAGCCAGACTTTAGAATTTTTCTCTTTCTGCATATGTTTTGGCATCATATCTTAAAGTATTATGATTTCCAATGTAGACACTTGTCTGCATCTGGCAATCTTATTTGGAGGAGGGAGAAAGTAAGGTTAAACAGCTCATGAAGATTAGGTTTTGGCAAAGATCTGAAATCCACTAAATGTATTTTCTTTTGTTCATATTTAGATTGTATTACATGCTTAGAATTTAACATACACTCCTGAAAGCTTTCTCAGTTCTAGATAATTTAATCTTGTTTCTTGTTAATAACTATTGTTGATGATTAACTTTAAAAATCAGTATTTGCACTACTTTATATTAAAGCATTTTTTGCTTTGTTTTTTAATTATTAAAATTTTAAGTATCTTTTGTTCTGACTGTTCACCAAAAAAAATTATGAACTGAATACTATTTTTGGTAAATGATGCATTCAGAACTAATACACTTCCTAAATGTTTTTTCAGCAATAAATTTGTGATTAATAAATTTTGTTTAATCTTGAGTGTTTAATGCAGGAAATGCATCTTCAGAAATAGATACCAATTAAAGCATATACCATTTTTTACCTGTGTATATTTTTGTGGGATGAGGAAGATTTTACAAAGGCAAATCTAATTTTAGCATGTATAGTTAATTTGTTTTTGGAAAATGTAGAAACAGGGTTGAAATAAATACACTACTATTTAATAAGCATATACTCCTTGATAGTTTTACTATAAAAATGCAAGAAAAATAGCTGTACAATAATTTAATAATACTTTGTAGTTTGGGAGTGTGAGAATTGTCAGATACTGAAGTATGGGTTTATTTTTTGGTCACTCTAAAGGTGAAAGGAATCTGCATTAAATAACTTTCATTATACAATTCATTAACTTGAAAAAGTTAATGAATGGCTCATGTTACATTGAACCATAAGAAAGTTATTTGTGTAATAAAAATGAAAAAATCATCCTTTTACAAGGTATCAGTTGTGGCTGTCTGGTTTCAAGTTGACTCAAAAATATTAGAACAACCCCTTCACCAGAAGGATTCTTCTGGCACAGCAGTCAGAAGAAAGCTACAACCCTTTGGCATTTTGGTATACCCCACCTCTCTGACAAGTCTTTATTTACTTAAGTAGAAGATGAATATGGGTCTTAATGAAGCCCACTCTCCAACATTTTCATTCATGGTTGGGATAAAAAATGGTCATTCAGAGCATCTAGTGTTCATGGCAATATCATTGCTGAAATGTTTCTTCTACAGGAAAAAAAACCTCTTTTAACAAAATTACATTGGTATTGTACTGCGAGTAACCTTTAATGTAAATTGTGAAAAAGAAAGCATAGTTAGTAGCAAATGCCCTCTTACACTACAGTGCACTATTATTATTTTTTTTTTAAATGTTCTCTATTTATCTAATGCTGACCCATTGTTTCCGAGCTGAAGCTTCATTTACATAATCAATAATTTGCCAATGCATTTAAGACACATTTTAAGTATTACTTGATTATTTCATCTTTGAATTGTTAGTTTTTTTTTTCAAGAGCAGTGAATGTTAGCTTAATAATCAATATTATACTTGCATGGTTAAATGTCTAAATTCAAACAAAACTTGTCAAATGCTTTAGCAAGTCCTTTTCTCTTATTCAGTATATCTTCAATATAGGATGTCATATTCTTAATGTTTTTCAGTTTGTTTTTTTTTTTGTTTTTCTTTTATAGCATCAGTTAGTGAATAGAACATGTTTTCAGTTGTTGCATCAAATGATTTTGTATATGGTTTTGCTTCTATAAAGTTGTATATATCTCAAATTCTATCACAAGTTACAAGGGAAATAATTGCGATTCAATGAAACTAATTATTTCAATTATAGATTTGTTTTATTGAATAATTCAAATTTTGTTCTGACAATTGAATTTCTTTGCAACATATTTTGGCTGAGCCATTCTTCAACACTTGTCAGGTGTACAGTACACAAGAAAAGAGCAATCATTCTTATTTCTCTGAGGTGAGTAGAGAGAGTGATAGAAAAAAAGATAGTGGGTGTTATTATTGTACCAACCAGTTCAATCCTTCAGCAGTGCAGGTATACCAATATAGCTGTACTGCTGTGTAAATACCCAGGTAATTCCATACTATATGATGGGGGAAGGAATACACTGTGTTGAACTTATTTGCATACATGCTATCTCTTTCAACTTTCTTGCTCTCCAGCAGTGCTCACTGTCAGTTATCTGTACCTTATCCCTAGAAAGAATGTGTATCCTCCTTACTTCAGATATGTTCGACTATAACTGATTTTTCTGCCTCCCATTATCATGCACCTTGAGTCTAACATTAAAGAGATGGCTGTTTCTTTTTTTTTTCTCTCTCCTTTCCCCTCCATATGTATGTGTATGCATTTTATATATAATTACCTTTAGCAGTTTATCATGCCCATTGATGATACCAACTGTAGGGTAGGGATGCATATAAAAGATTTAGTTATTTATGTTTCTACATGATGTTATTTGGGATTTAATCAAGGCTATTTTAGGCTTGATCTGGCTCTTATAAAGGTAGAGGATAGCATGAGGAGTCAGGTACTTACTGGAGCAGTACAGGAAACTGATCATTTTTCCTGCTTTAGCAATGGATCATATATACAAGTTCCACTTGAGGTCTGGGGTGAGTTTAATACCTAATAGTCACTCAAAGCACTGTCTCCCTGATGGGACATCCATTCATCATGATGTGGTAGTTTGGGTCCCATCAGCAATGTTGGAATGTAACTTATTTGGTTTTCAAGATATTGAATGTAATCAGCCAGTTCCCTCTCCCACCCCCACTGAGATGTTAGTGTTAAATTGGATGAGCAATCAGCTGC
The DNA here is from genome assembly GCA_903632075.3 of Acanthosepion pharaonis. Classification (NCBI taxonomy): domain Eukaryota; kingdom Metazoa; phylum Mollusca; class Cephalopoda; order Sepiida; family Sepiidae; genus Acanthosepion; species Acanthosepion pharaonis. The sequence continues at coordinate 303,939 of CAHIKZ030004626.1, read as the reverse complement.
CAATCTTGTCATGAGTTTTGGAGGTGCACCTATATGTCATATCATCGGATATTCCCAAATGATCTGAGTATACTCTTAGGCAGATCATTTATGTAAATTAAAAAGCCTGTTGGTCCAAGAACTAACCCCATGGGGGATGCCTTCATTAATTGCTAGGGCCTCAAAGGACTGGCTGTTAACACCTACCATTGGAGACTTACCTGTTAGGATGGACTTTATTACTGAGAACACTCTTCCAGTGATTCCATAGCGAGAGAGCTTGAGTAGCAATTCTTTGTGCCACACTTTTTCAAAGACCTTTGAAAATCTAATGCTATGGTCCTTCGGGTGTATTTGCTGTTAAGTACCTCACTGATTCTGTGAATAACAGTAGTTAGGACATCAGCAGTTGATTGAGTTAATTGAAACCCATACTGCTTGTTGCTCAAAAGAATGTTATTTAGGTGCTCAACAATCTTGTTGATTATAGACTCAAAGCTTGCTACTGATTTTCCTTCCAAACTATGGGTTAAATTGCAGAGTAGACTGAACTCTCTAACCTTCAGTAGCAGCTCATCTAGGAGAAAGATTACTTTAAATTTTGCTAATTATAAAACTTTCAGTATTTTAGATTATGATAAACATCTTTTTCTCTTTAAGAAACTTTAATTAAGTAAGAATTAACTAGTAGTACAAGATTATTTAAGATCACAACAAAAATCAAGAGGCTGTTTATTTTTCTGTTGTACACTTGGTGTGGGGATTAATGACTGGTTAATGGATTGATATTGGTTAATGTTCTGGACATATTTATTTCATCAAGTATTAGCTGTTTATCTTTGTAAGCCAATCTCATTACTTGAAAGCAATAACATAAAAAAGTGCATTCCCATATCAGAATTTTTAGCAAAGCCATAATAAAATATAAGCTAAGGAATAAAATTAGTAATTGGTTACTATAATTTACTCCATGTGTATAACTTTTTTAATTTGTTTCCTTATTTAGATATTCATTAGCTTGTTCAACATGGAGTTGATATTTTATACTTGGTATTTTCACTGTTTTATAACATTTTTTAATTAATATTTTATTTCTAAATATATTTTTTCTTGATTATTAAGTAAAACTCTTATTTCATTTCATTAAATTTTACTGTATTTTTAGGCAAATATGGAAAGCATTTAACTCTTTATTTTCATTATGTAAAAATTTAAGCTACTCCCTAATGAAGCTGCAAGGAATGCACATTGTGCATTTAGTGACACTGTTACTAAGATTTTGTTTTAAAAATTGCAGGTGGAGATATCAGTTTAGAAAACCTGAAGAAATGATGGCTAAAAAAATCAAATTTAATGCCATACACTGAACCCAGAGAACTCCATGAGGATATAGAAAAGAACTCTTTGTACTTTAGGTTTACAGTTTAGAAAACTTAGCATCCTATATAAAAATTGACTAAATATGTATATAGGTGTAGATGTATTTCTTTTAAGTGAATAATTTTAATACAATAAGAGAATAGTCACACTGAGCTGAATGTTCAGCTATTACTGTTGGATGTCACATAATGAAATTCAGACATTAAAACTACATTCAAGTATGTTATACAAAATCTCAGCAACTGGTTTTTGTTTACAAAAACAGTATCTTTTTAATTGTTTTTATTTTGAAATAAAAATATGCAAAAACAATATTTAAAATATTTTGTTTTCATCTATTTGTTACAAAGATTGTCATTTTTAATGATCTTGTTTCTCTTGTACTTAATCAATAACTTTCTGAACATTTTCAGTTAAAGATGCTAATTTCAAATACTCTTTATTGCAGAAAATACATTAAAATTTGATTCCCTACTTGCAGGTTTTACTTAGACGTTGGGCATGTTTTACTTTTCCTTTTCCTGCTATGGTTAGTAGATATCTTGTAAGATGTGTATCTTAGTAAGCCTACATACTTTTCACTGCTTCAGAACAGTATCAGTATAACAGTCCAGTTTTATCCTGTACCTTAGATTACTGTCTAAAGAAATTCTCACACAATGCAAAACAACTAAATTTATATAAAGAAAACACTCCTATTTATCACTTTAAGTTTTAGCCAGACCCAACACATGATCCTTTACAAGCATGATCCTTGTGGAGTAGTTTTCTTAATGATTGCAATTAGGTTGCATCTAGACCCAAATGACAAATTTACTTTAATAACATGTAATCAGGTCATCATGTTATTACCATTTCATTTAGTGTATTTCTCCTATCAATCTACTAAACCCTCTTCCTTCACTTAATGGCACGTGTGGCTAACAGTATTTCATACTTCATAGTGCTTTTCAATAAATAATATCAAGAAATCCTATTCTCAAAGTTTAAAATACTGCAGCTTCCTTTTTAAGCTTTTTTCACAATTTTATTTTAGACATTAGATATTTTAAATTATCTTTTTTTTCTTTTCCCCCCACCAATTCACTTTTGACAGTATTCAGCTTTATAAAGATTTTTTTATTTTTAGTAAAAAAAAAAAAAAGTTTATGAATATTTATTATCTTGCAAATGTCTCAAAAATATTTACATTTACTAAAAACTTTAAATATTTTTTCTTTATTAGACATTAGCTCAGTTTTATATTATCAACATCAGACAAAAATATATGAAATTACATTTATTCTATTTAGTATGTTTTTTGTTTTTTTAAAATTGTATTTAAAATGCAAATGCTATAAATTTGGTCATACCATGCAATAAATAAGTATTTTATTCTATTGAATTAGTCTTAATGTTAGGTTGTATGAGTATGAGACTTATAATAAAACTTAAAAAAGAACTGGATTATCAGCCATTTTGTTTATGGTGTTGGATCATATGCTTCATGTATGTATTTTTTAAAAATTTTATTTAATAAAAAATTTATATGCACTCATTCAGTGACTTGTACACTTATGCAACATATCAAAACCTTTATCAAGTTCTTAGTCTTTTCTGTGATTATCATTAATTATTTGTTTTTATACTAGTTATTTGGACACTTGTTTGAACTTGACATTAAAAAATGTGATCAATTGAAATGAACAAAATGAATAATAATTTTAGAATAGATTTTGGTTTAATATTTCTAATTTGAAAAATAGTTAAATAATTACTTTTTTGTACTTAAACTGATGGTGTGTGTGTTAAATTTTATTGAAGTTTTTTTCATGCATTTATTTGAAAGAAAAGTGATTTAGTATAAAAACAAATAATTAATGATAATCACAGAAAAGATTAAGAACTTGATAAAGGTTTTGATATGTTGCATAAGTTTACAAGTCACTGAATGAGTGCATATAAATTTTTTATTTTTTCTGCTAAATAAATCTTTTAATTTACTTTTCAGTCGGATCCTCTGGGTCGAACAGTCCCATCAATACCACTGCTTAGTAGCTTAAGGGATATTGGAGAAGGCTGTGCTTTAGCTGTACTAATTAGTTTTTATTGTCCTGACCAGTTAAGACTCCAAGGTAAATTGATTAATTGACAGGTATTGAAAAATGTTTTCATAACAAGTTGTCTAAGAAAATTTTATTTGCAAATTAGTTAGGACTTTTTTTTTTCTTTTAAAACAAAAGAAAAATAACTTTCATTTTTATCTTGATAACCATAATTATATTAACTAATCTCATAATTTATGGGTGAATATATTTTTGCTTACATTTTCACTTAACCTTACTACAGAATAATGTTAATTTTATTTGTTTTTTTTTTTAAATAGGGGTATTTTTCATGTTTCCCTGAATTCAGACATTTTCTTGTTTTCTTTGCAGACATTGTGCTGAAGAGTAGCATAAGCATTGCTGATTCTTTGTTTAACCTGCGCCTAATTCGAAACTTTTGCAGCCGTCATATGTTCTCATCTAAATGTTTCCATTTCACATATGAAGATCTACTATATTCTGATGATCTTATATTTCCTAACATATATGTTTATTTAGCTGATTTGTTCAATAAATTTGAAAATAACAAGTATACCAAATCCAAGGGTGCTCCACCAGAAGTAAAAAATGAAAGTAAGTCATGCTTTATTTATTTATTTTTTTTTTTTTTTTACCAAATTCTTTATAATGTTTTGTAAACTTTTTTTTTTTCTCTCCATAGGATTCTGATGAATGTGCTAATTTAAAATATTTTTTAACATTAGCTTTAATTTCATTTGTTTCTATAAAAAAAATAGCTTCTATACTACTCATTCAATTATTTCTGAAGTTGTTTACATTCTGGCTTCTAAAATCAAATGACTGGTTTGAAATTATCAGTTTTCACCTCCAATTTGTTTTAATGCATCATAAAACCAATATTCTTTTCTCATGGAATTTTTTATGAAAATAATTAAGAAATATTGTAACTTCATTGGTTTTTTTTTTTGTTGTTTGTTTTTTGTTTCTTTTTCTTTTTCTTTTTTTTCTTTTTCTTTTCTTTTTCGTTTTTTTTTTTTTTTTCAAAATTAGAAATATCAATAAAATTCTAATCTTGAAAAACTATTATTACAATTTTTTTTCCTTTTTGTCTTAATTTTAACTGGAATAATTGAATTTAAAAATATTTTTCTTTCTACAGCTTATGACTTATCCGTTGACAGAATGTCTGCTAGCCAGCCTGTTTCTAAGGTGCCCATAAGTAATGCTACAAAGAAAAGCTTCCAAAACTTTGAATATACTGCTATCTCTCAAGAACCCTTTAGCCCAGTGTAAGTAAATTTTTATTTTATTTATTTACTATCATCATACACTTTAAAAAGAAATGAAAAGATTATTCATTTATGGATTACATTTCTACTTTGGATTGATGTATCATTCTCTTGGTACTTCTATTTGAATCGGTATAGTATCTGTACTCTGAGAAAGTGTCCCCCATCCTTTCTTGTTATGTGTAAATATATGCATACATACACATAGCTGAACCATAGACTTTAGAACTAAGACAAGAAATTTTAAAAAAAAAAAACCTTAAAAACCTGTTTGACTATTTGATCAGATTTTGTGAAATGGGTCAGGCCAAGAACATTTCAGCAGCTTCACGTGTACATGCACACGCATTATGTTTATAGATATTTATTCATTAATAATTATAATAATCATCATTTTAAACTTGTTTTATTTTGGCATTCAAGATTTAAAATACTTAATCAACCCATCGTGTCTTAAAATGTAGTTTGAGACAATACTGAAAGTTTTCTAGCTCTAATGTAATGTCTTTGTGAAATTACCTGTTGTTGACATCATGTCATACATGTCTCTGTGTGTGTGTATAAAAATCCTGAACATTTTTAAGAGGAAAACTTCGCCAAAACATAATTATTTTACTTAATTCATAAGATAGGATTTTAATTGTAATTTATTTAGAAATAACGTCCAAACTCCACAAGTATAAAATGATTTTTTTTTTTTTTTTTTCTATTATAAAAATTCATTTGATATAAGTTTCTAAAGTTTTTTGTTTTGTTTTTTAGAATTAAAGTTGCATTGAATAAAAAGTTAATTATAACTATTCAATTTTAGAAAAGTATTGATAATATTTAATGTCCTTTTTCTATCGCTTGTAATTTATATTTTAATTTTTTCCAGCTCCACCCCACCACCTCGACAGCCTTTGTTACAGAAGCGCTATCAGCAAAATATTGCTGACAGAGATGGTATTTTTTTTCTATCTTAACTTTAAGCTGTTTTACTTGACTGATAAGTTATGATTGTCCTGTCAGTAATGTGCTTAGTACCAGAATAGTAACTAAGTACAGGTCAGTGCCATTAAGCCACAATGTTGCTTAAGCCATGCATGCGTGATGGGCCCCAAAATTTTTTGTCATGTTCATATTAGAATCATAATCATCAATGGATCCCAATTTGAAACAAATTCAAACTTGATTGTGACACTTTTTAAAGTCTGATTTTTTTTTTTTCTGTATAATCTTTTATTTTCATAAATTCATTAAATTGAGTTTTAATATCTACAATATATCTGTATTTTCCCAGGCATTTACTATTGTTTAGGCTTTGGCATTTCGCATTCACAATTGTGTAGTGGTTTGGATTAGCACTTTGTAGACATTTTGATTGTGAAATATGCAGCTTACAACCTTTATCATAACTTAAAAATTTCACATATTTACTCAATGGGATTTGCTTTAATATGGATAATGTGCTTTTCTAAATAATATATGTAATCTGCAGAGAAGAGCCGTTTTAAATCCTGCTTTAAGGATTATTAATGGAGGCCACCATTGCAGCCAAATAACACCTCAACACTTTCAAAAAGTTTCAAAAAGTCCATAAATCATCTTACATTAAATTTTTGTATAAATACAGGCAAAAATTAAAGTTTTGTACAGTGTCTCTATAGATATCATAACGATCACAACATTTTTTACAAAGATATTAACCCATCATGAAATGTAAACACACCTCATACAGTGTTCAACAAAAGCTAAACATTGTTGAAAGCATATGAAAGTGCACAGCATAGTATTGAATACACATTTTGCATGCTTAGCCACTGTGTTACCCATTTTTGTGGATAACTCCATGGACTTGACAGGCTTTGTTTTAGTGGTCTAAGCTGGCAATCCTGACATCACGGCTCACTTTTGATCTAAACCACAGATAAGTTTTGGACCCCAACTACTGCAGTTTATTGGCACTGACCTGTATAAACCCTATTACAATCAATATATGCTGATTTAGTATTATCAGGATGCTACCTTGTTTTGCATATTCAATGGCTTTCCTGTTTTCATGAATTTCCTATGGAAAGATATTTTTAAAAAATCTACTGAAATAATCAGGCTTGCAAGGAAGGAAGGCAAGAAATTCTTTTTCACCTACTTATGAAATAGTTGAATCCTGAACATGTTCAAAACTAAAGCAATTAAGATAGTTGTTTTTTTTTGGGGGGGGGGTTAATCATTTCACCCCATCAAGGCAATAAAGCTACTAAGACGCAAGGGGTTATTGAGTGTGAGATAATATGAAGAAAGAAAACATTAAGGAGTGGAAACAATAAAAGAACAGAAATTAAGAAGACAAGCTATAATATTACATTTAAATTTTAGAAGATAAAGTTGACTGGAAAGTAAGAAGCCATTAAGAAGTGTTAGCTACTTTTAAATGTAATTTTATTGAAATGTCATTTGGAAAAACAGATGAAAAATTCTTATAAACAATCTATAATTTTTTTAATATTTTATTTTAATTATTTTTATACTAAATTACTTAAGTAGTATATAAAATGCCAGTCTTATATGACCCAAATAGAAATGTTATTAGTTTGTAAATTGCTTTACTGAAGATTGTCATAATTGGCAGGGCCGGTGCATACTACCCTCCTCCATGACCAGATTGGAGGCTCTAGGCAGTGCTTTGTGACCCTCGCTATCTTATCAACATTTACATTTTATTACCTACATTTATATATGTTACAAATTAAACTATGCACAACTGACTTATAAATGATGCAAAATTTTTGTGAATTTTGACATCATTCTGGAATCTTTTTGTCCAAATCTGCGAATTTGTTTTGCTTGTGCTAAGTAAAAAAAATAAATAAATAAAAATCTTTTTTTTTTTTTTTTTTTTTTTTTTTTTTTTTTTTTTTTTTTTTTTTTTTTTAAATCCATGTTAAATGTGCTAAAATTATTCAATTTTTAAAAAAAAAGTTGATGTTAAAAATTGCCACAAAACATTGATTTATTTAAGATGGCATAATCTATTATACTATATCTCTAATTTGCATTCAACTTTTCTAGTTAAATTGTTCACCTATATTGCATATGATCCATTATTGTACATAATTAGGTTACAATAAAAGTTGTATTTTATATGAATACTACTTTGTGAAAATCGAGATGTAGTAGAGGGGGGGGGCTGTATCATAGGCCCTTGCACCAGACCTGACATTGATATTTTTTAAAATAGAGATTTCTTATTAAATAGAAACATTTTATGTAAATTTCAGCCTATGAACTAATTTCTTGAAATGTTTTATGAAATCAAATTGATTCATTCTTTCTTTTTATGTGCATTTGTAGTTATTTGTATTTACTCTGTGCAAAATTGAGATGTATATTTTTAATTCTTTACAATTAGTTTTCTATTTGTTTCTTGTATTTATTGTTTGTCATTTTAGGTACAGAAAACCTTCAATACTCAGTTTCTGGTGAATCTCAAAAAGTTAAAGTACGTCCTGCTTGGCAAGAGTCTTCTGATCTGCTGCGTCACAGTGGTGATGGTGACACTAGTGTAGCGAATTATAATCATCGTGGTTCAGAAGTAGATCATTGGGCTGTACCTCAAAGTTCTACTCCTGAACCTCTGATGCCTGCTCGTTTGAAACCAGCCAAAGAGAAAAGCTCTAATCACAGTAAATCGGTTGAACGTGGAGATCAGATGGAAGGCAGCAAACCTCGGCGAAGTAGCATCAATGTCAGGCAATCACACGACGAGGGATTTGTTCAAAACCCATTAGGAGATCATGATGTTAGCAGAGAAGAGTCAAGTCTACAACAGTTGTTCAAACGAAATTCCCTCACTTCTGAACAGTCTTCAACATTTCCCAGGAGTCGACACAGTTCTGGAGCAAGCAATCCTGAAGATTCCCAAAGACCATTTGTGATTGGTCAGAGTTTCACGCTCCCTGATCGCCCTTCAACATCAAACAGTGCACGATTAGAAGGCTTACCTGTGGTACAAAGTGGCAATTCTGATGAAATAGAGCTGCGTCGATGTGTCTCTCGTGAAGGAAGCATTGCAAGCAATCGAAGTTCAGGGGACTTTTCTGACCATGAATCACAAAAAATTCACCGTGACCACAAAGCTAAAGAAACAAAAGAATCCAAAGATTCATTTATTTTATCAGATCAAGTGGAATCTGGAGATTTTAATCAAGTAACAAAACCCTTGATTATTTCTCATCCCATTGAGGAAGAAATTCTTGATAAGACTAAGACTACAAACTTTGCTCAGATAAAAAAAATGCGTGATATGAGTGGTCCTTTAACATCACTAGTTTATATGCAACGTGGCCAAGAACTTGATTCTCCAAATAAGCTTTCACCCAAAGATTCATTCCATAAAAAAGATGATGAAAAGAGTGATAAAAAGACAGGCTTTGCTCCACATCAAACAACATGGCAACAACAGCGGAGGCCTGGTTCAACAGTGATATCTGTTTCACAAGAAAGTTCTCCTGAAAACCAGTCACAGTCAGTCAGTGACCAGATGAATATCCGGATGAAACTGGAAGAGAGGCGGAAACAGATAGAGCAGAAGAAACATGAACTTGAGCGACACCAAACTAAGATTCGGCAACAAGTTGGCAAGGAAGCCCTCTTGCATGTTGTTGCCAGCCAAAACACACTTGATAAAAATGGACAAATTCCTCCCGGCATTCCACCAAACATCCGCCGCTATATTCGGCAGGCTAATGGCAGCATGGTTGGTGGAGGGAGAGTTGGAGAATCTGTTCCTGAAGAAGATTCTTCATCCATTATTGATACACAGAGATCTTCTCAGAAACCATTCTCTCGAGAGGAAATACAGCGAACCATAGAAAATGCCCGCAAGAAATGGTTGAATGAGGCTGATGCTGTTAAGAAAAATGAACCTTATGAAGCTGATACAAATGAATGCTCAATTCCGCGAAGCTCTGAATCACCAGTGGTTGAGCCAATACGACAAGCACCATTACACCATGAACCTGTACCTGTTAAACCTGAGCCTGTCAGTATTAGGCAAGAACCTGTTCATCAAGAATTAGGTCCTGTGCGACCAGAACCTAGATACCACGAGTCGGTAAGACGTGAACCTGTTCCTATTAGGCAAGAACCGCACAGAGAACCAGTTCCTATGCGTCAGGAACCCATACAGCAAGAGGCTGCAGTTATCAGACCTCAGCCTGTTGTTGCTGTACAACCTGGATTCCGAGAGGATCATTCTAGAAGCCATGTTAGTCCTGAACGGAGAGACCATCGACGAGACAGGAGTAGTAGTGGAGAAAGAGAAGAAAATTATGGAAATTACAACAGTTCTCTTGATAGGTTGGTATGACACTTCTATTTACGGATTTGAATTGAAATTTAATGTTTTAGAATTTTAGATTTGAATTGAAATTTAATGTTTAGAATTTTACAAAAATTCAATACATATATGTAATTTTATAAGTTATGGTTTAAACTGAGTGAGACAAAAAGATGATGAAACCTGCATTTTATATATATATATATATATATATATATGGGTTGGCCCAAAAGTCAATTTGTTTTTTTTTTTGTTTTATTCAAAATTAAGACAAGTTTTAAACACAAAGCCATTTTATTCAATCAACAATATAATTGCTGTTTCATTCCAGTATCTTCTGACATCTTGTTGGCTGATCTATTATTCTCTGCTGAAGCCTATCTTTACTAGCAAAAAGCCCTTTCAGGTGGATTTTTACATCCCCATTAGAGTTGAAGGGTCTGTCCATTCAATAAATTTTGAAGAAACCAAAACTGATGAAATTCTGAAGGCACAAATCTAGTGAATTTGAAAGGTGTGGCAAAATTTTTCCTGATCTTGTAAACCACTTCTGGCACACACATTCCATAAAAGCATCCTCTCTGTACACGGTGCATATTTTTCTGCAGGTTTACAGTAATTTCTTGACCTTTTTTAACAAAAAAAAAAACATGAAGTGTTGTTCATTTTGGTTCTCCATTTTCAGGGGGATCCCAAGCACACAAAATACATCCTGTTTTATTGCAAGTTCACATCAAACTATGTTGAAGTGTCGAGTATCTAGCAAATGCACATGTGCAAGGGACAGTCTGAAGTTAGCTACTTATTAGAGTGCTTTAAGTTTAGTATTGACAAAAACTGAACAGACATTTTGGCCAACTCATTATTTATGTAGTTATCCATTTTTAAAAAAAAAAAAAAAAAAAAAAAAAAATGTCAACCTTAGTTAAAATTGGCAATTTCTTGTTAAACAATATCATGATTTATTCTTAAAATCAGTCATTACTTTGAATGTTGAAAATGAGTTTCATTGTTTTTATTCATTTTCTGTCATACACATTTTAGCAAATTTTACCTACATATGCTCACCTGTAATCAGGCAACTACTAAACCAAGACTTCATTTTGCAAAAAGTTAGAAGTTGGTGAGTTTTGACTTGTTGCCTGCTGAAGATTTTTTTTTTTATATTGTATGTTTTCTGAACTTTGATAATTGAAACTTGATGCAACATTATCTATACTGAACCTAATGTCCAAAACCTTTTACAAAGAAAACTCTATGAAAATCAGTGGATTCACTTACCTATAATTTGGGTTAATGTGAAAATGCATTTAACAAAAGTTATAATTACTTTATTTTTTAATAGAGAAAAATGTCTAAAGTTCAGAATGTTTTTGTTTGAGTACATTTAATTATTATTCCTCATTATCAAGAACATTTAATGTTATCAGTGTCATTGAGAAAAGTTTTCATTAGCTTCATCCTGACATCGAGGGACACTACATTTCTAATTTAAATATGAATCTCTCATATACAGGTGATGGCATGTGTAGGGCATCTTTTTTATATTGGTTTTTCATATTAAAATGAATTAATAGGCAAAAGATAAATGTTTGAGGCTCATTCAAAAAGTAATCCCTATCTTAATTTTAAAAGTATTAGGAATTCCTCAGGGCTTCTTAGTTATAAACCATAAAGTGTTTAAAAGCTCAGCAGACAAATTTGTGTTTTACTCGCTTCCTACCCATAATTCTCTTTCAAAATGGCTGCTCCATTGGAAAACACAAAAAGCTATCATAGCATTTTGTAGGGAAGGCAAAGTACTACAAACATTCATAGGATGTTAGTGAATTTTTATAGAAAGACTACAGTTGACGTAACTGCAGTAAGGTGATGAGTTAGAATTAATAACAATCCAAGAAAGAAGAAACTGAACTTTGTGACAGGCCCCACAATGGCAGGCTAGTTGCTGCTGTGAATTAGGATAAGAGCCAAACAAGCTGATGCTTTCATTATAGCTGAAAGACGACTCACTATTGCAAAAGTGAAAACTTCAGGTAAATAGTGCCTGTAGTTTAGTGCAATCTATTGGTTACTGAAAGGTCTGTGCAAAGTTGGTCCTCAGTATCACTGAAAGGTGTAACGCCATGTTGAAGATTAGATTTAGAATCCTGAAGCTTTTTTGTTTATTTTGTTATTTGTGTGCTTCTATTATTAAATGTGTAGTAATTAAAGGTAAATGGAAATGAATTTTTGGCTGACCCTCAATCTTGAGTTTGATCTTAGAACCATAGGGAAAATTTTTAATATTTTAACTATTTAGCATTTTTGTATATGATAATTTATTTTGAGTATGTTTATTATAATAAAGCTTTTAGTTTTATTTAATATCTAGAGACATTTTAGAAACATTGTTGGGTATAGAAGTTCCAAAATTTTGACTTTTTTTTTTTTTTTTTTTTAACCCCTGGAACATGCCTGTTCTCTAAATATATTTACTGATATATATTGTCTTTTTTTTCTTTTTTTCTGAGTAGATTAAACCGAAGCCTGACTGATCTCCAGGGTGAAATTATGAAGTTATCTCTGCAGCAACAGCAAATAAAGAGCCAAGGATTGGAAAAGACTCATCCGAAACAAATCGGCATGGTGCCCAGTGTCTCGGCTGCTGGTGTTGTCCACAATCAACATGGTGAGCTGCTCTCGCAGTACCATAAAGTCCCTTACTCTTCGGCCCCCGGGGGTCATATGGCTGGAGGTCCAGAGAAAACTTCCCCTTATATAGCCTTAGGTCAGTATCCTTCTCATATGGATGCTGGACAGTTCACAACTGGCTGCATGATGCAACAGCCAGGCTATGCCACACCACCGCCACTACCACCGACGTTTCAACCTCCTACATCTTACCAGCCTCAGTATCAGCAGGCAAACCCTTATCAGCCAACCTATCCAGGTTTGTGCACGATTGAGCAACCTACTTAATATTTTAGACTAGCTTTCACTCATCTCTCTCTCTCTCTTTCTCTTTGAAAGAATGACTCGCATCTCAGCTAACCATTGCTTCAACCATCTGTATTGGTTTGGTGCACATTGCTTCCATTCCCGATTATATTTATTTTTTTTTTTTTTTTTTCCCCTATCTCCGCCTTAGAATATGTGTCAAGCCATCTATAGTTAAAAAAGAGGCAATCACTAAATTATAAAGAAATCTTTCTTATCTTTCCTTACTACCTCTACTAACTGTACTAGCATAATAATTATAATACATCAACATATGTTTAGTAAAATATCTCTTCTAATTTTTTTTTTCTTGTGAGAATATTTGGTCGTACTGCTTTATATTTAATTTGTTGCTTGGAAGTACCATTGAAACGTGTAAATTGTGAAATGTCTTCTAGTGAATAAGTGTATCAGGGAGCAATCATCTGGCATGAAATGTACAAATTATATCAATGTATAGTTTTTTTGCAAATCCCATCTGAAATACATGATACTTTAGAGTTCTATTATTTGCACATGCTTTTCTATTTGTTAGAATATTCTATTGTTAGTTTTGGATAAAATCTGAAATTCTCTATTTTAACAAATATTTTTATTTATTTTTTTTTTTTTATTTTTTTTTTTTAATTCCTTGTGGGGAAAAAATTGATCATCAGTTTATATTCTTCCAGTAATGAAATGTGGCACAGATATCTATATTTTTATGCAATGTCTTTCAACCTTTTTCTAAAAGGTCAGAAATTTGTGTTTAATTTATCAAGTTTTAATTTATTGAATTTTTTAACCTTTTGCTTGATTATGCTTCTATATTTTTAGAGTTTTGAAGAATTTTTTTTAGACTAAAAGAATATTATTTCAACAAAAAAAAATCTATTAATCTAAGATCGAGAAACTTCTTATTGAGCCTCAATAAGTTTAAATTTGAAAGAAAATTTAGAAAATTTGATTGATTTGTGTTTTACGGCTTATCAACCTTTTGCAGGTTATTGTACAAACTTTTTGGAGATAAGGATTTAGTGATATAAGTCCTATTAATTAACTTATAGCTGGGGGCGGAGAAGAGATAGATTCATATCCTTTCCCAAAAGTATTTGCATGTAAATGAATCTAATGAACCCAACTGGCATTGGAACTCAGCACTCTGATTTCAAATTCTGAGCCATTATCCATTACACCACCTGCATATCCAAGCTTACAGCACCTGGTATTTTCAAGTGGTCACCCACCAAGATACTGACTTGATATTGCTTAACTTCAGTGATCATATGAGAACTGGTGTTTCAATGTGATGTGACCGTGAACCCTAAAGAGATAATGTTAGCCTTAATAATTGAAATATTTTTGTAAAAGAAAAAAAAAAATTAACATGTTTGAGTCTTGAAAGAATTGTGCCAATATTGCTGGCTTTAAAATTGCCATAAGAAAAAAAAAAGAGCAATTCTGCAGAAAGAAACAGCAACCTACTGTGGGGAAAATCTCTGCCTAGTCAATCATGAATCAAACGAGACATGATCACCCAAGCATGTATCTCGTATGGCACTTAACTGACTGATATAAAATTAAAACCTAAAAATTATACACATCTCCTGCATAGAAATAGATCAATATTATCTAAGTAAAAATGTCACTAGATGTCATTTGTTGCAGTGAACGCTAGTATCTAAACTGTTGAAGTAAAATAAAATTAGTTTGGTACTTGTATTACAAACATTACTCCTGATTTCAGTATTAGATTATATATAAAATATTTGAGTAGTTTTATCAGTTTTCAGAACTGGAAAATTAGAACTGTTTTCTAATCTTCATTTGATAATCCTCATTAATTTTTTGCTATTTAATTTTTGCTTATATGTTGTTAAATAAATGATGACAAGTATATTTAGTTGAGTAATGTTTTCTACAAACTTATAGCTGAGAATTGTTCATTTAAAACTTTCTTTTTGGCTCAATTTTAGTTCTAAATAAAGAAAAATTGTATGCTATACATTACAGCAGAGGGCTGATGGCCTGGCACATATCTTCATTGCAGCTTTAGTCCTCTGGTCTTTGCTCATTTATTCATTCAACCTTCCATTTTTGCTGTTGGCTAATACCTTAGGCTCATTTCTGTTGCCTCACTCAACTTTGAGGTAGCTATATTGAGTTGCTATTGTTTTGTTGATGCCACAATCACTTTTGCATTTATTTCTGGTTCTGTGCACTTCACAAAAGGTATTAAAAAACATTTATGCTATCATGCTTTTAATGCATTTCTATAATAATTTATTTTTTTTCTCTTAAGTTCCTTTTCTCTTTCTCAGACATTTTATTTAAAAAATTTTTTTTCATTCTTTCACAAAAAAATGTTCCTTCTCAATATTTTTTTATCTTGATAAAACTATCAAGATGTTACAAATGGTTTTCTTTAAAGCTGGCTTTCATATCTTTTCATGGAAATATTTTTTTTTTTTTTTGGTTGCAACATTTCTTTTTTTAATG
The DNA here is from genome assembly GCA_903632075.3 of Acanthosepion pharaonis. Lineage (NCBI taxonomy): Eukaryota > Metazoa > Mollusca > Cephalopoda > Sepiida > Sepiidae > Acanthosepion > Acanthosepion pharaonis. The sequence continues at coordinate 288,466 of CAHIKZ030004626.1, read as the reverse complement.
GGAAGTTATTCTTTATATATTTTGGGATAATAACTAACAAATTTGTTAAACTGGGTTTTGCATTTATTAAATTGTTTGGAAAGTAATATCACATTTTCAAGGAGGTAAAAATAGACAAATGTAATTAAAATTTGTTAATTATTCCAATAATTGCCTTCATTAACAATTACAGCAATCCAACATAAAGGTAATGAATATCTAGATTTTTTATGAAAAAGCTGAAAGACTTAATGTTTTTCTTATTTTCAAATATCCTGGCATAAGAAAACCTTCTAGTGATTAAAATAAATAAGAATCTGAAGGTGCTAGGCTTGGTGAATATGAAGGTGCTAGGCTTGGTGAATATGAAGGGTGAGATAAAACTACCCAGACTATATTTCTTCTTGGGTTTGTTTTGCAGAGTGAGACTTTATATTATGATGTTGGACAATCACACAATTTCTATGCCTCAAAGCTGTACATTTCTGGTGTAATGTTTTCATTGACACATTCAATTTAATACCACTAAAATATCTGCTTGATGCTTTTTTTCTCCAGTAATTAACAGTGGAAAGTACTTTTCATGTTTCTTCAGATGCATGACAAAAATCTTTTGTGGATGAAGTCTTGGTTATGATGTGTAATTGGTTTATTGTAGCAATAACCACTGCTTTTTTGCATTTGTTCTAACATACAACACACATTTCTCATTCCAATGAAGAAAAGGGAAGGTTTCATCCCTGGTCAGTAGATTGTTTCAAATAGTTAAACATTGCAATCAGTTTTCTTTCTTTCCAATTTATTTGAGGTATTTTTCTTCCTTTGCTAAATTTTTGGTGCTTTAATGAGGATCTGCTTCAATGGAGGCTTTTGAAAGGTTATTTAAAGTCAGTCACTTTTTAAGCTTCTAAACCACTACTAGCTTTTACAGCCATCACTACACCTGGGTATACAGCACAAATATTCTTCATTGTCTGTGTTACATTACTGCCTTTGTAAAACTTGTACAGATTTGATGGTGAATGTGACACTTATTAAATTCTTTCTCTCCTGTGGAGTTCAACATATTAATGAAGCACAGCTTGATAGAACAGATGTTAAGTTAAATCTCAGTCTCATTGTTTACTATTTAACTTTGATTGTATGAGATTTGATTGGTTCTGCTGTTGTATATTTAAAATGTAATATTACTTTCCAAATGTCTCCTAATACTTTATATCGGGATAAAAATTTTCAAATTTAAATTGACATTTAAAAATATACTAACCACTGTTTTAGCTTTTAACCCCATTTACTGACATCTAATGTTGATCTTGACTTGGGTCGAATGTTTTTCCAATATTTTAAGTAGATATTTTGACAACTGACCACTTAACTACATTCCTATATTGTAAATGTTTTGCTAAAAAAGATGATTTGATGATAGCTGTTTAGAAACCACTTTGAATTTTAAAAATCTTTACTCCTTCAAATTTTCATTTATTGAAAAATTATCTTAAACATAGATATCTGAAATTCTGCATTGCTTTTAAAATCCTTCTTTTTAATTCAGTACATATTATGCAAATTGATGTTGCTTAAAAAAATGTACATCCCATGTATTTTAATTGGAATAAACTGAACCATTTGGGATCAACAAAAAATACTATGTACATAAAAATTACCAAAAAACAACCGGAAATGTTTAAAAATCCAAATCTTAGCCCACAAAGTATAAGATGTATTGAAGTATATGCTTCTTTTATTGAAATGCTATAATTATATGGGGGACACAGTATTCTACTTAGATTCATAAAAGAAATATCTAATCAGTACAAACATATACTATCGTTTATATGGTTAGAATTTGCTTGATATTATTTTGCAAAAATCTCTTCATAGCATGAAAGCCTTTGGCAGTTTACTTTCACTCTTTCAAGGACTAGTAGCAAAGAAAAATGCTTTCTTATTTTTAATTTTTTTTTTTTTACTTATGCAAACTAGTCGTTAAATTGAGATCTACTCTACTTATCATCCAAAAATATAACTATGCAAATATATCTTTGTGAAAACTTCTAACATGAATCTTGCCTATTGCTAATCAACCATTAAAACATCAATTTGAAAACAAAATTAATCTTTTCAGTTTTGTGTGTATGCTTTTATAATTTTTTTTAATAGTAATTTATCTGAGGTATATCTTCAATACATCTATTTTTTTTTTTTTTTTTTTTCAGAATTTAATTTTTAATCAATTTTTAACTAATTTTTAATTAATTTTTTATTCTTTTATATTGTGTATAAAGTTACTTACTCTCACAACAGTTACAAACTTGTTAGGCCAAGAACAGTTATGTTAACATTTATTCTCTTATTTTATATTTAAGTTCAAATTTCATATAAACCAATTTATTATATATGAATTCTGTATAGCGGGGGGAGAGGCATAAAATAGGCAAATCTTTTAGTTATGTCACTGAGCAGCTATATTTAGGTTTCTCTTATTACATTATACTGGTATTAAACTCATAAAATTGCAAGGGTTTCTTTGTGTGAATAAAGATTGTAATTTTAATACTTAAAATGTGAATTTGAGCTAAGTTAAAATGATCGTAAATTTTAACCGCTTCTATATTTATATTCACAAGTTCATAAAAAAGAATTAGAATTTATATATCTAGAATTACTTGCATGAATTAGTTCATTTCTCTCCTTCATTTAAAAGAAGGAAGCATATCTTTGACCTCCAGTTAAGCTTGACAAATATAAAACTTAAAAAAAATACCCTAATTTTTTTTTAGGAGGGATCTATGTAGTTCTTCCCATTTCTCTTCTGAAATTTCTATTTAAACATAATCCTAGTGTTAGTTGTTCATTGCTTGATTAGATAATTTAGATGATTGCTTTTTTCCGATTGATTTCTTTTTGTTAATACTGATTACTAGCAGTTTGTTTTTAATCTTTTCCTGGATGGTTGTCTACAGTTAAGGGCACTTGCTCTAAAGTGGTGTACACAGACATAAGTAAAATACTCCAGTCCTTACTTATCATTGTCCCAGCTTTTGTGATGATCCCAGCCACAGCCCTAACCGGGGGCCCATTTTGAAAGGATTTATATAAAAATTGAATATGAAATATGATTTCATTACATATGGTATTTTGCTATTGTGTATAATAATTTGTCCTTATTTTGTGTCATAAAAATATGTTCATGCACTTTTAATATTTTGCACTGCATGTATATATATTTATAGATGTGTATATATATATATATATATATATATTGTCCTTATAGCATGCTTTTATGATATACATTCATAGACTGATTTTTTTTTTTTTCCAGTATTAATTTTTTTCTCACCTCAGAAGTATCTTATTTCCAACACAGAAGGCCACATGTTGCTGTGGATAATGCTGCAGACTTGCTTTCAGGTTTCCACCATCATTCTTATTGTGTTATATAAAGATGGTGTTATAAAATTTGTAATATCTTGTGATGATATTTTTGCTTTAGATACTTTTACATGGTCCTTCAAAACTTTGTTTATTTTATAATAATTTACTTAGATCACTTAAACTCCCATAACCAATTATTACACTTTATGTAGACATAATTTAGTAAAAACAAGTCTTCTTTCAGAAAAGTCTTTCACTTTATATATGTAAATATTTTACATGAAATATTGTATTGATAAAATTAAATTGATAATGCTTCAATATATGAAAACTAACTACACCAGCTGTTTCATGTGTTTATTTTTAAATATGCTTAAGATACAGACTCAATATTTTCAACAGTGTAAAAGTACTTTAATTTCCTCAGTTGTACCCAGTTTTAGTATAGAAATAAGTATTAGTTTAGAATATTAACCATGATATGAATATCCTTTGTTTTGTCTAAATTACTTTTAAATTAAATCTTTATATTATTCAACAAAATTCCTTTTTTATTTTTATTTTTTTTATTTATTTTTTTTTTTAAAGACTTTGGCTGCTTTAGCTTTCACTTTAATTTAATCATTGCTTTGTTGCAGAAAAGCCAACACTCCAGCTTTAGCTTACCATCTTGGAACAAATCAATTTTAGAGTATTTTTCTTTTTTCTTTTTTTTCTTTTTTTTTTCTTTTCAACTGATATGGAGAGATATTCCAGTATACAATATTATAATACATTCTATACAAATGTATTGCCTGTCAAAGATATTCTGATATGTATGAAGCCTTGTACTTCCCTTTGTACATTCTTGTTTTTTTTTCGTTTTTTTTTTTATATATTGAATTCTAAAAAAAAAAAGTTGTTAATACTGGAATATTCTTTTTCATGTCTATTATCATACCATGTATGATAAAGACAGATATTCAGTAAATTGACCTGATCCAAGTACAGACTTTATAAGCTTTTATTTATGCTGCTGCACTCTAAGCTTACTCATCTTTTGAGCAAACTCCAGGATGTTCAAGTCATTTCTTCATTCAACCTTGTATTTACCTTCCTTGGAAAGTAGTAAAGCTACTCTGACAACTCTGTGCCAAGCATACCTTCAACTCACTAACTAAAGTTATCTTCAGAGAGAACCGAGATATTTTGCAGTGCAATTTTAATTTTCAGTATCTAACTAAAGACAACTTTAATACTGAGTTGAAAGTTTTGGGAGCACACTGTAAATAGGAAAGAATATGCAAGAAAGTCAAACCTGTTTTTTCCAGAGTGATGTGTGAAAGCTTGTTAGTGATAATACTAGCCTTATACTACTGATGGCAACAAGAACTACACGTGGCATCTGCATTTGGTGGAGAAAAAGTATATCTGAACCAATGCAAGGCAACTCTTCTAATGTGATAGCTGTTTAAATGAGACATTGATTGCAGACAGTGAACTGATGAAACCATTCCCTTCATTCATTTGGATTTTCATACAATGCTTAGTATTGAATACATTATAGGGGGAAAAAAGAAAAGAAAAATACAAACATTTTATCTACTCATTTATCCTAGATTTAATAATTTTTGCAATTTGAATTGTCTGAATTTTAATTCTTATATTTAATGATAGAAACTATTGGCAGTAACTCTAAACTATAACTTTGTTGAAATTTATTTTATAAATGAAGAACCAATTTTCAGATAATTTGATCTTTTATTTTCAATATTTTACAAATTGGGTTAATTTATAATGGATTATATTGCTAACCTAAATGGTTAAAGCAATTTTATTAAGATATTTTCTTGTCAAAAATTTAACTTTTTTTTTTTTTTCTTTTTTTTTTTTTTTTTACAGTCATTGCACAAAATTTATACCTGCAAAATTGACTAACACGTGTATAAATTATGATAGACATGGCCTGTTTCTTAATTCTTTATAATTTTCAACTTGTTAGCATGACCTTTCAGTTGCTTAGTGACTGGATACAACATACACTTGAAGACTGAATAGTATATCAACTGAAATATTAACAAACATGGGAAGGCAAATTGGTCCGTTTCTTTTACAGTTATTTCCCTTAGTTTTCATACAATTGAAAAACCTAATCCTTAAATATCTGAACATATGCAAATATAAAGGGAATTTTCTTTAATTTTGTGTATTTTTAAATGTTGAAAAATCTAGTACTTGTGATTTAGCTTATCAGTAAATATTTTATTGTGGTTTGTAATTACAATGAAATTATTTTTATTGATGAAACCTGAATTTGTATTTTTGCAACATCATTACTTATTCTGATCTGTGTAATTTTGATTAATGAAATATTTATTTCCAGCTCTAAGAATATTACTACCGAGTAGCATCAAGATTGAAAATACAAATTTTAAAATGCAGCAGCATATTATATATTAATACTTGTATTTTCTGTACATACTTTCATGATTATTTTTCTGTCCATTTTACATCATAAACCATTGACTGTATTTTCTAGTAGCTTAAAAGTGTTTCTTATATGTAGTTGTAGTGTTTTCCTTGTATATAAACACACAATTCCTTTTAGTTTAGAGTTTAGCATACCATCCACATCCTGAAGGGACCATGGCACATAGAGATTTGACCATCTTTAGATGTATAATTTAAAAAAATAGTAGTTGAATCTTATGAGTTATACTTTGTTTTTTGTGAATGCTTGTTATTCTTTACATGTATGTATGATTTTATTTATGTCTATTTTGTATTGTCTGGTGGTAAGTTGTGTTAAACAAATCAGTTTTTCAATTAGAAAATCTGAAGATAATAGTTTACCACTTGTCTACATTCCATATCAACTGATTTATGAGGTTAATTTTATTTGAATTGTGAAAAATTAATTTAAATAATTTTGAAAAATTCTTGTGTGTGCAAAAAAAAAAAAAGAAAAAAAAAGGTCTCTTTGAACTTTAAAGATGTGCTATGACACAAGATATTTCATCCAAAAGAGAAAAGAAGTCTAATTTTATTTAAGATTTGTTTATGCATCTTTTTTAATTTCACTGTCATTTAAAACCATTAAATGTGGAAGATAAAGAAATAATATCATTTAGTGATGTTTTTGATATTTGGGATTTTTTACATGAATAATGATTACTCAAAGTTTTTTTTCTTGTATTGTTACCTAAGCTTAAGTATTATCTAACCAAGAAATTGTTTCATTTGTTTGGAAAATAACTTTTAAAAAAATGTCTTGAATTCATTTATATTCAAAGAGATTTAACTCTAGTAAAAGAATCTATATAGACGTGAAATAGTTTTAAAAAAACAAATAAAAAAAAAACTGACATCGTTTTCATTCAAAGGGGTTTGTGTGTGGAGAAAAGGAGATTTATATATATATATATATATAGTGAAATTCTGTTAAGTGACATAAATAAGTATGATTAGCTTGTGACATACATATATATATATATATATATATATATATAATAGAGAGAGCAAAAATACTTTCTGAATTGTCACAAACTAATCATACTTATTTATTTATGTCACTTAACAGAATTTCACTATCTTATACTTTTTTTCTAATGGATCTGATTCTTTAAAATTTCTGCTTTTAAATTGTATTTTATTTCTACTACAGTTATAAACTTTTCAAATAATGTAAAATTACACTTTTTTCTTTTTTAAGCAGCTGACAATTATAGTGAAAGTTATTAAAATTTGGGGCTTTTAGAAATACCTTAGATGGTAATGGATTTCTTGATCATTTTTTTTTTTTTTTATACTCTGATAATCATTTAGGACATGACTTTGTTTCTTGTTTTCCAGGTCAACAGTTTGTGTTGCATTCACCTACACCGCCAGCGCAGCCTTATATATCTCCAGTTATATCTCCTTACCCTACCCACACCCCACATTCTGTTGGTCCACATCAACATTTACCTAATACATTTACCACATCAATAGGACAGCCAATTCCAACGGCAACTCCTTTCAGTGGTCTTCCGGGTCATCCCAAACCCGACATTGCAGGTATACATCCAAGTATGGCTAATGCTGTGATAACTTCAACAGCAGGGGGTATTCTTTCGCTTCATGGTACACATGCCAGGACTCAAGAAGAACCAATACCTTCTGGATATGCTCCTCACCCCCATGCTGTCTCTTCATCAGGTTATGTGCCATATAGTAGTACTAATAACAATATCACTGGTGAAACAGAATGGCAATCTCCAATAGGTAGTCCTAGAAATAGAGGCATACGACCAACTCATATGGAATCTCCAAGTAGTAGCCCGCCTCGTCAGCCTCCACCACACAGTAGCCCGCCTCGTCAGCCTCCACCACATGGCAGCCCGCCTCGTCAGCCTCTGCTGCATGGCAGTCCGCCTCGTCAGCCTCTTCTCCATGGCAGCCCGCCTCGTCAGCCCACACCGCACGGCAGCCCACCTCGTCAGCCCCCGCCACATGGCAGTCCACCTCGTCAGCCTCCGCCACATACTAGTCCACAACATCAACCTAGTAAACTTATTTCTGCAACAAAACCTCATGTAATTGAAGAGGCTGTTCCTGAATCCGACGACAGTACCGAAATTGCTGATGAACAAACTACAGCCACTGGAAATGAAGGTTTCTTTGTATCGTTTGGAAATGAGCCACCCCGCCGCCCCAAGCCCAAACTGATGCCCAAGCGAGAAAAGAAAGAGGAAAAGAAAGAAGAAGAAAAGAAACCAACTCCATCTGTCACAAAAGAGGAACATGCACTGACTCCTCGAAAACAACTTTCACCTGTTAAGTTTGATCCTGCTCTTTATATTCCCAGTGATGATGTTCCTGCTGCTCCTCCTGTTGGATTTGTTGTTCAAGAACCCGAAGAGGAGGTTGGTTCAATTGAAATTTCTTTCTTTTTCTAAATCATTTTCACATAAAAACAAGTTGATCTTTGCTTTTTGTGTTTTCATTATGAAAACCTTATAAATTGACAATCATAATTTCATTTCCAGCAAACCAAATACCAATTAACTATTATTTATATCTTAGCTATTTTATTTTATGGCAAAATAATCATGTGTATATTTTATGTAGTAAATTTGTTGATTAAAATCAACAAATTTTGTTTGATATAGAAAAATTGCTAGCTTTTCTTTTTCTTCTCTTATTGTTGAGCTTTTATATATTTTTGTATCTGACATTCATATTTAAAGTAATCTTTTTGGTTATTTTCTAAAGTATTGTTGTTTACTGTACAGCTTGTATCTGATTATTTATATAAAAACTATTTGAATAGATACCAGATGATCAAATAACTGTTCGGAAAAACCGGATGTTGAAGTTACAACAGAAAAGAAGAGAAGAACAAGAACGGAGGAGGCAAGAAAAGGAGGAGGCACTTTCTAAAAAGAGAGAACAAGAACAGTGAGTTGTCTTTTAATTTAAAATTTTCTTTTATAATTAAGTTTATCAAATATTCTGGCTTACAGCCAGATTATGTTGAGACATTGGTTCCCATACGACCACCAAAGTTAAGCAATGTTGAGCCTGGTCAGTACCTCAATGGATGACCACTTGGTAATAACAAGTGCTGTAAGCTTGGATATATGGGTGGTGTAATGGCATGGAATTGTTAATCTGAGAGCCAAGTTCCAATTCCTGTTGGGTTTGTTATATTCACTAATGTGTAAATGCTCTTGGGGAAAGGTATGAATCCACCTCTTTCCCCCACGCCCATCTATACGTTAATTAATAAAACTTGTATCACTAAACCATTATTATCTCAAAAAAAATCCTTACAATCTAAAAATATCTTCTGGCTTCAAATAACCTGCAAAGGGTTGATAAACCATAGAAAACAAATCAATTGAATATTCTTTAAAACATAAATTTCTAAATCAACAATTATTTTAAAACTATTGAGCAAACCCAGAATACTTGAATTGAATTTTTATAATTGAAAAGTGACATTGAATAGATATTATTTTTGCAAAATTTAACCTATTTTTTGTAGGTTAAAGAAAGAAGAAATAGAGCGTAGGAAGGCAAACGAGAAAGCTAGACGAGAATTTATTCTTCAACAATATAAAGAAAGAAAAAGGAAAGAAGAGGATGAAGAAAAAAATGGTCCTTCTGACCGGTATGAACGACCATCCAGGCCTCATAAACCGCGTCCTAAAAGTATGATAGTGCGTTCCAGCAAACCTCCAGAGGCTTGTGATGATGAAGTTGGCAGTATCCATTCAACAAGTTCACAGGAGGATCTTGCTGGGAGAGGCTTCAGCAGTCCTACAAGTTCCAGCAGTAACTGTAAGTTCAAACATGTCCTTTTCTTTTAAATTTAAAAAGAAACTTAAACTTTGATAAAATTATATCAAGCTTCCCTCCTCACTTCTTGTTTTTCATGAAAGTGAATATACCTGTTGGTATGTTTCTACATTAAATGTTATTTGATTTACTTTAAGTAAGCCGAGTCTGACACACTGATAAATTTTGTGAAGTACCAAATAATTTATTATCAGTTAGCACATCAACCATCACACTTTCTTGATTGCTTGCTTAGGATATAAATATGTTTCAGTTTGTAACTTTTAACTTATAAATCTTTGGATTTTAATCTGAGTGATTCATATTCCCAATTTTATTTTCAAAACTCTTATTACTGAATAAAAATGCAATAAACTGTAGTACAAACTATGTTAATATCATTAAGCAAAATAGATACATTAATTCAAAATTTGATTTTTCTTCTTTATTTGCTTTTAAGAGTTTGAATTATCCATTTTGTTTATCAGAATTGTCATGTAAGGCAACAAGTGATCAGTGAGATAGTATACAGGCTCTGATGATTAGATCACTCATTTGCTTCAATCTTTTTTATTTCTGTTGCAGTTGTTTTGTTGAATTAATATAAAATGTATTCTTTGCTATTTCTTTCTCTTTCTTTCTCTCTCTCTGAAGAAACTGTTCTGCATTCCTCATCACCTAACTTTTGATTCCACATAAGCTTGTTTGATCCTTTGATAGAATCTTTTTTACAATCTTTTTTTACCTTTTTTCCTACAACAAAATGTCTCTGCAACCTTTCTTCTACTTGAGGTGAATTTTTAGATTTTTCACACAATACAATAAGAAGTTGGTAATTTTGAACATATAAAATATCAATCGATTCTAAGCAGCTTTTTCTAAACTATGATTTGTTTTGCAAATTTCATGTGACAATTTTTTTTTTCCTCCGTTTTTAATAAATTTTAAAAAATCTGAAGAATGAGTAAAATAGTTTAGAAGAGAAATCATTTTAAGTTATCTGAATTCTTAAGCTAAGTATTTTCTTTATCAGTTTTTGGCCTTCATATTTGATAGAATATAAAAACTTTTTTATCAGTTCTAGTGCCTACACCTTCACCATCAAAGCCAGCTTCATTAATCAAGATAAAGACATGACCTCTTATGAGACTTGAATTCTCACTTCATATCTTGAAATTCAATCTTCTTTGGACATTGCTTTATTTAATCCTAATTTTTATTTGAGTTAATGATTAAAAATTTGATTACATCCAATTAAGCTTTATAGTTAGACTTTTTTTTATTTTAAAGATTAAGTCAAGCATCTCAAACTAAACTATTACATTTTTCTTTATGCTTTCAGAATAATATTAGCATTAAAAAAAATCAAAGTGATAATGAAAAGCATTTTTGATAGTTGCTAATCTATTTAGAAATGGGTCAATCTAGTTTTTTTTTTTTTTTTTTTTTTTTTTGGTGTCACAGATTGTGTGGTGGTGGGAATTTGTCAACTAGGCAAATGTAATTTAAATTTTTATTTATCTTTTGCTGAAGATTGCTTCTCTTATTGCTGCAGGTTGTTCCAACATCATCTCCAGATTAATATTAAATGAGACCATCATTGATATTTACTGCTTTAATAGATTTTTTTTTTTTTTTTTTTTTTTTTTTTTGTGATCTGATATCTACCTCAAGCTTGATTCTTAATTCATAAATCCTTTCAAAAGAAGAGTTGGAAATTTGAATTAATATTTTTTTATATGAAGGCTTTGTTTTCAACACCAGAAAAAAATTATTTCTGAAATTAGGAAGTATTCCATGCAGAAAGATGTATGGGCTTTTATTATTATTATTAATAATAATGTGTTATTTCTTCATTTTTTGTTATAAAATTTGCTGATTACTTCTCCTTTATTTAAAACTTTCCTTCACAGGAACTTTTATTTGGCTAATTAACAAAATGAATGTGCTCTTTTCCAAATACCATTGGTTGAACTGACTTGACATTAAATTAGAATGCAGCAAACTATTAACTTGCATCTGATACATTTTTAATTTTACTAATGGGCATCTGAAAAATCTTTTTTTTTTTTTTTTTTTTCTTTTAAAAACTAAAATAGTTTTTTGTTTAATTCCTACAGAGTTTCCACTATTATGAGAGAGTAACAATGATATTTATGATCACTTTCATATCAGATGATATTGCAATATTAATTATAATCAATTTCAGTATAATCTTAGATTTCCTAATAGAAAAATTACATTTTTTTTCTCTCCCTGAAGCAAAAAAGTTTACAAAAATTATCTTGTTTAATAGCATTCTAGTATTTTTAGGAGTCATATTTTTATAAAATTGTCATTATAATTAAAATTATCATTGAAAGATGCACACATCATACATGTTAGGTTTTGATAAACTTTCTATCACATGGTCCTCTACTTGAATATTTTTTCAGTTTGTAAGGAAATATCTTTTTATGGCATTTGGTTTTTTTGCTAATTAAAGAAATCAGTTTTGCCCGACCATGCTTTTAAGAAAATGTCAAAAGTGTATCCAAATTATCTGATAAAAGTTGCCATGTCTGTGAATAGGTATGTGAAATAACTTTCTTTTGACTTTTAACTCTTTGGTTGTAAATGTAAATTTGATGACTGAAGTTTTGATCCATTTATAATTCTTGAATAATATTTTTAGGTGCTTTCTCTTGATTATATCTATGTCTCTTTAGGATAGTAACTAATAATATATTAGCAACCAGATATAGTTCTGTAGTATAAAAATCTAATAGATTTTGGATATGTCAAAAATAGTTAATAGAAGATAGTTGTCAAGTATTCATAACCTTGTAAAAACTGATCAGTCTTTTAGAACTTTCTCTTTTTTTCATATAGCAATTCTTTACTATAGTAGTTTTCCAGTTTTCACTGTGGTAATTGGCCTATTTAAAAAAAAAAAAAAAAAAAAATTTAAATAGAGTGGCAACTCTGTAGACACTAAATTTTTGGATTATAATGCAATTAGAATAAATTATTTGTTCTTTCTTTTTCTTTCCTTCTGATTTTGAAGCAAAAACCGGGCAATTACTTTCTTCTAGCTGGCCTAAGCCTGGAGCCTCCCAGCTGGAAATTATCAAACTTGGTTTGCAACATGGTTTTTGTTGCTGCAAAGGTATATTGAGAATTTACCAGGGGTGTTCAACAAGTTTTTTTTTTTTTTTTTTTTTTTTGTTTTTTTTGTTTTTTTTTTTAATGAGTGCATAGATTATTTTTGTGCCTTATTGACAATAATATTCTTATATGTAGGTTATTTTTATTATTTAATGTAGAGCAGTAAAAGTTTTGTTAGATAGTACTTGCCTTCTATTATGTTTACCTGAGGGCATCAAGTATATTGTGTTTTGACATATTATACATTGTTTGAATTTCTCAATAATGAAAAAAATGTTTGCTATTTTTCTTTCTCAAATACACTCTTTTGTGTATGTGATTAAAACAGAATAAACCCTGTCTCCATATAATCATTTTGTAGAATAACATTTCCATTTTTTTTATATTAGCAAATATGCCCTTATGATGGTTACTTTTCTTAGCTGAGGAGCAGGTTTTATCTGTACCATTTAGGTTTCTTTTTTTCTTTCTTCTTCTTATATATATATATATATATATATATATATATAGTTTAAGGCATAACTAATAAGCTGTGGAAGTTTGTTTATGTTTCACTATTCAAAAGTGTATTCTAATTGTGTATTTACTGAATTTGCTATCAATAATACTGTTTGGAAGAGTATAGTGAATTAATAATAGTCATGTGGCAATGAAATCTTGATTGTTTTACTTGAAACCTAGAACAGACTTTACATTCAAAAGAGTATATGGGAAGCATGGTATAATATACTATGCTTTGATTATGCCTTGTTAATATCTATCCCTCTACTCATTTTTTTTTTTTCTCTCTTGAATTGAGGTATAGCTATTTCCATGAAAAGAGAAAGTAAAGAATTACAGGCAATGCTATCCTTTTTGTGCACCATACAAAAGCAGGTGAAAACAGCCAGGTCATGAGATTAGCTTTGGAGAAATTCAGAAACTTACTGCCACAAATCTTTTGATCAAAACAACTGGCAGACAAATTTGAATAAACCAAGAGCAACTGCTGATGTCTGAAAATTACATAAACAATAACTAAATGTTTTAATAATTTACAATCTTGAATATTTTAATAGATACTACATATTTAAGTCCTTTTTCTTTAACTTCATTAAAGTTTTAGGTTTTTATCCTTTTTTAAGTTTACTTTTTTATATACTCTATACCACTTTTCAGTAAGCAAAGTTTTATCCTAAATATCTGCAAGTAAATTCTAGATGCCATCATCAATTTTGAACACCCCTGGTTAATATTGTTTTTACTTTTCTTCACTTTCCCTAATGCATTTTGCAGCTGTTAGTATTTAGAGTAATCTCTTTTGTTGATTCTGCATCAAGTATCAGTGCAGAAAATTATACCTTGATTACCTGCTCATAAAATGTAATGATGGCTCTCAGTGTGCTCTTTAACAAAGCTGCTTTTGTTGGTAGCTTCTGGTTAGCCATAAGCATTTTATGCTGTTGACTATAAAATTGATGGCAGAAGTTTTGCTTTTTATGTTGCTATCAGCATGATCTTATGTCTTCAGTATTGCTTTGAATCACTGTTTGGTTTTCTCATAGCATTTAGCACCTGCAATAAAAAGCGGCCAATCTTCAAATATTTGATATATAACCCAAAAATCCTTTTCTATGAAATATTGGCAACATTTCTGGGCTTTCAATAACTTAAAATATCTACCAAATGTTCACAAGATTTAAAAATCCAGGTAATAATGTAAGTAGCTCTTAAGCATTTTCAGCAACATTTTTGTTTATCTTCAGCATTTCTGGGCTATGTGTGCTTAGTCAATTATACATATTGCTATAATCTAGCAAGGCTCTATTTTCTTTTACTGCTCTGTAGCCGAGCAGTAAAACATTGCTGTACAATCTTCAGTGCACATATCTCTAGGATCTGATAATTTTTTAAAAATATTTTTACAACTTTGTTTATGGTTTATATAATTTTTTTTTTTTTTTTTAAGAATGTTATGAAAATTATCTTTTTAGTTATTTCTTTTGCAGTCTTTAACATTCAAATGTTGACTCTTTCCACCATTTATTAATTTTAATTTATTAGTTGGCACTTAGTTCTATTTCTTGTTGCATTGTAACATTTCTTTTTACTTATCAGTTGTACAATTTTCGAACTTATCATTTTCATACCCAGTACAATTTTATTCAGTGCATTTCGGACTTATTGAAATAGTTTTGCTATTAAAAAAATAACAAAAAAAAACCAAACTTTTTCAATTACATTTTTGCTAAGTAGACACAATTTTTGGACTGTTGTATTAAGGATCTATTAACCTTTCTCAAAAATATTTTATGCATTCATGTATTATTTTCACAATCTGAATTGAAAAATTCACAGTATAGACTGAATGATAATTTCTTTGTTTAGATAACTAACTCATTCTTTCCCAAATGCATCGGTATCAACTTTACAAAAGATTTACTAAATATTTAACAACTTTGTTTTAAAGTAATAAATAAGACACATTTGACTTTTAAATAATGCTTTTGCATTTGTGTAAAATGTCGAGTTAGGTTCTTTAAATGTTTTTTTGTTTTTTTTTTGTTTTTTTTTTGCATTTATATTATTGAATTTACTATGGTGTTTTAATGCCAATTTTTTTAACTTTCCTTTTATAATTCACTGAATTTATTAACCTATCGTTTCATAACCACAATATTACAATCGAAATTTCAAGTGGTAACAAATGAAAATGTCTCTCACAACCATGGTATTTAAAAATTGCTTGATTCATTGTTGTTATGAAAGTCTAATTTTAAACGGCTCTTTTCTTCAAGGGAGATAATTTAAGAAATTTTATTTTTAAGTTTTATTATCTCCCTTCGATCTAAAATCAAAATTATGACTTTTTTTTTTTTTTTTATACCATTCCTTTGCAAATATGAAAATACTTTTTCTTTACAATTTCTTCTTAATTAAACTATTTTACTTTTGGAAAACATTAAATTTAATTTTTTTAAAATGCTTACATAATTCTCAGTGCTAAATTTTAGAATTTTTGTTGGCTGTTCTGCTGCCATAGTTGTTTGTGACTCTGTCTATCTTCCTACAGCACGTATCCCTCAATATTCTCGACCAGGACTGCGGAAAGCAGGTTTGTACTTGCTCAGCTGCTGTTGGACCGCATCTCATCTCCCATGATCTTCCACCCAGCTAAATATTGTGATTACATATCAAGTCCACCCCTTCAAACACTCTGCTCAGTGCAAACAACCTGTAGTAATTAAGAATAAAAAATTTTTAAAAAAGTCCCTTTTAAGATTTAGCAGCTGCAAATCGTTTTAGTTTATTACAAATTGCCACTTAATTCATTTAATAAATTTCATTATTCTACTTACAAGAAAAAATTAAAGCTGAAATGTCAAACATTTGCCATTGCAAATGGTCTGGAGATGTTATGTATAACACTTCATAATAGAGATGCAATGGTATTAAGAATTCATATTGTGCTTATGACAAAAATAATTACAATGAACAGTATGATTGCAGTATTTGTAAAATATCATGCTCATGTTAAACAATGTTGATACACATGCTGAAATTATTCCTCCAAATAAAATATCAACACTATGCATTTTTGTATGCATCACTTCTAAAATAGTGACATTAATAATGATAATAATATTGAGAGTGATTATTCATTAACATTAAAGATAGCATTATGACACTGTGACTATGAGAAAGAACTGTACATAGTGCACAATGCAAATAAGCAAAATAACTGTTAAAAAGATGTTTCTTCATACTTTATCCTAATATAATGATACTCATCAGCAAATTTTCAAATGAAAATGCAAGGATATCAGTATATTTATTTTGTCTGGTTTAAGTAGTGACCTGTGAGAGGAAATGATACACCCATTGGCATTGAACACTCTCTCCCTCTCACACACACACACACTCACATATGGGTTAGTGGGATGCACAAAAACCTCCTGCAAGTTGTATGTCAGTTTTAATGCATGCTCCTCTCTTCTGCTGGAATAAGTGGCAGGCAAGAATTTCATTTCTATCTTCTGTGGTGGTAAGAATCTCAGTTTGACTTCATTGAGATAATCTTTGTCATCACCCCAGCCAGCAGGCTTTTAACCTTTGATGAGTGTGGTAGAGTTATTGATGGGGGTTTTATAATTCTTCTTTGGCTTGTATCAGTGCCATCTTCAAAGCAGTCTCTTGGACACAATGGTTATTTGTTGCAGGCTCACTTAAGAATGAGTCTTTAAAGTGAGTTTCAACAAAGCAAGTCATATGCATGGCACTCTTTATCTTCCTTGTGAGCCTCCTCTTTTTTTTCTCCAGAACATCATAAGTAATATGGCCCAGGGCAGGTATAATGGCTGACAGTGTCACTTGTTTCTGACACAAGTGCATCAATAAACTTGCATCATGATACTGGTCTTTGCATCAATGAGCATCAGTCATCATGTTCCTCTTTCTCTACACAGTGTTGCACAGGCTGCTTATACTTGGCCAAGGAAATGCTTGAGTATCTTGTGTGTTGATCAGGTCACCACATCATGCATTAACACTTTCTGTGGTATATTGAGGGCAGCTAATTTTTCTTTTGGTGGGGGTGGAGTGGGGTGTAGTCATGTAAGTAAGAAAGAAATGGTCACTAATAGGAATCCATTTTAACTGAGTTTCCATACATTGTCACTGGTAACGATGATTAAATTTTTAAGAAATATTACTAATTGCCAGAAATTCCATTACAGCTTATAAAACTGGTAACTGTTGCATCTCTACTTGATAATTTCAGTTTTAGAACTGAAGTACATTTTTTAAACAATCTGTTATATGCTCAGTACTTAATTTGAATGTTGCTTTGCAATAAAATAGTTGTTTATAAAGAATTATTAGTATAATATACTACAAGTATCCTACAATTGATGGAAACAATTTTTGGTTGGCATTCTGCTTTAAAGCACTTCTGCATGCAAGTGTATATGCACATCTTGTCATAGCTCTGAAAAAGATTCAGTAATTGGTATCAAAAGTTAAATGAATGTTTAAGCTAAACACAAAATATTCTCAGAATAGTCACTTAGTTTACTGTAGGAATCTTACTTACAATTGTTTTAGAAATTGATGAAAGAATTCTCATTTTCTTATTGTTTTTATCCACCTGAGCTGAGTGTTATTTGGTGAAGGAACACATCAATGCTTGCTTTTTTTTTCTTGCTTAAACAGGGCTTTAATCAAATATGGTGTCTAATGTGTCTTTAATTTTGCACTAGAAAAACCTTTGGATTACTCCACTGATCACTGCTGCTCTAATTCTGGTAGCATGTAGGTTATTATTGCTCTACAACTATTGGACATTGGCTTCACTTTTTTATTTAAATGTTTTTTTTTTTTTTTATTATATTTACTTTTCACATTTGTAGATAACAGTTGTTGATTTAATTTAGTTAACTTGCTTCACAGTGGGAAGATAACATGCATGTTAACAATATAACTTTCCTAACTTAGTTCCCTTGCTTCTATTATTGAAAATATGTGACTACTGGATGTTTCCTTAAATTTATATGAACTAAATTGGATGCATATTTTTTAACCTTTGATTTTTAATTTTTAATAATAATTGTGAAAATCTGGGAAATTGTAGAAAGATATTTACTAATAATTTGAGAAGTATCAGCTTGGCTTTTTCTTTTTACAGATTCTCTTATTTGGATTTTATAATTTCTTTTTAATAGTAAAAGATTGCTGTAAAACAAATAAAAAAAAACAATAATAATCATCCTCAAATACTATGTTTTGAATTATTAGTAATACTTATTGTTCTATATTAATATTGTAAATTGTTAAATATGTATCATTATCTGAAAATATTTCTTTCTGAGTAAATATAGTGGTAGACTTTAATGAGCAGATCTTCTATGTCAGTAAAGTTTATTATACAAATAAACTGAAATCCATGATTCAAATTTTGTATATATATATATATATATATATATATATTAATGTGTATTTGGGCAGCAACCTTTCTTTCATTGAAAATGGCCAACAAGGAAGATTTAATTAATCTTTTATTAAGTTTTTCCAGCATTCTAACATTTTTCCATTTTTCAGGGGTTAAAGTATGTAGAAATTGTCCTTAGTACTTTCAGCTAGTTCTATAGCCATTATCAAGGATGTTGGTAAATTTCATGTGTTAACTTCTACATAGTAGTTTAGCTGTGTGGAGTACATGCAGTGGTTATGTGTGACTGGTTGACCTAGGCATCACTTCTATTTTTAGAAAACCTATACCACAGTGTTTTCACTGCTAAAGGGTGTGAGATTGACAGCAGGAGAACAGTATTTAATTAGCTATTCTTCCTTAATAACGAGTTGTCTACGACTATGTAATTTGAAAAGAATTTTTGTATTATCTACTAGAATTTTCCTTAAAAGTTCTTGTAAATTATGAGTTAATACTTATTAATCACACTGTTTTGAAAGGTGACATGCAAGATGTCTGCTTAAGGAGGTAGTGTGTGTGTATATATATATATATATATATATATATATAAAATAATAATAATAATAAACATTATTCCCTATTTAGTACTTTCATTTTTTGAAAAAGAAAAGAAATTTAAAACATTGAATTGAGCCCAAAAGGAAATCTCAATTATGTTGATAAACTTTATTCTAAAACATTAGAAAGTTGAGTTTTTTTATATTTTTTTTTAATTCATAAATATCACAAAAAGCTTTAATATTGGATTTATATTTTCTTCTGTAACCAAAAGTGAAATCAATGGCTTGTTAGAAAGAAATAATATGCTTAAATTTACACCCACAACTTTTTCACATATGTTGTCTTTGCTTATATCATTTTAATGTTTAATTTTGAAAGTAATGTAAACTTGATATCAAAGATTGTGAATTGTTTGGGTTTTAGCGGGTTAAAAGCAACCTATTATATAGGTTAAAGTAATTGAAAAGTGGAATTGGTATTGAAACCAGTATGTATTGAGAAGATTCCCAAACAACCAATCTTACTAATAAAAGGAACTTGAAATTTTAATGAGCAGTTAATTTTTAGATCATATAATCATTAGCTTATGAATACCTTGATCTTTCATTTTGGATGCACTTTAAATGTTTTAACATTTTAAATACAATGAACTTATTGATCAGAATGCATGATTCTTTCTTGAAATTTGTTACATGACATGTCCTTTTTTTATATTATAAGGAAAATTTTAATTTTGTATTGACATGTGGCTTAAATGCAATGTATCAAATTTATTTCTGTGAAATAAGGTTTGTAAGTTAAAGTTCACTTAATGTTACATATTAATTTTTGATTACAGCATTCAGTAATTAGATTTATTCTCTCTTTTTTTTTTTTTTTTTTTTTTTTTTATACATTTAAATTTAATTCTCTAATGAATTAAAATTTTACATAGAGTATTTATTTCTTTTTCAGAAAATTTTGTAGAATTGACTAGTCTCTTGTCTGATGTTTTATATTTTACCACTTTGGACTTGTACTGGCTTGTGTATCTTGATGTTTGATTCATGCTCGAATTGAAAATTTGAACATTTTTCTTTCAAAATCTGTAATATTGGATTTTTTTTTTCTCTTATTCTCTAACCATGCTTTATTTTTATTTTATTTTTTAAACTGATTAATTAATCATTTTAATTGAGTTTTCATTTCCCTTTACTTTTCTCTACAGTGTCTATGAATCTACTTGCCAACCAAGGTAACTCTAGTCGCTCTGGGTTTGGCCGGCGCCCACCATCTCCAGGTAATGGAAAATTTCACATTAAACTAATACAAAAAAGTTTTCAATGACAACTTTTTAGTGAATTGTTATTTAAAAAGTTTTATTTTAATAAATGCTAAGGTTTCAGATACATTTTTTAAGATCTAAAAATTCCTGGATATGAACCATTTTGGACTTCTGACTATAGTTCATGGAAATTTGTGCAAAAACTTCAATTTATAGCTTGTTAATCTCATTTTTTTTTTTTTTTTTTTTTTATCTCCTGCTGCTAGTGCTTGTCTAGAAATTGAAAATTGCTGAGTGTGCTGCTTGTCTTAAATGTTGCTATTGTTATTTGCCATGGCAACTCTTTCCACCCAACTTCTGTTGCTCTGTTTAAGATTTAATTCAAATATTTGCTGAACACTGAAAATTTGCCCAATTACTTGTCATGCTCTGTGAAATTTCTCCAGTTATATCTTCAGTTATGTATTTTTGGTGCAGCTTCTTTTCCCAGATATATGCATCAATCCAAACATTCACTTATTAAAATGAAAGAAAAACAACAAATATCATGAACAGTATTTGCATTTCCTTGGCATTAGTTTTCGTGTTGACTGTATTTTTATTTTTAAACTTGCTTGACAGAAAAAGCTTATGTTGCATGTCAAATTATGTTGAAAAAGTTAGACTAAAATCAAAATAGGGAAAACTATTTCAGATTGCTTTTTCAATGTAGGATTTGAATTATTAATTTATAGATTAGATATAATCACTGAAACAAAATATCTAGTTTCTTAAGCAAAAAAAAAACGTCCCTTTATTTTAATCTCAAAATTTCTCCCTCGTCATGCTCTTCATTTTTGTAAATTTTTATAAAAAAATGTATAAATAATTGATATTTCATAATGTCCAAAATCTGTTCAGATTATGGAATATTGACTTGGAGATGATTATCTCCTTTAGATTTCAGTTATGTGTAGAGTAGTTAATTTGTTCTGTAAATTTCTTGCATAAGAGCTCTATTGAAAATAGTAATGCCATTTATGTACAGAGTTGAACAACTGTGTGCATAAATGACATGATATGAAAATGACTATCAAATTACAAGGCAGAACAAATATAGCTTATTATATTCTAACATTTTTGTATCCTTTTTAAAAAATATTTTTTAATATTTAAATGATTTTGTATTTTAGTAAATTAGTTTTATGTCTTAACTAACTCCAGATACCAGAAAATATAAAATATTCTAAAATCATTATTGGGTTAACATAATAATTATTGTACTACTTTTTATCATTGATTGTGGAGACATAATGCATTCATCAGATTTATAAGAGTGATAAGCTGTATATTAATAAAAGATATTATTAATATCAATTACTTAAAAAAAAAAAAAAAAAAAGGAAAATACTTTATTGCATGACTCTGACAAGTGTCAGGAAGTTCCTGTTACTATGGTTGCTTAATAAATTATAATCTGTCTTATTCCTGATTATCTTCCTGATATTGTAAGCACCTTTGTGTTTATTCCCCTTTCCTTCTTTCACATTTTCCTTTTTAGTTAAAGAACATGAAAATATCGGCTGGTTGATCTTGGCTAGACCAATAACAACTAACTACTGAGATTAGCCTTGCATAGTATTGCTATGAAATAATAAAATTAATAAGTTTTCTATTGTGTGTACAAAAGCAAACCACCAAGTAGTTTATTCCACACCACCTAATCTGAATTATATGAGGAGCCATACTTGAGATTCATCAGTGATTCTCTCTCTCTCTCTCTACCCCTCTCTCTGAATAGAGCTTAGTGATAAAAGAAAAAAACAAAGACCATTTTTATTGTTCTTCCTCTTCCTGTAGTGATGATGAACCTTTTCACGCATCAAACTTTTACTGGTCGCACTGGATTTGGCAGACGGCCTCCGTCACCAGGTAAATATTTCTTGCTCATTAGCAGCATGTGGCAGTTATACTTGATTATCACCAGGAACCTGGTCGCATGGATAATATGGAGCATCTGTCTTCCCATGTTTCTTACTCAGCATAGCTCTTATCACATTCATAAAACAAACTTATAATTTGATATTTGCATTGTAGTAACTAGTTTGAAAACTAATTTTTCAGAAAATCTTTTGTAAAAAATCATTAGGTTTTACACTATATCTTGATTCTTATTAAAATGTGTATACTGAGATTAACAAAGTAACTTACTAGCATTTGATAATCTAGTTACACTGAAAAGTTACTTCAATATATATATATATATATATATATATATATATATATATAATATTTTCTATATCTGTTTACTGGCTACTTTTATCTTCAACTGAAACGTTTATCATTACAAGAAGCTTATCTATTGCTTCTGCTTATATCATAAATTTAACTACAAATTTTTTTTTTTTTTTTTTTTTCATTGCTTTAAAATGCAATTTTGATAGGATCTAAATCATCTATATATGGACAAAATATGTGAACTGAATCTGTATATAATAAACAAATTGTTTGATTGCTGTATTTAGTTCATATCTATTTTTTAATGCATGCGTTTTCTTGAATAGATAATCAACCACATTTATTACTGCTTTTTTCTTCAATTTAGAACACCTTGAGTTTAAAATTTCACCTTCCCAAGAATGTCACTAAAGCATGCATCTTCTATCCACTTTTACTTCCTCCCCCACCTTTTCTACAGGGTATAGACAATATTGGTTTTTTGACTATTCATTTATTATTGTATGTAACTAATTTTGTCTTTACAGGAATGTCACTGACCAAGTACAACATCAGCATGTAGTTCCTATCACATGAGCTTGCATTTATTTAAAGTATATTACTAGTTAATAATATTCCTTTTAATTTTTTATTTGTATTTTATTAGCAAAGATGTTTATGATAGAAAAATGCAAAGATCCTGAATGATTTTTAAAGAAATAGAAAAAAACATTTTATTTTTGCAATTTAAATAATTTAATTTCAGTTCTTTAGAAGCTCTGATCATAATGAACAAATTTCTGATTTTTAAGTTTTTATTCAAAATATAATTTTCATTCTGTATTTTAAGCCACACTAATATTTTTAAAGTTATACAAAAAACACAAGCACGCATATTTGATTCTCTTAAAATAAAAATAAAAGGCTTCTCTAAACAACTTTCTCACAGCAATTTATTTATTTAAAAAACAAAAACAAAAACTCAAATGTTGAAGTGTTTGGTGGCTATAAGCTATTCTTTAAAAACTTGGAATGGCTGTTGAGGACATTTATTTTTCTCATTACTTTTAGATAATCTAATAAAAAGGAATCAAATCACAAGAAATGCCACTCACTATTTTGCCAACTCCATTCTCAAATATTAATCTGTTTCTTTTTTATATAGATCTTTACCGTTTTGGCAGAAAGAGTGGCAAGAGTACTGAAAGCAGTAGTGATGCAGGTTCAACAGCAGGCTCTGATTATACAGGTACTAAAACACTTTCAATAAACCAACTCTCATCTAGTTCTCTTTTGATAGCCACCAAATCATTTATTTATACTGGTCATAATAAAATGCCATTAATAGAATTGGTCATAAATGTTAATCAAGGACTTTGCTTTTAGTACTGCATGCTGACAATTTTTTGTTACATTCATTTATGTGTATTTGTTCCTCATACTCCCTTCTCATTTATCAGTGTGTTTGTGTGTGTGATATATACTTTTAGGTATTGCTGATGAAATATTTGTGTATCTTCATTAAACAGATTTTGAGCTTGTATGATGGGTGTCTAGGATAACTCTTCAGCTCCCCGTTTTTATTTCTAATACAAAAGTCTAAAAACAATCCATTTTACGCTGAACCCTAAAAGCAATTGAATTTATTCATTACTCTTACTTGTATATTCAGAATAATTTTCCAGCCATGTTTCTTTATTTTTGCTAAAGAGAAGAAAATTTTCACTCTAAATTAATTGGTGGGATACATTTTCATTCTTGCCTTTTTTATGTGGTGATAAGTTTTTGTTTTAGGGCAGAATTTTATTATTTTTGTTTCCAATAGGCAGTTTGGAAATTTTATCAGCTCTTCTTGTGCTGATAGAGAAACTAAATTAGATCATAATTTGATTGTAATGAAATAAAAGAATTATCATCTGCACCCTTAACTTTAAAAACAAGAAGTTTCTTCATAGAACAAGAATTTTTGCTTAAATTCTTTGTATTGTCTAAAATGCAATAATATAAGTATTTTACCCATGCCATAAAAAATGGCAGCATAAATTAAGATATACTATTAGGCTTTTCTATGTGAGTCCTTAAATATATCCCCCCCCCCCAATTATTATAGATTACTAATTTATGCATTCATATAACAATGTCTTACAATTCTAATCTTTTACCTTTTTTGCCTTTTCTAGATTTCACAGTTGATCCTTTCTTTGTATTATTCACTCAACCAACCTGCCATTGTTATCACAATACCCTGCCACTTTGCATCAACAGTACAAGGCAGATAACTTGTTCTTCTTTGCACTGGCATCATTAAAAGTTACAGACAAAAATATGCACATATATTGAGCATATTATATAGTAACTATTATACAAGTTGTAACCTAGGTACCTTCATGAGATTGCAAAAAAAAAAGAGAGCGTAGTCTGATGAAAAAGACGCCAAACTTGACGAAAACAAAATTTTTTTGTCTAAATGTTTGTTATTATTAAGAGGAAAGACTGAAGTATTTTTTAATTATTTTTAAAAATTTTTCCTTTTTTAGAACATTTTAAATTTTGATTAAAAAAAAAAAACAACAAAAAAAAAAACCTTGTTTCTCTTTGTATCACCGAAACTAGTAAAATAACAAATTTTTAGCATGTTTTTTTTTGTATGACAGACATTAATTTGGAAAATCTTGCAAAAATAAAAATAATTGTCGAATGTTAATGAAACTTTCAGAAACTATTCACAAATGATGGAAATTATTATAAATATATCTTCTTTTATTAAAGTCATGAAAAAAAAAGATATTTTATATATATATATAATAGCACATCATAAATTGTATAATTTGGATCAATCAGAAGACATGCAGTAATTAAGAAATGTAATTTTGAGTTTATAATATGCCTGTAATTAATACAGAAGACCAGAAAGAACACAATTAAGTTGCGTTATTTGAGTTAAGCATTGTTCTCTGCCGTTAAGGCCTTTATTTTTGCGAAACGCATGTGGAGAAGTTAATTTGATTTTTCAACTGAGAATGGTACCTACAAGTATTAGTATCATCTTATGAAGTTTATATGATCTTATTTTTATATTAATTTCAGTTATGACATTTTTCCATAAATGAAATATCAAAATTAATAAAATGAATGGAAATACAAATAACACAGTAAAATGTAATAAATGTACATAAAATTATAGTATTTTATGTACACTTCTGATAAAATTTCATAAGAAAGGTATCTAATTAATTTATAGGTACCTTTCTTATGAAATTTAATCTCACTTTCAACAGTCTTATTTTAATTTTTTATAATATATTTTCCATAAAGCATCCTAAATATAAAGGTGAAAGCTAAGTGAAAAAAAAAAAAATTAGAGTGCTGAAAGTTTTCCTTAAAAATAACAACAGGTAAATAATTTGTTCACTTAAATCTAAATAACTTCTAAATATCACTTCTGTCCTCCCATATAAATTTTCCTCATGTAATGTGATGAAATACTCAATCATCACCTGTCAAGTGATGCAAAATGTTATGACCTGCTTTATTTTATTTTTAAACTACTTCTTTTCGGCGCAGAAACTAAGTAATGCTGTTTCAAAGTTTTTTAAGTAAAGATTATAATTTCTAATTTTCTTAAAATAAGTTTTGAAAAAATTAAAATTGATTTTTAAAAGAATTTGAAACTGAGATTTTCATTTTCTTTATGAAATGGGAAAAAATGGTTGACATGATTGATTATCTGTCAATTTTTCTGACTCAAAAAAAGAAAGAAAAAAAAAGATTTTTAACAAATTTTGGACATGCTAAGAATGATTAAAAAATGTAAAAAAAAAAAAAATACCCCCAAAATATTTTGATCTTTCCTCTTAAGAACATAAACATTTAGACAATAAAATTTTTTCGTCAAGTTTGGTGTCTTTTTCGTCATGCTATGCTCTTTTTCAGCAATCTCATGAAGGTACCTATTAATCCTTTTTGCTTTGTTCAAATCTGAGTAACAGTAGTAACTGATGAATCAGTGGTTCTCTGGGTGTGCTTACAATCAATTTTAAAATGGTAGAAATTCAAAAACCATGCTATTTTTCTTTTCTTTTTTTTTTATGTTTAAAATCAGGCTTCCATCTGGAATTGTCCAGAAGTATTAAATGTTGTACATCTGAGTTAATTTTGTTTTTGTTTTTTCCTTACTAACATAAACAAAAATCTCCTCCCCCTTCCCCACAAAATACTATAGTGACAGTTTCTTTTATGCAATTGATGTTTCAGCAAAAAGATTTATTCTTTGAGTATAAAATCTTTCATTTTCCTGCCCAGTTTCACATCATAATAGCAGCTGTAATAGTCATATTTCTTAACCTTTTACATTCAGTAAAATGTTTATTGTATCTTCACAATGTTTAAAGTCAGCAGCAGCTCTGTTCATGAATAAATTATGCTTAAATTTTACTTGATTTTAATAGTATTAAGCCATTTTCAATCATATTACTTTTTAAGTAATACAGATTGTAAAAAATATTTACCCCAATTATATTGTTGGTAAGGCTGAGTTAAAATTTAATTTGGCATGTCTTTATGCAAAAATTATAATGTAAATCAAAATAGTTTTGCAAAAATTGAATTGATCAATAAAAATGTTTCTTTATATTAAACAAATTCAACTTTAACAAAAATTAAAAATATTCCAGATGAGAATGCTTTTAGTATTTCTAAAGAATTACTTTAAAAATCTAAAATGTTGTAAGAAATCTTGTAAATTTATTGAGGGCATGTTTATCAAAATATTTTGTTGCATATTAAACAAGTTTGGATGTAAATCCTAAAACCTCAGTCATTGTACCCATTTGATCATTATTTTGTTTTAATTTAAAAAAAAAAAAAAAAGTTTATGAAACCGCTAATTATTTGAGAAATAGGCAGTATTAAAATTGTTATTGAAATTCATCTTTACTCCACTCATCTGTAAGTCCATTGCTGCAATATATTGTCTTTGATTATTGTATCAATTGCTCAAGCCATATTTATTCTCATATACATTGGCAGGATCTTCCTTATGTTTAATAGTTAAACAGCTTTATTGACAGATTTTTTATTTTTATTTTTTCAACTTTCCTCCTCTTTCCCTGTCTATTTTAGGTCCGAAGCTGTTTGTGAAACCTAGCTCAAAATCTAATAGACACATTATTATCAATGCCATTAGTCATTGTTGTCTGGCTGGATCTGTAAATACAGATCTCAAAAATAAAGTATTAGAGGTAAGCAATCAAATGGTCATTTTTTCTTATTTTTCTTTCTTATTTGTTAGATTAGCAACATTGTTTGATTTTTAAAAAAAACTTGGTCTGTTTGCCATATTGTAAAAAATACTTTTCACTCTATTTACTCTAAAGTTTTCATTTTTCCTCCTTAGGAAATTGCTAAGTCTGATGCCAAGCATTTTGTGATATTATTCCGTGACGCTGGCTGTGCATTCCGGTCATTGTATGCATATTATCCAGAAAGAGAAGAGGCTGTCAAAATTCATGGAATTGGACCAAAACTAGTTACTAGTAAAAATATTGAAAAGTACTACAAGTAAGTTTCTAATACTGAATATGTGAATATCTTGATAGAGATTTTTAAAAAATCCTATGAATTAATGATTTTAATGGGTTTGCTTTATGCATATCATTTTTTAATCTTTAATATAGGAAAATTTTGAAATTTTTTTTTAAATATTACTTCATGTTCCTGGAATCCAGTACAGTTTTTAATGCTAAAAATAAACTGAAATTCCTTGTTAATAAAGATAAATCCTAATATTTAAATTTAATACTACTTTCCATAAAACAAACACATCTGGTTATGCTACATACAGTGTATGATTATTTTCTCTTTATTGAAATGGGACTTACAATAAATATTATGCTTTTATTAATACATTGTGGCAAGAGTGTCTAAAATTTTGAATTTTGGTAGTAAAATTCATTAGAAGCACAAAATGAATAGAAATAGTGTTCAAGTTAATTTTTCATTTCTCAAAATTGGATTGAGTAAAATAAAAATAAGTTAAATTTATTGCAGTCATGCAGTAACATTAAGAGCAAATAATGTAAATTAATTGTAATTCTTTGTTTTTTGGTTTATTTTTTGGGGGTTTTTTTTTTTTTGGGTTTTTTTTTTAATTAGGAAATGTAAAGTTAATTGTACATGATTATTGCTGATGAACTTGTAAAAGTCTTCCTTTCATTAAAGATGACCTATAAGCTCTTTGACTGTTATTCCATTGATGACATTTAATTTGATCTGAAATTTCACTAGATAATGGTCAATCTATAAAAGTATTAGGTCTTCATTAGCAAAGAAGATTATTGCAATTTTTTTTTTTTTTTTTAAGTAGGATACAGAATTAATAACTTGTTTCTTTTTATGTATGTGTGTGTGTGTGTGTGTAATACTGAATAAGGATGTAATTTTAATTTTTCTTCTTCTTCTTCTCTATTCCAGGTATAACTCTGGTGGGAAAAGCTTTTCTGAAGTGACTTCTACCAAACATTTATCTGTGTCTATTGATGCTGTTGTCATTAATGGCAACTTATGGAAAAACAGCAAATCTATTTCACGAAGATAATTCCACCTGTTCTTTAACCAGCAATTGTCCAAATGAAATCACATTTGTATTACTTACTTCTTCCACTATTCTGTCTGCAGTTTTGGCTACAGAAACAATGAGGCTGTTATAGTCTGCAACTCCCAGTCATCCATTGATGCCTGAAATCTCAAGTTCCTTACATAATGTTGAGGGGTGACTACTACAACTACTACCAACACCATCACTGTGACATCTAACATCACCACTGCTGGCATTTGGTGTTATGAGTTGATGTGAAGCCCATTTTGTTTATTGGCCATTTGATTGTGAAAAGATGGTCCTTTGTAATATTAACAATTACTCTATCCTGTTCACCATTAAATGAGCATTGGACACATCAACACCATTCTTAGTTGTGATTGGAGCATTTATTTAAGATATATCAGTTATCAGATTAAAGCACCTGACCACAAAACTCCTTAAAAAAAAAGAAAAAAAATTGATAGAATCAAAATCTTTAGCTCTATAGATAGGAATAAATTTCATTGAGAAGGTTCTAAATACAAATCTTCAAAATTCTTACTGATTTTGTTGAATGTTCAAAAAAAAAAAAAAAAAAATTAGACATAAATTCTTTGAATTGATCTTTTTTTTTTTTTTTCTTTTTAAATTATTTCTCTCTTCATCCCAATCATCTGAGCAAGGTAAACTTTTACTCCTTGCAGTAAAAGCCTTCAATGCAAAATAGCTCAAATTTATGAAACGAATGCTCTCTGCTT
The DNA here is from genome assembly GCA_903632075.3 of Acanthosepion pharaonis. NCBI lineage: Eukaryota > Metazoa > Mollusca > Cephalopoda > Sepiida > Sepiidae > Acanthosepion > Acanthosepion pharaonis. The sequence continues at coordinate 258,401 of CAHIKZ030004626.1, read as the reverse complement.
CCATGTTACCTGGCTTCTAATCATTGTCAACTTAGGCCTCACTTCTCAAATATTCTTCTCACGTCATATGAAGGTCTGAATTAGATGAATGTAAAGTCTATTCAAAGTGTGAGTAAAACAAATAAGAGTTTGAATATTCAAAACTAATAGTCTCCAAGATTAATTTTCTTGGGCTTTGTACAACAAATGGAAGTAGAAAGCAGATGAGCCTCCTGTGAATGTAAGAAGCAGTAGATCAACCACATACACATATACCTACCCTCCTCGTCTTGAGACATTCATATGGACTACAAATAAATGGCTGCCAACTGTTTTATTTTATTTTATTTTTTTTTTAATCTGTTCAAACACTTAACAACTATTTTGTAATGTCATATCTTTGAACATGTTGTAAATGTGACTACATTATTTTCTTTCTTTGTTTTCTTTTCTTTTTTGTTTCAATGGTGGACACCAAAAAACAAAAAGGAGGTTTGGGAGATTGTTTAATTGGCTTTTTTCTATTTCTTCTAAGGAAAGAAATACAGAAAAAAGATTTCATAAAATGCTATTTCTAATATTGATAGATTGATGGAATACATGACTCATTTTATTTTCGTACCCTTTTTCTAGAATCTTTTAGGAATTCATGTCTTTAACTTTATTTTCATTGTACTGCTTTCATTTTGCCTGAATTTTTTAAAATTCAATTTATAATAAATTTTGTCTTTTTATGATTGTTACGATATATGGAGATTCATTACAAAAAATTCTTCTGCATACACAAATGATTCATGTGAAGTTGATATGCTTTTGAATTTCTCTAAAGCTTTCTTGAAAATACTGCACTTCTTGAAGACAGCAAAGTTGTTGTACGGTCAAATTTTCTAGAACTGAAGGATGTGGGGGTGCCTCTTTGTTATACAGCCATTTTAGGCAGGTGGTCTTTCTTCTTAGAAGCCTGAGTCAGGATTTTTTTTTTTTTCTGTGTTGGAAAAGTGGGTGGGAATGGTATATAAGACATATTAAAACAAAAACTTGAAAATATCATCCAATATTGTGATGGAAGACATTTTTTTTTTTTTTTTTTTTTAATGCTTGTTGTAAACAATTCTAATTGTAGTTTGAATTTTTCCATTCCCAAATATTGGGGAAAACAAGTGATCACACTTTCACCCTTCGCCTTCTCACTACTACTACTACTATTATTATTTATTGCTGCAGCTGCTATTCCTCCTCCTCACAACTATAACCATAATGCTAACTCTCTTTGTGATGTCTTCGAGAAACATGCACATCTGCAGTAATCATGAATCTGATAAATGCATTCTCCAATTGGCAAAGCTTTCACACTGCATTTCTTTCTTCACTTCTTCCTATATGAAGGTAAGCAGTATGTAAAGGGATATATATATATATACACACACACACACACACACACGTTTGTAATGACAGTTGAGCATTCACTAAGGTTGGTTGCTGCTGTTACTGCTGCTATGACTGCAGAGCTTAGGCAGAAGCTTGTTAAAGCCCCCAGAAGGTGGTACAAGATGGCCACTGCTCACTTGGCTGTGTGCTAGGGTTTGGGGGCTTCTTTACAAATGTTTCATTCCATTTAAGAAAGATGATATGGATTTTATTTGAAAATATGAAAATCATTTGCAATGATTTGAAATAAACACTTTGGGTGATGTTATACATTTCTTTCTCTTGTATTTCTTTAGCTGATTATTATTATCTCTGTCTCATAATAGTTATGTTTGCATACACACCTTTCATACATTATTAAGGGACAGATGTTTGTTTTTTCTTTTTTTTAACATTTTTTTTCCAGGAATGTATATGATGAGCTTTTTTGCTTTGCTAGATTTGTTTTTTTTTTTTTTTTTTTTTTTTTTTTCATAAAATTGGTATAAAGTGTTATTTATTTATTATTTTTGCTTTTATCCTGATCTTGAATGCTAGGCTCATCAATATTATCTTTTGTAAATATTTGTATTTATTCTCTTTTAGTAATTTGTTCAGTAAATATTTTTCTGTAAAATAGCTTGTGTCAGAATGTCATCTTTTGATCTTTCCTAACACTTGAGTTAAGGAAAGATTGGATATCACTTGCTTTACTGCAAATAAACTGTTGAATTTACAATTAGCAAAATGAGTTTTCAACAGCTCATTAATAAATTGCCTTAATCCTCATAGGATCGTAAGTGCACCCAGTTATCTGGTGTTTTTATTTATGGTTAAAACCTCTTGGTAATTATCACCTTTGCAAGTTTTTATGATTGTAATGTCTTCTCAATTTTGCCTTTCAGTTTGAGTTCTAAGGCTTTTGTATCGGGATTAAAATAGAACTACCTAATGAGACAGAAAGGAATGATTATATTATATAAAAGTTAGAGATATTTAAATAAGTTGAGTAAAAAGTAAATAATTGCTATTATATGCCCCAAACTAACAAAAAGTACTTTCAGAAAGAAGAGATGAACACTGCTAATTAGTCTTCATATATCATTTGTCATGAGCAATTAACACAGTTGATAATGTCTAAAAATAACAATGAATCATGAAGCAATTGGAAGAGGGGGGGATAAAAAAACTAAAAGGACTTTTAAGGTATTTACTTGCTACCCTAAGACCACAAAACAGCACCTTTTTTTTTTTTTTTTTTTTTTTTCTGTATGATAGTTATATGTAGAAACTGCCTATCTTTATCAGCTTTTGAGTGAAGCATTTATGATGTCGTGCCCCTTCTCTTTTATGTGTAATAAGGAGAAAGATTAGTCCACAGGAGCCTTTTTTTAAGCTGTGAATAGCCAGAAACCTAACATTTACCTGAAAATTATTTTCAGAAGGTTATTCGTTCCCCTGTGCCACTATTTTTAGTCACTATAAATTTTGAAGCTTCCTTCACTGGGGCAAGTCAGCAGATGATTACAGTTTGTTGTCCATAACATATACCCTGCTACTTGGATATTTAAACACTTACATAATGCCATTTGTATTTTGTTACTATGAATAATTGCTCTATAAGGTTATTTTATACGCTATTTGGGTAAATAAAATTAAATTTATAAAGAATAGTAAAGTGTATCCTCTGTACTGGTTTTATATTTTTATCCTTTATAGCATGTGACATATTTCTGCATCTGCTGTATGTACAAATTAAAGTATTAAAAAACAGAAAAAGGGTTTTATGATCTAAAGAGAGAGAAAAAAAAAACCTGGGCCAAATTTGATTTAATGTTAATCAAAAGTAACATTCCACAAAATGCAAATATTTATTACAATTTAGCAGGTTTAGTATTGATATGAGTTAAATACTTCAATAATTTAATATTTTCCACTCTAAATGATTGACATGAAATGATCTATAAGGGCTGGTATGCTGTTAAACAGTTTAGCTTTATATTACCCAATTTATATGACAACATGGAATCAAATTTTTCTTCAACTTTCTTAACTGAAACAATTGCCCTTTTCTTCACTCCAAGGTAACCTGTTTAGGACTTCAAGATGGGTTAAATGAAAACAAAATTTTAAATGAATTTCTTTCTTTCCATATTCACTTTGATTATTTACTAAGATATTTGCAGAGGTTGCCATGTTCAATTTTCTATTTATGAAGTATGAGTGAGAAGACTGGCTTGAACAATTTATGCGATTAAAAATTCCAATAAATCTGTATGTCTTCCCAGTCAGTTGATGTGTGTGTGTGTTATCTCTTATGTTGTTTGAGAAAAATGTTCCTTTTTGATTTTTGAGTTAATTTGGGAGCAAAAATGTTTCTTTGGTACTCAGTGTTGGTAAGAGAGGGTGAATTTGATTCTTGCTGGTTGCCCTCACCCCTCTATACTTGTGGACTCATGCAATACTTAGCTGAACTACTCTGATAATGAAAGCTGAGTTTACTAGCCTATTGGCTGAAACCTAGTTTAAAAACAAATTAAAAAAAAATCTTTATTTAAATTATTGGGTTGGGGAGTTAGTTACCTTGCACTGCGAGAGAGCTCTCATTCTCACACACACACACACACACACACACACACGTATATATAAGAATGAAAAGAGTACAATTCCAATGTTTGTAACATTTAATTTAAAAGAGGCCTCAATACAGAGTAGAGCAATATTATTTATTTTAGGATATTATATGGAAAACATGTCAAAATCACTACACAATTGTAGTCGTGTTTCAATCTTTATCAAATACAGATCACCTGATGAGATGCATTTGATATGCATTGAAAGATGACTGCAATTGTGTAGCGATTTTGACATCTTTTTCGATATAATATCCTAAAATATATATATGTATGGACATTAAAGCTAATACTCAGAGGCAACAGTGTTTCACTTGTGTGTGTATATATATATATATATATATATACAGGATGTAGATTTTCTTAAATATTTGTAAAATGAATAAACAGAAAATATTAAAATAATTATGAGATCTAGTCCATTTCATTTTATATATATATATATATATATATATATATATATATATATATATAATAAAAGTTTGGTTAATAAAAATTGAGGAATAATGACAAAATGATAAAAATATTGTCAATAAAACTGACATTTATTATATATTAACAGGTTTTTGACTAATGTGTGTGCTAAAATAAGTTAATGTCTTTATATATATATATAGTGCAAATAAACTCGTTATTTCTCAAGTGCAAGAGATCAGTGTTTAATTTTAAGCATAGGCCAAGATTTTACATTCTCATTTTTCAAGGTACACAACTAATCTTACTTATTATAAAACGCAGGTTGTGTGTGTCTAACGTTTATATGTTGGATCGAATTTCCTACATTTTTTAAGTTAATTTCAACAATACTTCACAGGATTACATAAAATTACCTTTTGGTGGTTCTAACGGCGCCGAAAATGGGAAAAACACAGTTGTTTTTTAAGAAAATCAATTTGAAAACACGATTAAGAAGACACATCGTGAGAATGAAAGGGGGACAACTTACCCACGAAAATGTAAACAAAAGAGCATAGCATGATGAAAAAGACGCCGAACTTGACGAAAACAAAATTTTATCGTCTAATGTTCATATTATTATTAAAGAGGAAAGATCAAAGTATTTTTGGGGTATTTTTTTACATTTTTTAATCGTTCCTAGCACGTCTGAAATTTTCGTTAAATATATACTTTTATTTTTTTGGTCAAAAAAAAAGGACATAATCATTTTCAATCATTTTTTTCGATTTGATAAAAAAGATTAAAATCTTACTTTGATATTCTTTTAAAAATCAATTATCATTTTTTCAAAACTGATTTTAATAAAAACAGAAATTATACTGTTTATTTAAAATATTTTGAACCAAGCTTAACTTAGCTTCTGCGCCGAAAAATGTAATTTGAAAATAAAACAAAGCAAGTCATAACCTTTCGCGTCGATTGACGAAAGGCACATTCATGACGTTTAGATAACTTACGGGAGGGTAATTCTTTCTACGGATGGAAGGAAGTGAAATTAAGTGAACAAATTATTTACCTCGTTACTTTTAAGGAAAACTTTCAGCGCTCTAATTTTTTATTTTTTTGTACTTAGGTTTCATTTGTTACGTTTACGATGCTTTATGGAAAATATAAAGAAATTAAAAAATAAGACTGTTAATAGTGAGATTAAATTTCATAAGAAAAAGGTATCTAATTAATTTAGGTAGCTTTCTTATGAAATTTTATCAGAAGTGTACATAAAATACTATAATTTTATGTACATTTATTACATTTTACTGTGTTATTTGTATTTCCATTCATTTTATTATTAATTTTGATATTTCATTTATGGAAAAATGTCATAACTGAGATTAATATAAAAATAAGATCATATAAATTAAAAAGTTTAGCAGTAGTTAAATTTCATAAGATGATACTGTTACTTGTAGGTACCCTTCTCAGTTGAAATTAAAAACTCAAATTAACTTCTCCATACGTGTTTCATAAAAGTAAAGGGCTTAACAGCGGAGGAGAACAATGCTGAACTCAAATAATGCAACTAAATTGTATTCTGGTTGGTCTTCCGTACTTGATAATTACTGTCCGACTATAAACACAAAAATTACATTTCTTAATTACCATGGCTAATCTGATTGGTCCAAATTATACAATTTTCAAAGCACTAGACAATGACAATCTCACACGGACATTTTGAAAGGTTGATGTTGCTTTTAACTAATGTTAAAATATTTAAACATTTTTTAAAAATCTTTTTAAAATTTAAGAAATAATTGTATTAAAAATTCAATTTTCATTGAAAAAATTTTTTGCTTCCAGAAAATATTGTCCATATTCATAAAAACAAATTAAAACAAATAAAAGCATTTGAAACTAAATAATATATTTGTTTTATTGAGTTTTGTATGTTACAATTCACAGCTGATTTTCAGGTACGTTGGCCAAAACAAAAAAAAAACGATTTGCATTCTTCAAAGCCTTGTGCTTTTAACTATTGTAATCACTAAAACCGATGGTCTCGAATTTCTAGAGTTTTTCATAAAATTAGTTATGGGGGTGTTAATAAATATAAAAAAATATTTCTGCCATGACTTTAATAAAAATAAAACATATTTATAATAATTTCGATCATCTGAATAGTTTCTGAAAGTTTCATTAACATCAGAATTATTTTTGCAAGATTTTCCAAATTAATGTGTAAATACAAAAAAAAACGCGCTAAAAATTATCTGTTATTTACTACCCCTTGTGACAAAGAGAAACAAGGTTTTTTAAATAAAAATTTAGAATATTCTAAAAAGATGGAAAAATTTTTAAAAATAATTAAAAAAAAATTTAGTCTATCCTCTTCATAAAAACAAGCATTTTGACGATAAAATTTTGTTTTCATAAACTTTAGCGTCTTTTTCATCAGACTGCTCTGTTTTAGCGATTCCGTGGAGTGACTTAGGTTAAAAAACCCAGGTTGTGTGTGTGTGTGTGTGTGTGTGTGTGTTTATATATGGGATCGGATTTCTTACATTTTTCAGCCGATAAAGCAAACATCCACTTTTTTTTGTTTTGGCAGGTAGTATTTCTTATTGTCTTGCACACTTTTTTCTTTATTTACATTCAGAATGCTTTAAAAATTCCATTTACAAGACAATTGTTTATAATAAAATTCTATTCACCAATCGATAGACTCATAACGATTGTAAACAATGTTTGAATTTGGGTTTGACCAATTCGTGAAAAAAAAAAAAAAAAATTAAGACATGCGTGTCCGTCAACCTTAAACAATAATCTTTGTCAATTTTATTTTTCAGTCTTTATGATGGTCGATACTTGACCTATCTCTTACTGTTACATCCCTGGGCAACGCCGGGCTCTACTGCTAGTTTTTAATAATTAAGTGTGAGCAGAATAAGAAGCATGATATCTGAGCTTTGAAATTTTTTTTTTCTTTACCTAGGTGCAAAAAATTGCTAAATCAAGTGTTATTTATTTTAAATTAGTCTTGATGTATGATATCAATAAAATTATTTTACACTTCATTATTTTAACATATTTCTGGAAAGTGTGTCCAATAGAAGTAAATAGCAATTAGATAGCCTACATTTCAACTCCTTTACCAGCCTGCGGGGTTAATTCTTGAGTGTCTCACTCTAATTGTTTTGTTTTTTGTTTTTTTTTTCATCCTTGTGTTTAAGTTTTTGATCTGAGGAAGTCTCAGAAAAAGCTAGTTGAAACACTCATAATGATTTAGACTTTTAAAAAAAAAAAAAAAAAAAGCTTCCAACCAAGTATCAATATCCTTGTCATTGCTCATCAAATATTAAGGTCCCCTCTCATGAACATAACTGTGTAGTATTGGAATAAAAATTGCAAAAGGAAAATAGCATCTTATTGAAAAACAATAATGAAGAAAAAGGCATAGGAGTTTTTTAACCTTTTATTTATTTATATATATATATATATATATATATATAGTTGAGTGTTAGAAACAAACAAACAAAAAAATGTACTGAATTTCTGTGTAACGTCTAATCTAGAAAGCAGTGAATGCTGGTTAATTTCCACATGGAAGACTTGGCACAACAGATGTGGTCCTAATTTGAATTCCTTGGGTGCGGTGCATAATGAGGAAAGAGCCTGAAGAATGTAACACTCACAGTATATATTGAAGGTGTGAGAAGCAAGGGGCAACAGCAGTTTGTTGTTTTTTTTTTTTTTTTTGTTTTTTTTTAATCTTTTCATCCCAAGCAAGGCCAGTATGATGCAATAGGTTACTGAGTGTAAAAGAAAATGAGAGAATGTTAGACAGGACAATAAATGAACAGATTTCAGGAAGACAGAAAATGTTGATTGATGTTGCATTTAAATTTTTTTAAAGTCGTAATTGACAGAGAAAGATGCCGAAAGAATTCCACAGGGGAGAAGAAACTATTATAATAGGATTTATAGTTATATCTTAACCATTTCAATAGTAAGATGATGAGACTTAGTTGCCAATCTAGTACTATGCTTAAATTTATCAGATCAAGTTACCAAAGAGAGGCGATCTCGGAACAATTGTTATGAAAATATTTATAGAAATGACACACATAAGACATGTTATGACAGTAGGAAAATGACTAAAGTCAAGATACCAGGTCAGTACATAACATTACAGACCCTTTGGATTTTTGTCAAGAATTTTCTAGATATATAGTAGAAGCACTAGAAAGGCAATATTCAATGCCCGGAAAATGGCAGAATTATAAATGTGCAAAATGGATTCTGGCGATAAAAATTGTCTGGAATGAATGAACTAAGCTTCCTAGCAGCACGCCTAGCAATTGATTCAATTAAATTATTGTGCTTCATGTCAGATGATTAAATGGTCCAAAGTTCCTTCAATCGGCAAAGATGAGGAGGGCCATTTCACTCGTGTACCCACGTATGGGAGACACATGACACATAAAAGAAGATAATTAAAGGTAAAAAGGGACCAGACATGAGATTTACCTCCCTTGTTCCTACTCTAAATACAAACCGGAATTTTTTTTTCTTTTGTCGAGGAAAGACTTTCATAAATTGATATTCCAGAATAATAATAAAAAGAGTTATCGCCATAGCTGTTTCCATTTGAAGAGACAGCAAATTAGTGTGATTTTTCATCGTCAGTAACTTTGTAAATAATTCATATCAGGTCTTTCCAAAACTTAAAAAAATGGTTGCAGGTTTTCTAAGCTTTTCAAGATTTTGATTGAATTTTATTGATAGTCCCTTGAAAGTCGTTGTTCTTCCAGTATTCATGGATGTTATTCTTCCATTTGGTATTGATGAAAAGACATTCTCATAATATTTACCGTCTAACTCCGATATTAATATCAAATCCTTCTTTTATATTCGTTTCTTAGAGACAACGTACATCAATGTTATAAATTAGAACATTGATGTATAACTTATCATCTCGAGCCAATATTTCTTGTTTTTTCGTTTTTCACGTGTCCTCTAACATTAAAATTTAATGGTCCGATAGTAAAAGATCTTTATGTGCAATTGGAGTCATTTACCAACATTTAAATAAGGCATTTAAAAACTTTTATCTGTTGACAACCGAAGAAGTTATCACCTTCTTCCCTGCAAAAAAAAAAAAAAAAAAAAAAATCATTATTTACGAACTGTTTCACAAATAATTGTTTGTTTAGGTTTTAGCGTCCAACAATGAATAATCGTGCTCTTTATTTGTAAAGATGGCGGTTTCAGCCGCTGCTCCTGCTGCGGTTTAATTTCATAAATTCATGGAAAACTGTTGATTCAAAATTTACTCGTAAGGCGTCAGTCACGTGTGTGGAATGCCGTTAGCGACCGATTTGAATGGACGGTGCAATTACGTAATGTTTCTTTAGTCGTTAAATTAATTATTCTTTATTCTATTCTGAGCTTATTTCTGTTCATAGGATGGATGACTTGATACACGTTTCTGTGTTTTAAATTCTTAAAGGAAAAATTGATTAGCTTCAATGTATGTTTTTTTTAAATTTTATTTTAAATGACAAATGTATTTCCATAATTATTTATACTATTTTCCTATCTTATTTTATTTTATTCGGCCATCGTTTATGAAACAAATCGATCCAAACAACATGGCGTCGATTCAGTTCACTCAAACAATGATCAAAGAAAATGGGTTTTCCAAGAAGCAATGTGCAAAAGCCTGCGTTACAGAGACAAGGTTTAGCTGCAAATACTTCCGATATATTTCCGGAATGGGTACTTGTTACCTGGCAGTCGAGGAACACTTGAAAATAGACCACAAGGCACCCCAGGTGGACCAGGACATGTCGCAGTTTGATCTGTTTCAAGAAAGACTTTCAGCTATGGAACTTCTCGTGAAGTTTCTGGGTAAAAAAATTAATAAGTTAGAGGAAATGCAAGAAAAGCTTGCCAATTTGAAAATCCAAGTGATGAAAGAGTCGAAAAAGAAGTATACATTAATGAATGAGGTCCGAAAATCTGCCATGAATCAAGAAGCAGCAATGGACCTTCTAACGGACAAAATGAAACACATGGAATCAAAGGATGAATCAAATCTCGCCATTGTAGAAACATTCAGAGAAATGGTCAGTGATATTGAGAAGCAGAACGCCCAAATCAAAACCTCGCTCAAGGGATTGTCTCTAAAGATCCGCGACCTTATGTCAGAATGGACAATGATATCATCAGAAATTAAAAGTATTAACGCCGATATTGTAGGAATAGGCCGAAAGCTTTTAGAAGGCAACTATAGGAACAAAGAACTAGACAACAAAATTGAAATTGTTAAAAATGAAGGGATAAAACGAGAACAGAAGATGTTTCGTAAGATTGCGGATGTTGAGAAAATGGAAAAAGAGCTGCTCAACTCTGACTCGTTAGAAGGAAGAATAAAAATACTTGAGAATCAACTCGACGTTTTGTCCAGCAATACAGCACTTAACACCGCTTCTTTAGAAGAACTTGAAGCGTCCAAAAATTTTCACAGTAATGCTATAAAGAGTTCGGAGATTCTCAAAGAGATATCTAAAATTCAGAACTCTGTCTTCGACTTAGAGAACAAACAACAAAATCTGGAGGACATGTTAATGATGGGTCATCTGTACAAAAACGTAAATGGAGATAAACAGATGGCTCCACTTCAGAATACAGACAATAATCTAATGTTCTCTTTGCAGAAAAATCAGCTTTTTAAACCCCTATATCAAGAACATTCCGACAAATCCGAAAACACAGACGAAGATCAAAATCATCTCGTGATGTCTGTTTCCCATGCAGGAATCCAACGACTTGGAGAAGATGACCATATGTCTCATGTTGAAACCAAATTAAACGTCGTTCATGTATCACCACAGGATAAAGAATTTAGTGAAGAATCTATGCAAGAAGGCAAAGATCTTTCGAAATGTCCATCTGGTTGGTACAAATCGGTCTCTCGTTGTTTGAGCTTCCTTCCCGATTTAGTAGATTGGGATGAAGCAAAGAGTCAATGCGGAAATAAAGGCGGACGGGTAGCTGCTGCCGAGAATATGGACCAGTGGAAATCCATAAGGATCTTTCTAGCTATTCATACTAATTTAAGCTCTTCGGTTTGGCTTTCCAGAAACAACGATCAATCAGAAATCGCTGGTGATAATGATGGCGGTCAATTAAAAAAAACATCTGGATCTTTTCACCCTCGAAGTGTCTCTTTGAAATTCCACTTGATACACACAGTTAAAGAAGCAGATTGTTTGGTTATGGAACCGATAAACAAGTTCTCACTAACAAAAGCAGTTTGTAATTCAGCCATGAAACACGCCACTGTCTGTGAGCGGGAGTTGCTTAAGCAATACAATAGCTATGAAACTTTGCTCTCCCGATTGAAGCACTCCCCCAATGATCAACTTACTGATGAGCAAATTTCTGGTTCGTTATCCACAGAGTTGTCATCGCCAGTGTCACCATTAAAGGTCCCTGTTAACACTTCAAATGTAACAATGGTTGAAAGAAGTCTTGGACACACAATGCACAGGCGAAATCCTTCACGTCGATCGAAAACATGTCCCTATTTTGGTCAGCAGGTCAACGGCCTATGTTTCAAATATATTTCATCTCAACAGACGGTTGCAAAAGCATTGAACACGTGTAAGGGGATGGGCGGCAGGCTGGTCACGGTTGAAAACGTCGAGACGCAAATCGCACTGGAGAAATTCCTGATTAACCTTGGGATATTTCACACTGTTTGGCTGTCGCCGTCTATATCTTCAGATGGCATCCGCTGGACATGGGAAAGTAACCGAAGTCCAGTTACTTACACCAATTATTTGGATGGTCGACCAGACCCGGAGAATCGTCACCGTTGCAACCAAATGAGAAAGGAATGGGCATTTAAATGGTTGGATAAGTATTGCTCTGATTCGACAAATAATAATGTCCGTTACTCGTTTGTATGTCAGTTTTGATGGTGAACGTTCAAACCTATCTATATTTTTTTTTGTCAGGAACACTTCTTGTTTTATGTGGTCCATCATGAACAAAAATGAAATTATTACGAAGCGTTTACTTTTTATATCATAATACATTTAGTCTGGTGAAATGTCAGTTTTATAAAAGAATAAAAGTCTAGTTCACATATGATTAAGTTTGTCGTATTTTATTTCATTATTCAGGATCGGCCTTAGGGGCCCAATCGAAAACAATTCACAGTAAAGATTTTAGTAAAAGCTATTTACATAACTGTTTTAACCTTATTTTTTATAGAAATACATTTCACACCAGTCCAAAATTATATTTAGTATGTAAAAAAAAAGTTTAGAATGTAAACAGTATAATTAAACACTATCGATTTTTAAAGAACTTTTGTTTGTTGATAATCATTTGACAAAAGACACCAAAACGCCATTGTAAATTGTAAAGTCAACTCAATGACCTTCAAAAAAGTTAATTTTTTCGCACTTTTCTGCTAAAAGACTTGTAATAGTGCAGAAGACGATTATATTCCTTTTATAGGAAGGACTAACTGATGTTTTATGGGGTCCGTGAGAGTCACTCAACAGTCCGTTAGTAAGGATAGTCAGTTTGAGCTTAACTAATGACAGGGGCTGATGCGTGATTTAGTTGCGGTTCGGCTGACCATGGTATACGGTAGCAATTCCCATGCGGCATAAATAAGAATCTTTGGGAGTAAGACCTTCTTTTTATTCGCCCCCCGCTACACATAGAGCTTTCATTTTTTTTTTTTAAATGTGTTTTAATTTTTTCTGTGTGGGACAATATATGGTGTGTGTGTGTGTGTGTGTGTGTGTGTGTGTGTGTGTGTGTGTGTATATATAACCGGCATGAAAAGATAAAATTTATTTTTATTACCACTCATGTTGATAATAGATAAACAGGCTAGCTAATCGGTTTCGAACCTTGTTCAACAGAGCTAAATCGTGGTTAATAAATTAAATAGAATTATCACCAAAAAGAGACAGTATGTATTGGGGGGTAGAATATTGCTTTGATGGAAATTAGTTGGATGCCAAGTACGAATTTTCATCTAGGCAATATCCCCCCCCCAATGCATATTGTCAATCACGTTTTAGTAATAATTCTATTTAATTTATTTAGCGAGGTTCGAAACCGGTTAGCTAGTCCGTTTTTCAGTTTTACTTTTTATCTATTATCAACATGAGTGATAATAAAAATAAATTTTTATGGCGGTCATAAAATTTTGTACCACAAACATATATATATATATATATATATATATATATATATATATATATATATATATATATATATACAGTGGAGTAATGGATAGCGGCTTGTATTGAGTCGAGTTCGAATTCCAGTCGAATCCATTACATTCACTTACGTGCTAATACCCTTGGGAAAGGTATGAATCCTCTTCTTCTCCCTCCAGCTATGAGTAAATAGCAGGACAGACTGGGTTCTATAGCCTTGGATGGCAACTGGTCTAGGAGAAGGACAACTCTGGATTCAAAACATACGGAGGGTCGTTTGGGGACCTTGTGGCACGTAGTGCACAAGGTCTCTGAATTCGGCCCTTCAAAAAGTGTGGATGGTCCTGCACGAAACCTTCACCACTATAATCAAATCTCATGTGTCGTTGTTGGGCTGTCGGTTTCCTGGGAACTGATATGCTTGATCCTCATACGTCGAACTCGACGGGAGAGTCGACTAATATATATATATATATATATGCGCACTACATCTTGGTATGTCTTACATTTGTGTAATCCAATGTTGTGTGTAAACTATTTTCAGGTAGAACTCATTTTTGGGAATTCATTTCATTGGGATATTCTGTTTTTTCCTTCCATCGCGTTAAGGTATCACTGCTATATCTGCGATGTGGTGTTGGGTATTGTAAAAAGACACCACCAGAGAGCGATGTAGCTTATGATGCTGCCTTCTGCTTAGGATAGTCTGTTAAGAATGTATATTATTTATAATGGTTTAATCGTGAAGAGTTCCGTCAAAGGGGATAATCTCCAAAAGAAGTGGTATCTATGTAGTTACATACCACAGATATATATTAATTACATAATGTGTTGCTCTGTATATTTGACAAGAGTAGATTAGCCTAGCGAGTTGGGGGGTCGCTTAGGCGCATGATCAGTTTGAGAACAATTGGTCGAACTGGCTTAAATCCGGCATCTTGTTATTTGATAGTCATAAATCATAAACCTGAACGAACGCTTTCTTGGAAAGGAACAAACAAGAATTAAGATTTCAACAACGTCAAAATTTACAAAATATACATACATGTGTAAAAGGTGGCAAAAATTTTTCATGTGTGGTTCCTTAGTTGTTGGTAAGGGAAGCGATTAGATGTAAGTGTGTTTTCGGTAGGGTAGGGAGTTGACCGATTTCTTGGGTTGGTTGGGCGTGGTTCCACTTAATGTCAGGAGAGAGACCTGTTGTAACGACAGTGCTTTTTGATGATCGTACAGTCGTTTGACGTGGCCAAAGTTTTGAAGCAGAACTGCTTGTCGTCGGCGAGTAGTGCCGTTTTTATATATTTGCTTCAGCAGTTGTAGGCTCCCAGAGCCATGCCTTTTCGTTTTTTGTTTGTTTGTTTGTGTGTGTGAATGTTTATTATTTACATTTGGTGGATTTTTACGTCGATTTGTTTCGTGGACTGGATGCGATGCTCGTATCTCCTACGCGGAAGATGACTTTTTTTATTTTGTGTTTTGCTTTCTTGGCGCTTACAGCCGGTCGACATGTCTGTTGGAATATATTTGTGAATCTGAAAGAGATCTTGATTAAGTAACTATTGCAGCATACCTACGGACGATAATGGTTATGTCTCCATTCACATAAATACAGTAGTAAACACTGTTGGCCTGCAGTTGGAGATTCGTCTTCATCTGTGCTGGTCAAACTCTCTACTTCCGGGCAGAGAGGATACCCAGACGAGGCTATGTTCTCGTCACGAGAAACAGCTGCACGACCCCGTTTTATACGGGGTCTACGGGGAATTTGGGCCTAGCTTAGGGGCTCGGATTGCCCCACATTAAATTCGGCCCTGTGCCACATCTGACCGCATGGGGCGGTTGGTAGATATCCTGCTGTTGGAGATTACTTGTGAAATTTCCATTGACTCACTCCTAGCAGTTGACTACTACTTCTACGCGCCGGTGACGAATCTTATATGTGTTGTTCTTGTCCTAAGTATTATCATTCATTACCAACCTTCATGTGATTATTCTATTCAGTAATCTTCCCTAGGTTACAACAGTAGCATAACAGCTTCCCCAGATCTCATTCTGATTCATATATCTTGAGTTTATGTGATGATGTGTAAGGGGGGGGGGCAAATGGGGTTATTGCATAATGAAATCCTTGAAATGCGCTGGGATCTGCTCTTGTGTCGATCTTTTCGGAATTTCTTTTGTCTTCTGTTTGGGTGGTGCTTGAGGAATATCGTTAGATCTGGAGTCTTGTGTTGTTCCCCTCGACGGAAGTGGAGACGATGCTTCCTAACTGGGCTGATGTGTGTGACATGGTGGAGAGGGGAGGGGTGATGCAAGACAATTGTTTTTGGTCGCAGTGTAAGGCGAGGAACTCAACTTTCCAAGCTTTTATTCGAAGCATTAATTTGAATGCCGTAAGCCGCTGCGCTGTGTTTTGTGAATTGTGCCGTTTTTATATCTTTAGTTTAACAGATGCAAGCTCCCAAGACATCCTTGTTTTTTTGTTTTTTTTTTTTTGTGGGGAGGGGCTGGAATGTTTGTGTTTGGCTACTGAATTTTGGGATTTTTGCGGGGATTTGCTTTCTGGACCAGATGTGATGCTCGGATCCCCTGTGCAGAAGATAACTTTTTTAATTTGTTTCTTTTGCTTTCTTAGCGTTCACATCCGGCCGACATATCTGTTACAATGTATTTATGAATCAGAAAGTGGTATTGATTGAGTAGTATAAAAAAATTGTCAAGGTAAACTGTAATCTTACTTTTCTTTAATACATTTTAAAATATTTCCCCCTGTTAAAAATAATTGCCTTCTGTTGATTTTTGTATTTTATGACTTAAAGGTTTGCCCTCTTTTTCTAAATAAATAAATAGGTCTACAAAAATGTCTACCGGGTACCACACGATGATTATTATTTTTTTTCTAATAAGCAACTCGTTTATAAGCAAATATAATAAAATTTGAGTAAATCTTAAACAACTTCACTACCGACGTCAGTGCAGCTTTAAACTGATAAAGAAAGAAGAACGTAAATTTAAAGAGAAAGAGTTCCAAGGTACGTTATTGTAGACTATAATCAAGTATTCTACTAGCTTAGTTACATAGAACTACATCAGAATTACATCCGGTAGCAAGGCCAGTTTTGAGGAGCTGGAACCACCTCTCAATTGCTGATGTTCACTCTGACCCGAGTGGTAGCACCTGTTAGGGTCCTAGCTATGGGTAATTAGTGAACCCGCACAAAAAATCAAAAAAAATATCAGAACACTATGAAAGTATGAAAATACATTTTTATAGTAAATTGACTAACAATACATTTTATAGTAGAATTACCAACAATACTTTTAATAGCAAAATGGCCCAAAATACATTTTATCTTCTAGTTGAAGTCATGCAATTACTTTCAAAATATTTAGATTTCGACATTAAATAATATGATATGCCGCAAAAAAAGGATTTTGCAGGGAAAACATAATGATTACAACGCATCTCAACGTTTGCACCAGAGGGTGAAGAGGGCTATACGCATGACGGACATACCACAGAAGACGCCACTTAAAAATTATAACAGAGTAAGAGGCAGTCCGTTGCAGTTTCATAACAGAATTCTGTATGTTTCATTACATATATACCACAATAAATTGTTGGATTCATGCTTTTCCTAAGTGCGAGAACAGTTCAACAATCATCATTATATGAAGTGATTTTCCCATATTTGGGCACACAATAAAATAATTACTTTTATTCAGTGTGAAAGTGAAACAAAATGATTGTAAATAAACAAATACTATGTGAAAAAGAGAAAGGTGACAGGCTGACTCAAAATATTCTTTTGTGTGTTTAATAGAAATTAATCTAGGTAGAGAAAAATGTTCATATATATATATATAGTGATTTTCCAAGCGTAGCTTAGATGTGGCACAAGGCCCTAAGTAGGGGGCACCCAGTGAGGATCGTACTCACTACTCAGTCGTAATTGTTCTAGCGAGACAAGCTCGCTAACCATTACACAACCTGTGTGTGTGTATATATATATATATATATATATATATATATATATATATATATATATATATATATATATATATATAAAATCTCTGAAGTGAATTTTTCTAAAAGTAATGGCTTTGTATTACTCCGACATCTATCACTTTAAGATTAATAAAAACCCGTTACTATACTTAGAAAAATTCGCTTTGTTTACGTTTGGATACGAAACTGTGCAGATTTAAAAAAAACTCAGGAGATCTATGACGGGGGAAGTTTCGATTAAAGTCACAATTTCGGCCTTGCCTGATCAACTGGTTCTCTGTAACTTAATTTGTTAGAGCGTGCTGGTTTTAACGGGAGCTCACTCTGCCCAGAATGATACAGGTTCGAATCTTGTCAGGGAGCGTAAATTTTTCTTTAATAAAATTTCTCGAAAATTCAGGCTGGTAGACGAAATAAAATTAAATATTATTAGTACCCTTCTTCAGGTGATATTTGTTGAAATTTCGAATCGAATCCACAGTGGGCAGATTGTTTTAATTTCACGTACCATGCCACATGGTAAAAAAAAAAAAAAATGCCAATAAAACTAGCGTTGGTTGACTAATCGGAAAAGAGACTTGACCAAAAAAGCTGTGAGAGTTATTAAGGCGAATGAACTAAAACTGAGATATCCAAATTCATGGCGCGTGGAATTAGAACAATCTATCTACATGGAGTAAATAAAGGGTTCGGTTCGGAATTTCAACAAATATCACCTGAAGAAGGCATACAGCGGCTGAAGCGTCGTGAATGTGATAGTAAAGATGACAACAGTCCGAGCAATGTATGTTAAGTCAAATTTGCCGGTGACATTTGAAGAATGGTCGAAGTAAATAATGACGACCGAATTCGGTATTATTTAAAATTATTTATTCCCGACTGCAGGATACCCATGGAGTCCCTCCGTTAACTCCACGTCTAATGCCTCGTCCGGAGACCACTAACGGGGGTATTTGGTAACAAAGAGATAAGGGGACGTAAGTAATCTGGGAGGTATCTTTAACAGTTCAAGGGGGGTAACTCGTATATCATAACAACGTAAATATTGTAAATAGTTGCAATCATATATCAGAAATACAGTTTTTTTATTTTTATTTCTTTTTTTTTTAAATATAGCAGTTTAATTGCACTAATTCAGATTTTCAACAATTTGGTTAAGACTTCATGAATTTAATAATTGAAAACTCTTAAGTGCTTAAGTGGATTATGAAATATTTTGAGTTGATAGGATGTCATTGGGCAAAACAATAATATTGATTGTGCGTACAATTAGCCGCAACATTTTATTGCCCGAGCAAACGAAGAAGTTTTCATAAAAAAATCAATGTTGCAGCTGATCTTGAAAATGACAATCTGTTGTAAACTAGGGAAAAGAGTGACTTGTTAATTTTAACGCCTCTAAAACGAAATTAAGTACCATACGTGGTACACGTTTGAGCGATCATGTCTCTTTCGTTTCATGACTGACTAAGCAGAAGGAATTTCCGCAGTGGTTTGCCGTTTCTTTCTGCGTTAGACTGGTTGCCAACCAAGGCTTAAGAAGACCCAGTCTGCCCTGCTAACCCATATCTTGGAGGAGAGGAGATAGAATAGGATCTTTCCTAAGTGAATTTGCACGTAAGTTATTGTAACGAACCCGACTAGAATTTGAAATCTGCGCTCCGATTTCTTATTCCGGGCCGTTACACCAGCAGACCAATTTTGTTTTCTTAGCGATCACATCCGGCCGACATGTAGAGCGAACGAGAAAGAAATCTAATGGCAGCGGAGTATAACATGGTTTTTTATGTTAACGTAATAAATGTCAGTTCCTTTTTTTTTTAATTCATATAGGATTTTTGAGTCTTGTTTCGTTTCATATGCGCCATTATTCATATTCAGCATAAAAGAGGTGACGCTCCCTCTTCTTCCACTATCCCCCACCCCCCGCGCCCAAATCCTTTTAAGTTGCTGGTGGTCCTTTTTGACCCAAAAAGTTTGATTTTCTCGGAAAACTTGTCCATATAAATATAACTATATAAACATTTAAGCGCTACAAAAAAGATTTTTCTCGAAATTTCATAAAATTAAATGTATGTCTGGGTGAGATAACAGATGTAAAAAAAAAAAAAAAAGAGAAAGAAAGATTACCGAGTTTTTTTTTAACAAAAGAAACGTTTAAAAATAAATTCATTCATTTGTCAGTAAATTTTGAAAGTTTTATTAAAACCTGACAATTTTCTGATTTTTGAAAAGAATTTTCAAGCCAATGTGTTTTTCACCGCAAAAAAGACGCCTAAATTTCCCATACTAATTTATGTCCACCCCCCACCCTTCGCTAACCAAATTTTCGGATGTTCTAAAAAGCATTTTAAAAAATGTTTACATAAAAAAAATTTCTTTGATTTTTCCTCTTAATAATAACACTAGGATTTATGGCAATAAAACTTTGTTTTTATTAAGTTTCGGGCAATTTTTATCATCTATTCTCATTTTTTGCGAATTTTTAATTTAATATCACCTGAGGTCACATTTAAGGTTTGTTGTTCTAATCGTGAGACTTGGATACACGAATAGAAAAACCATTTGTGTATATTCTTTCTCTTTTTTTTTCTTTTCGTTTCAGTTTTACTGTTAAAAATCAGGTTTTACTTTCTGTTTTATTGTTTAAGTTGTACATTTTATTTCGATTGTACATTTCTCTACCGTACACACCTTGTTACTCACTGACCAAAATATTGAGTTGAAATTGGGCACTGCTAAAATCATGCGCTCTTTCGACACATGAAAAAAAAAAGATCCCGACTGTTTTTAAAAATTTACCAACAGTGATGAAATTATCCGATTTCATTGAAACTTTCAGAATTTATTTATTAATGGATGAACTTTATATTTTTAAAATTATTTTTCAGCTCAGTTATATCTCTCCTCGTTTATTTAACTCGCGGCTGGTCCATTCTAGTTAATTTTTATATTTTTATAAAGCCAAATCGCCGAAGGTGTCATTACTGTCATTTTTATATCGACTGTAGACACATTGAAAATATCGTCCGAAATCTGAAGAAAGGAATTCAAAAAAACTAAAAAAAAAAAAAAAATATCGTTTGTGAAGAGTTGCTGATACCCAATTAATATAAGAAAAATTATAACCTCGAAAATTTTTATTTTTTTATCCGGTTCGTTTTTAGTGCCATTTTCAGTTTAAGGAAAACCTTGAACATGTTCCTTGAGATGATATTTTTTACCACAATAATTGTTGTTATAGTGTATCTCTTAAAATTTGGTTTTGTCATATAACAGACATATTCGATCCATAAATTACCAATGTCCAATAAGAATGGATGATTTTTATTACTGGGGCCATTTCTGGAATTGGTAAGGAGACAGCTATAGGCTCTTTAGGAGTCAAAGTAATCATGACTTGCATACATAAGAAAAAAAGAGCAATTGCTGAAGAAATTCGCCAAAAGACCGCAGTCTTGTGTCCGTCGTACAATTGGACTTTAGTGATTTGAATTTGGTTCGGAACTGTAGCCGGAAAGTAAGTATTCCGTCATTTTTATTTGTTTATTTGTCTATAACTTTAATTGTTGCCGATGAATTTCGGTTTTTCTTTTATAAGTTTTACGAATTAAATTTTTAAATATACAAGATTCATAAAGAAGTTACCCCACCTTCGCCACCAACAGCCTATTTCGAACCTGTGTGAAAAAATATTTATTTTGAAAGTGAAGTTATTTACTTCTCTTAGCAAAGTTTTGACACAAGCTTATAATTATGGAGGATTTCAGTAAGGATTGAATTAGTCAACTAAATCAGCACGCTTACAACCATTCATTAAACTACAAGATGTCTCCAAAAGTTAAACAAATTTTCATTTTTAAACTCAAAATAGATGCATGAAACCTTTTTTTTTTTTTGATGAAGTTGTGCACTTACGTAGTCGAACCTACGAGATGTTGGTGTGAATCAAAATATTTTAAAATTATAATCATTTTCACAACTGCTACGACAGCAAATCAGTGTTTTCTCATCTTCAACGACTTATATTATTTTTGTTTAATTGCCTATAACAGTGATTCTCAAAGTAAGTGATGAGAAGAAATGTGGGCATCCAGAAGGTGACACTGGCACATCTGAACCATAAACATGCACCACACACGCACAAATGCATCTTGCCTTCACTTTACACTACTACAGTTTATCCAGTGGTGGCATCCTACCGGTTCGGACCTGTTCGCGTGAACCGATTCTTAAAATTATAAAAGCTTAGCGAACCGGTTGTTGGATTTGAAGCGGAACCCCGAGCGGCCCCGTATCACACAAGGTTGAATGAGGTCACAAGAGGCCCGCTAACATTTTTGAAGACGTTCAATCTGACGGTGAAACAATATAGACGACAGAACGAGGATATATATGATATATGGAAATTTATTCTAGAAAAGAAAATAAGGTGGAGGGGCAGAAGTTCTAGTGCAGGCATTGATGGTCGAGATTGGTATTGGTCGTTGCCAGGATCATCGCAGTTGATTGTTGCCGGGATGATCGCTGTTGGTTGTTGCGGGGATGATCGCTGTTGGTTGGTGAAGTTGATTGTTGTTGTTGTTGGTTGCTGGCAGGATCATCGTTGTTGGTTGTTGAAGTTGATTGTTGCCGGGATGATCGCTGTTGGTTGTTGCAGTTGGTTGTTGGCAGGATCATCGCAGTTGATTGTTGCAGTTGATGTTGGTTGTTGTAGTTGGTCGTTGCCAGGTTGCCAACTTGACGTGTTGGGAAGGAAAGAAGAGCTGGCGTTGTTCGGGCATGTCACAGGTCCAGTGCAGGTGTTGCGTGTTTGCCGGTCGAGTCCGATATTAGTAACCTCCCGTATTAATTACTAACATAGTGTACGGGAAAGGTTAAGGACGACGTGCAGGCAGCCAGTAGGGACGGAATGCCGATAGTCGAACAGGGCCCAGGAATAGTAGGCGAAGGAGAGAGAGAAAGGAAAGTTCCCAACTATCGTCAAGTTGGCAGACAAAAAAAATGGGAGCGTAACTTAATACGCAGCCCGGTGATCGATGTTCCTGGCCGCGAAGGCCAGGGGCCTGGCCTGCGTATCCGACCGTTTCAGTTGCCGACCCCCCTTGAATTTAGTGAGAAGCCACTGTCTTGTGGTAAGGGAGACCAGCAATTAAAATTGGATAAGCTAACAGTAAAGTCTCTATAATAAAATACAACGAGATTAGCTAAAGGGAACTATGGCCTAAAAATGTCTAGCAGTATATTACAACTAGGTTTGTAATATAACTTAACTAAAAAGGGGACTTGCTAGTCTCTACCACGGGTTAACAGTGTATAGGGAGCACGAATGAGAGGTCAAGGTCGAAATGACCTGTTCCTCTGGCGGTTTAAGGATCGAAGGAGGAGGTAACTCCGACAGATTATCCGAAAATAATCTTATATATTAATAGCCGATGTATAATAGTGAAAAATATAATTAATAACATTGCTGTAAGTTCTGCGGAAAATGAAAGACGGTTTTCTCTGATGAACAATTTATTTGGACAAATCGCCTTGAATTTAAAAATGTGGCAAATCTTCCTAGTCATAAATTTGGTAAGTCTTCCGTTGGATCATTGGGACTGTAGCGATTCTGTTCGAATATGGCTAAGAAACTATAACAGAGCTGATGACACTAGAGTCCAAAAGCATCATACTTTTGAACAGAAATATGATGAAAGCAGAATTTCAATACGGAAATATCTTAATAAATAAATGTTTTCTATTAAATTATCAAAATAGTTTAATTCTTTTTGATACTATAAAGTGATTTGTTTCTATTTTCAGATTGTAAAGAATATAAACAGAATAGATTCCTAAAGATTACCTGCCTTTATAGAACCGGTTCCTTGAATTTTGGGATGCCATTATTGAGTATATCCCATTTATTATAACAATTATTATGGTAAATCCTAAGACTCGACATGCGATGCTAGAACCAAGAAAATCCAATCAAAGATTGACTATACATTGAGTGGGGGGGGGCATTAAGGTTGTGCCTATACATTGGGGGCACTAAGGTTGTGTTTTTATACGTAAGGGGGCGGCAACTCCCCAAAAGTTTGATGAACAGGGTTTATTAATCTTGATAGTTTTAACAACGAATTTAATTTTTAATAACAACATTTACAGGTTAAAATGTTCAAGATTCACTTTAGTTTAAAACAAAAAATCCAAGTATCTACTTTTATGCTTGCTACTTCCACCTTTTTTTTATCATTATTCTTATTTACTATGCTTGGCTTAGTTTTTGGCACAAACTCATAATTATGGGGTTTCAACTGAAGTTCAACTACACCTGTTTACTAACAAACAACCCATGAAGTCATGTTCTAAAAATGTAATTAATGTATAAATAAAATAAGGATGGATACTTTAAAAATGTGTTTCTATACTTAGATGCTAAATTCGTAACTTTGGTGTTAACACTATTTTTTTCAGGATGAGTTCAAAAATTGTTATTAAAATGTAGAAAAAATGTACGGAATTTTTAAATCCTCATTTTTATTTTATTATTTGTACTTCATTATAATGATGACAATCTATTTATTTTCTAAGATTGTAATATACTTTACATTCAATTCGATACAATATATTTTAAACAGAAAGTAAACTTTTTAAGAATGAAAAAAATGTTTCGACAGTATAAGTAACAAGTAAATTTCGGTTACTCATACAAACCGGTATCCATAACAAATATTTTCTTTGTTCATAAATCCTATTAGAATCAAAATAGTAAAGAATAAAGATTCTTTATCAATTGAAATTCAAATTATTTATTGAAACTCAATTTCAATAAGGAAAGCATTACGAAGAAGGATCCCGTTTTTTTTTTTTACTTTGTGTTTTAAACACGAACCTTCTTCTATGCACCGTGTCTGTTCAGGATGTGGACGATCAAGGCTTTCCACAATTTCTTGTCTTTTTTAATTGTTGATTGATTCGTTCTCTACGGAGAATCAACCGGTTACTTAAAACCAGAAAATATTTTTGGATTGTAAGAAATTTTTTGAAGATAGTTAGACTTACTAATTAACACATAGCTGGGGGAGGGGGTATATTTGTGCATAAGTAATTATGACGAACCCAACTGGAATTGGAACACGGTTCTCCGATTAACAATTCCGAGCAATTATCCATTATACCACCCACATTAGATTATAGCACTTAGGTATTACCAAGACAGTCACCCATTTAGTTACTGACCTGGCTCGACGTTGCTTAACTTCGGTGATCGTACGGGAACAGGTTTTCAACGTGATATGATTGTAAGCCTGTCTTTTCTGGCTTTTAGTAGTTTATCTATCTTTCCTAATCTCTTGTATAAAACTTTGCAAACTTTTGTCGCATTTGATCATTCGTAGTTTTCTTCTATGTGTCATTTCCGTTCAAGACTCTCCTCAACTTCCTCTCCTTTGTAGACCTTAGTAAGGTTTGTCATTTTGCTATCTATCCTAATTCTGGTTCTACCAACCATTTACCCAAGCTTGTTAAGTAGCTTATTCACTGTTTGCCTCTGTCTCTCTTACCTTCCATTCCTTTTTATTCATTATGTATCCTAGAAATGTCAATTGTCTCTTTCTGATTCTAAGTATAAATATCATTTTTGTTTCCATTTTCCTTAAAACGTCTTCGTTACTACCATATTCAGTCCATGGCACTCCCAGCATCCTTCTGTAGAACTATATTTCTGTTGTCTTAAGTCTCTTCTTCATCTGTAAAGAGATTGTTCAGCATTTATTGCCATATAGGAGGACCGATATTACATAACAATTCAGTGCTACTTTTTTGTTGTTTCTAAGAAAATATTCTGTTTCTGAATACTTTGCTTAGCTTTTGAAAAGCATATTTCACTCTCCTAATTCACGTTCGGATTTCAATGTCCCACTTTCTGTCCTCTATTAAAACACTTCCAAGATATTTTAATTTTTGAACTTGTTTGATTTTGGTAGCCCTAATTTGTAATTTGCATGTTAGGCTGTTCCTTTTCCTAACGCATTCTGTTTTCTTGCAATTGGTGTTTAGTCCTTTCTTTTTGCCATCCTTCACTACTTCCTGTAGGCGTTTCATTTCACTGTCTGCTTAACAGTATAAACACAAAAATCACTACCATTGCTTTGGACCCAGTCAAGCCCCTTTTTAAACGACTGGTGCGTGAAACTTTTTTTTCTTTTTGTTGTTGCTTTTTTAAGATATTTAATATTTTCTTTAAATAGGTCTTTTATGTTTATATTAGAATTGGGTTATTTCAAATAGCTCAATGAATTACAAAATTTATTGACGTAACGACAAGCATAACACGACGAAATGAAAACAGAAAATTAAAGGCTAAAAATCTAAGTAAAAATTTCCATATAATGTAAATACCGACATCATGGTTGGTGATAAGAAATTTGTGGAGAAATTCGTTTTGTGTGTGTGTGTGTGTGTGTGTGTGTGTGTGTGTGTGTGTGTGTGTTTTAAATAAAAGTTAAAGTGTGTTTGTGTGTGTGTGTGTGTGTTAGTTGTTGTGTTTTTTTAAATAAAAATGTGAACAGCCAAGACAATAAAAGAAGCCTTTTGTTATGAACAAAGGTGTCGTTTTTATTCACATTTACATTTGTCCGAAAACTTTGACGAACGTAGCTGGTATTGTAATGTAGCTGGTCCGGTCGAATGTATTGGTCAAATGAAAGCGTACTGGTCTGGTCGATTGGTCTGGCCCGATAAAACATTTTTGGTCTGGCCTGGTAAACAGGGCGGATCGACCGCGGAACGGGATCGCGCCAAAGTTTCACCAGGCGAAGACGGAGTCCCCTCATTTGAAAAACGTTCAACTATTTTTAAACCGCGGAAACGGGATCGCGCCGAAGAGTCATTTTTCGACAAAAGCACGATTATAAAGGTAGAACAATGTTTTACTTAAAGAAAAATGTCTCATTGGTTTACGCTTAAATAATAAATTTTTATGGTTGCCGATGTTTAGATAATGAATGCGTTTTAAATATTGATTTCTTTTGGCCTGTTGCACCTGTATATGTTGTCAAGGTCGGTACCATCAATCGGCGACCGCGATTTATCTATTTGAAAACGTTCGACCTTTCATTTTTCATTATAAAAAAAAAAATTCTCATTTTTAAAATATTTTTGATAATGAATGTCGCCACCAAAATCTAAAATCGACCTATTCATTGAAAAAAACTTATTTTTAACCGTCGCCACCAAAAATAAATAAATAAAATGAAAAATAAGATAATTCTAAGGTTATGTTAAACTTTTCGGGAATTATTCTGTAATAAAAAACAAAAATTATTTTTCAAGTAGAAATATTATGGGAAAATTAGCGACTCTCCATATGAGTCGTAACAGATGAACAAAGGACGAGACAAATGAACAATTTACAAAGCATACTTTTATATAAGTAATAATACATTATATATCAAGAAAGAGAAGACTTTAGCAGTTGATGTCATCAACATTCTACGCGCGCGCGAGTTTCCTCCCTTTCTTCCACACTCGCGTGTGCGCGCGCGTGTTCACACCCCTTTCTTCCTCTTTCAGTCGGACACAGTAGTAAACTGGTTTTTGTCGTCAGTCAAGCTACCTGCTATTCCTTCTTATGCAAATTAGATTTTTGAAATCTTCCCGCGAAATTTCTTTGACGCCACGGACAAACTGTTGGTTCAAAAAAGTCAGTTGTGATCCAAACTCGGACCTAAGCAGAGACTCATTTATCCCGGTCGATATTTAAGGTCGAGAGACGAGGGATATCTTACGATGCAAACACCAATAATTAATTCTTCGTCCCTTTTGGCTCGTCGCACAAATCCTTCTTCGAGGCGATGCAAACACCAATAATTAATTCTTCGCCCTTCTGGACTCGCCATAATTAACTTTTCATAGACGATGCGACCGACCGCAACTAGCTCTTCGTCCTTTTGGCTAGACGTCCACAGCATCCCGTTAAAATTCTCAACAGTTAATTCAAAGCCTGACCGAACTCTGAGACCCTACTTTGAACCTGAACACAAAAGAAAAAAACACAAAAAAATCACATACACTCTCAATTCACTGGACTCTAATCTGCTTTGAACCTGTACCTAAAAAAAATATACATAACATCTCACTCACACTAACAAAAACTCGCAGTGAGTATTTTTCCTTGTATGTATAATATTCTGGTAGAGTGACTTTTCTGGAACCTTCTTCTTCAAGAACTTTTCCCGCCTTTAGCCATCTTATTTTCTATTTTTGGCGCGGAACATTTTTCATTGATCCCTACCACGGGATATGTTACTTGTTTTCCTGTATTTAATAAAAACTACTCTTGTGTGAATCCAGTCTTTTTCTGTCATTCTGTACAGGCTATCTCGTTAATATTTTTTTTTATTCATTGCTTGTAGACTCGGTAGTTTAGTGTGGTGTCTGGCACAAGGCCACTTCGTAATAAACCAGCACTGCACCCTACCGAGCCTGCAACAAGTTTGGTGACCCGAGACGTGAATTGAACACGCAATAAATTTGGCAACCTTGCCAACATAATTCTGAGCAAGCTTAAATATAAACGTGCATAAATTCGATAGCCAGAATGACGTCTAGTGACTCTGAAGAGTTGGCGAACATGACCGCCGCTGTCGCTCCTTTTCCCCCCTTTCATGAAGGGAATATAAAGAACTGGTTCCTGCAAATGGAAGCTATTTTTACTGTCAGAAGAATTACAGACCAAAAAACAAAGTTTGGCCACGTGGTGGCGGTTTTGCCACCCGCCATTGTCGACGAAGTATCGGACTTTCTAGAAGCCGTCCCGGAGGTAGAACCGTACACCCGGTTGAAAGATGCTATCTTAAGAAGAATGGGTCGTACGGAGGAATCATTAATCCGTGAATTATTTAGCAACTTAACTTGCGATGGCAGGACTCCCTCACAACTTCTTCGTTATATGAAAAGCCGACTCGGTAAAAATACTATGGCTGACTCGATTTTGAAAAGCTTGTGGCTGGATCGCCTCCCCACCACCATTACCCAAATTTTGGCGCCTATGTCTGAGAACACCCCGATCGACCAGTTAGCGGACGCCGCTGATCGTATTTTCTCTCAACTGGATCATCAAACAACGCCAGTACACAGTGCTGAAGCGACTAGTGACCACAGGTCCTTAGAAAAAACAGTGGAAGATTTACAGCGCCAAGTTAGAGATTTAACATTAGCTCTAAAAAGCCATGGTCGAAGCCGGTTCCCTTCCCGCCGGCGCTTCAGGAGTCGACCACGCTCGTCCAGTCGAAACAGGGATGCCACTTCTATATGTTATTACCACCGCCGATTTGGGTCTGCAGCACATTACTGCACCAAGCCGTGTACCTATACTGCGGTCGCGGAAAACAAAACCGCCAGCGAGTAAAAGCGACTAATCTCGCTGGCAAGGCATTTTCACCGAAGCTTAGTCGCCTTTTCTACGTGACGGATACACGTAATAATTTACGTTTTTTGGTTGACACCGGCGCTGCCATTAGTGTATTACCCGTGCGTGATAAAGCACGTCAACAACCTTTTCAGCTCCGCCTACAAGCAGCAAATGGTTCCAGTATTAATACTTACGGTACGAAGTCCCTTACTCTAAACATAGTAATGCGACGAGACTTTACCTGGAATTTTACTGTTGCTGACGTCCAGATGCCGATATTAGGTGCCGATTTCCTGGCACACTATGATCTAGCCGTTCGAATGAACAACCATTCCCTAACAGACAACTTAACAAGACTGTGTGTTCTTGGTACTTACTCTAAACTTACCACCACTGGCATCACCTTGGCAACTTGCCACAATAAGGAGTACTTAGACTTATTGAATCAGTACCAGGACCTCCTGCGTCCTGCTGGATCTATTGATTCAACTAAACATCAAACGCAGCACTTTATTAAGACCACTGGTCAACCTGTTTTTGCCCGTCCTCGTCGTTTAGCACCTAACAAATTAAAATTCGCAAAGAAAGCTTTCGACGACATGCTACGAGAGGGTGTTATTCGTCCGTCCGACAGCCCCTACGCTTCCCCTCTTCATTTGGTACCTAAACCAGGAAAGGAAGACTATAGAATTTGTGTGGATTATAGAAGGTTGAATTCCATTACCGTCCGGGATCGCTATCCAATCCCCCATCTCCACGATTTCGCTTCTGGTTTACAAGGCGCAAAGATTTTTACTAAAATAGATCTTGCAAAAGCATATTATCAGGTGCCAGTAGCTGCTGCTGATGTCCCAAAAACTGCTGTTACTACACCCTTTGGTTTATTTGAATTTTTGAAAATGCCTTTCGGCCTTTGCAACGCAGCACAGACCTTTCAGCGTCTTATGGACGAAGTTCTGCGTGGACTCCCTTTCGTTTTCGATTACATTGACAACATCTTGATAGCTAGCGAGGACGCTGCCTCTCATAAGCGACATCTACACGAAGTTCTTCAACGTTTGTCTCATTACGGATTCCGTCTAAACCTGGACAAATGTGTTTTCGGATCAGACCATATAGAATTTTTAGGACATCATGTCGATGCAAATGGAATTGCCCCTATAACTGAAAAGATTAAAGCTATCACTGAGTTTCCCGTCCCTGTTTCCATTAAACAGTTGAGACGCTTTATAGGGATGATCAACTTCTACCGGAGATTTATTCCAAACTGTTCTAACATTCTGACTCCCCTTACCAACTTATTACAGAAGAAGAATAAAACTATTACACTAGAGAATGAAGCCTTGGACGCCTTTCGAGCAGCAGCTAAACCGCTCTAGGCAATTTTTCTAAGCTCAGTTTCTTAGAGGACGACCCTCAGTCGGATATCTACCTGACCACTGACGCTAGCGAAACAGCAATAGGCGCGGTCATTGAACAAGTCAGTCCTTCTCAACGTAAACCCATAGCGTTCTTTTCCGCTAAACTTTCTCCTGCCCAGTCACGCTACAGTACCTTTTCTCGTGAACTGTTAGCTATTTTTCGTGCTGTTAAGCATTTCAGACACCTCCTCGAAGGTAGGTCTTTCGTTATCTTTACGGACCACAAACCTTTAACGTCCATTATGTCCACCAATTCGGACAAATACACTTCGAGGGAAATCAGATATCTGGACTATATATCCCAATTTACTACTGATATTAGGTACATTAAGGGTTCGGATAACACTGTCGCCGATACCCTATCTCGTACTGAGATGTTCGTCGTGCATACTGATGCACTCAGTCAAGATTTGATCGCCGACGAACAGGAAGCGGACATAACTCTGAAGCATGTGTTATCCGACACTTCTTTGGAACTTCAGAAATGTCCAGCTCCTTTTAGTAACAAGGCCCTATACTGTGATGTTAAATCCAAATCCCCAAGACCTTATGTTCCTCCGTCTCTTCGTAGACAGGTTTTTGACCACCTACACGGACTCTCACACCCTAGCAAAAGAGCCACAGTTAAGTTAATTTCGGACCGTTTCGTTTGGCCGAATATGAACGTTCACATTTGCGAATGGGTCAATACATGTTTACAATGTCAGAAGTGTAAGGTGCATAGACACACAAAATCTCCTGTGGGCATTTTCAGTGAGCCTGATGCTCGTTTTACTAATATACACCTGGACTTAGTTGGGCCCCTACCAACCTGCCATGGTTATTCCTACCTTTTAACTATAGTGGATCGTTTTTCCCGATGGCCTACTGCCATCCCTGTTAAAGATACCACTGCTGTGACTGTCGCAAAAGCTATTTTATGCGATTGGATTTCGATCTTTGGGACTCCTAAAGTAGTTACTACGGACAGAGGAGCACAGTTCCAGTCGTGTCTTTTCAGGGAATTCACTGAACTCCTTGGTGCAAAGCATATACGTACTACAGCGTATCACCCCTGTGCTAATGGTCTAGTGGAACGATTCCATCGCACCCTTAAGGCTTCGCTATCAACGAAGCATGAGAATAATAATTGGGTCGATGAATTACCCCTCATCCTTCTATCGTTAAGAAATATTCTTAAGGATGATTTGAAATGCTCCCCTGCAGAGCTTGTATTTGGTACTTCGTTATCATTACCCGGCCAATATTTTTCACCAGCTGTGACCACACCCCCAGTTTCTTCCTCTTTTATTCAAGACTTACGCCTTAAAATGGCAAACTTATGTTATACACCACCGCGGCACTGCCCGAGTGATATATATTTACCGCACCAGCTCCAGGACTGCGAGTTTGTATTTGTTCGTAACGACTCTGTTAAACGGCCTCTTACGCCGGCCTACACAGGCCCATACCGCGTTCTTAAACGCGCGGACAAATATTTCCAAATACCAAAAGGTATTCACACCGACAACGTTTCGATAGATCGGTTGAAGCCTGCTTTTATAGAGAAACCGTCGTCCCATACTACTTCCCAACCAACTCCGCTAGTTCAGGAGAATTTGAAGACACCTGTTTCTCTCGACAAGCCTAAGTATACCAGCTCTGGTCGAAAAGTCACCTTTCCAAAGAAATTTGAAACATTCTATTATTATTAGTTAAATGTCTGCGACATTTAATCCAGGGAGAGGGCTGTAACGGAATTCCATCTACAACATTCTACGCGCGCCATTTACAACATTCCACACGCGTGCGCGCGTTTCACACCCTTTCTTCCTCTTCAGTCGGACACAGTAGTAAACTGGTTTTTGTCGTCAGTCAAGTTACCTGCTATTCCTTCTTATGCAAATTAGATTTTGAAATCTTCCCGGAAATTTCTTTGACGCCACGGACAAACTGTTGGTTCAAAAAAGTCAGTTGTGATCCAAACTCGGACCTAAGCAGAGACTCATTTATCCCGGTCGATATTTAAGGTCGAGAGACGAGGGATATCTTACGATGCAAACACCAATAATTAATTCTTCGTCCCTTTTGGCTCGTCGCACAAATCCTTCTTCGAGGCGATGCAAACACCAATAATTAATTCTTCGCCCTTCTGGACTCGCCATAATTAACTTTTCATAGACGATGCGACCGACCGCAACTAGCTCTTCGTCCTTTTGGCTAGACGTCCACAGCATCCCGTTAAAATTCTCAACAGTTAATTCAAAGCCTGACCGAACTCTGAGACCCTACTTTGAACCTGAACACAAAAGAAAAAAACACAAAAAAATCACATACACTCTCAATTCACTGGACTCTAATCTGCTTTGAACCTGTACCTAAAAAAAATATACATAACATCTCACTCACACTAACAAAAACTCGCAGTGAGTATTTTTCCTTGTATGTATAATATTCTGGTAGAGTGACTTTTCTGGAACCTTCTTCTTCAAGAACTTTTCCCGCCTTTAGCCATCTTGCTTACTATTTCGGCGCGGAACATTTTCATTGATCTCTACCATGAGATGAGTTACTTGTTTTCTTTCATTTTCTTTCAAAAAACTACTCTTGTTTGAATCCAGTCTTTTTCTGTCATTCTGTGCAGGCTATCTCGTTAATGTTTTATTTTATGCACGTGTGGACTAACCACGTTCCTTCGTTGTTCATTCACGCATTTTTATTTTTTTTTACTTTGCTTGTGGACTCGGTAGTTTAGTGTGGTGTCTGGCACAAGGCCACTTCGTAATAAACCAGCACTTAATATATTAAGTACCCTCGTGTTTATTCGTCTTTTCGCCTGTTAAATGTTTCCCACTTTTGTAAATCAACTCATTTACATATGAAAATGCAACAGTAGTCAAACAGCATATATTTTCAAAAGCAATTTTTAGATTTGAAATGTGATTATCTTGCGGTCAACGAAATGACGAGTTCCGAACTAGTAAACATAAAAATAATTTTAAGAATGTGTGCTGCTAGATCCGAAGATTCTCCTTGCATTTTATTGGCACTGGCGTATTTTATTGCCCCTTACATTTTATTGGCATTGATCTTGGCACTTATCCAGACTAAGTTAAATGTCTTTGTATACAATTCATTTTAGTTTGAATTTTGTCGTTCCACTTTCAAACTGAAGAGAATAGATAAATAACCTACAGTAAAGGCTGATGAGTTATGTTTTGTTCAATGAGATCCAGGTCGCCGCCCTAAGTACATGCAACAGAAGGAAAACTTAATAACGACTGGCAGTAGTTAGATTTTTTTGTACGCCCAAACTGGATCGCGCAGGATGATTTTCTCGGTTACAAATAATAAAAAAAATAAATAAAGCATTTCATTGATTAGAAATTGAAATTGTATTTATTTTAAATTTTTATTGATTCTTACCGGAACATGTGCGTGGATCCATATGCGCAAAGACTAAATGTGATCAGTTAGATTTCTAGGTTTGAGGTTTTCACACCCGGCTTCTACTTCAGCTACGCCGCCCGTTCTATGTATGTATGTAGTGTGGTAAAGAGTGTAAAACCGCTCGGTTCTTAGAAGATATTGGAGGGCACTCAAAAACCGGCCATCTGTACAACCGAGACGTCAAAGCAATCAGACAGAGCCAGTATGTTGTGTATCCAGCAAAGAATGTAAGTCCCATGGAGAAATGAAACAAAATTGATAAATAAAATAACAATAAAGAAAAAGAAATACATTTCCCCGTTATCCTAAGAGTAAAGGAACCGGAAACATGATTACCCGACAAGGTTTCGAAAAACGTCGTTAAGTGGCGTTGTTGAAGTCTATAAAAAAGGGGCAAACATTTCTTACCTCACGCTCTTTCCCCTCTTTGCTCCAAGATATTTACGTTCCCACTGGGGAATGTTAGTTTCATCGGTCCACTGACGATTAAAATCTCTTCCCACTTTACGACGCATGTCACTTGCACTTGTCTTCCAAAAATCTCTACCTATGAAGTAGGTCAACTTTCTCTTTGGTTGTTCCAACTCAGCGCAAGGCTAACTTTAGTGCGACCGTAGTAACTATGCTTATACTACCTTACTCTAACTTCTGGCCCATGAAAAAGAAAATGGACATCTCACAACTATGTTTAAATCTCTTAGTGATAAAGTAAGTAGAAACTTTCCTATGGTTGTTCCAACTCTGTGCAAGGCTGACTTGAGATTGACCATGAATACTTGTACTTAACCTACCCTAATTTCTGGACCAGTAAAAAAACGAAACATATCGAAGAGACACGGATAACTTTATTTCACTACAGTCTCCATAAAAAGAATAAACGTCCGTAGCAGTAACTCAAGTTTTTGTATGCTTCTTCTATCTTAATTGTTTACATATATGATTTTCTAAGCGTAACTTAGATGTGGAACAAGGCCGAAATTATGGAGCACCCAGTGAGAATCGAACACACTACTCAGTAGTAATTATTTTAGCGAGACAAGCTTGTTAACCATTACACCACGTGCACAAATTGTTTACATATATGAACACGCACCATCACCTAAAATACACACAACCATACACATTTTGTTAACTTCCATAGTCTGTTGCTGGCTTCAAGAGTCACTGCCGATCCCATGGTCGACACGTCACACAGCATTTAAGTCAAGGCTTTTGTGTCAGCGATTGTCATATTCACTTGACAAATAGACAGCTATCCTGTATGTAGGAGCAACTCACCACGGTACTGAATTTTAAGCAAGATAGTTAAAATAAATTTCAAGAAGATCGATAGTGTATGCAAATTATTATGTTATGTACGAAAAAGTTTGTTTTAGAACCATTTGATGGGTTGGCCGCGCGTTGAGTCATTTGCCACTGAGTAATATTTTCGTATATTCAGAGAATCACTAGTAATACTGTCTAATGTGCTAGTTTCGAGCGATTAAGGGAAATATTTAGTCTCGTACTGGTGATGTCACTACATCATGCTGGGAAGAATGAATTAAAAAAAAAGGAAAAAAAATAGGAAGTGTCAAATTTTCATTTCTTTTAGTTAATGGCGTCTTGGCAAATCAAATGGAGGTACTCCCACATCACTGCCCCAAATTGTGAAAAAATATTTTTCGCCAATATATCCATAATGTTCGAGTCTGTGCTATTCTTCGTAGACGGAAAAAGAAAATTTAAATGGTGTAGTTGAGATGTAAGTCATTAACATGTTATTTGTTTGAAATACTGTGTTATCAAAGTGCTGTGGAAATTTCTTATGTGTCAGAATGTAGCACGTTCTGAAGAATTTGTCAGTAATGTGTTTTTCACGGTGAGAAAAAAAAATCAATAAACTGATATCACTGTTTAAAATTTGTGGTTCTTTTCTAGTTCTCTACGTTACGTTTATTTTAAAAGAACGCATTTAGTTGTAACAGTTAATCTTATTTTGGCGTCACAAAGTTAACATTGAAAGAATTTGTTGAGTTAATGCTAGTGAAATTGATACCGAATGTCAAAGCATGTTTCATATGAAGAGATCTGGTATGGTTGTTGATCTTTCGAATATTCTGATGTCTTCAGTATCATTAAATCGATCTTTCAGATTTCTAAGTCGTTCTTGCAACTTTTTTGAAGCGTCAGTTCGTTGACGGGCGTCACTTCAAACTATTTTTGTTAAGTCTTAGCGAGAGCGTCTCTTGATTTTGTCCCCTGGGCAGAATACAGCGGTCTCTCTGTTTTATGGGTTGGACGGTCCCTACTAACATCAATTATGTTTAGTTTGTATTTGTGTTTATTTTAAGTTTATTATTGGGTTCATTTCCTCCTCTCATTTTATCATTATTAGAATTGTATATATATATATATATATATATATATATATATTATCATTAAAATTTTTATGGCATGGGGCGCGATTTTGGTAGGTCTCCCTTGAGAGCACGTGGTATTATGGTGGTTGAAGGCTTGTTTGGTAATGGACGAGTTCTTTTGGTGAATGAGTAAAATGTAATGTACGAAT
Organism: Acanthosepion pharaonis; assembly: GCA_903632075.3. Taxonomy (NCBI): domain Eukaryota; kingdom Metazoa; phylum Mollusca; class Cephalopoda; order Sepiida; family Sepiidae; genus Acanthosepion; species Acanthosepion pharaonis. Next base: position 221,924 of record CAHIKZ030004626.1, on the reverse strand, counting down.
GGGTCGCGAATCTGATTAGCTAGGTATAAGATAGTTAGTGTTGACCAGCCTCTACCCTCCCCTTTATTGGCCTCGTGGCACAATTTGTACTTTTTGTACGAATAAATATCAGTCTTGAGAACGAATATGCAGTAATTTAATTTTTTTTATGTGTGTTGGTAAGAGTCGACTTTTCGGTTTGAGTGGTACAACTTGTGTATTGCAAGCACTTATTTTTTCCTCGTACGTTTCTTTGTGAATTTTGGACGGTATTATGAAGAAAAATGATCTGTGTTGTCTACGTTTTTGAAAGTAGTAATGTTTTTAGTTATTGATTCAAACTTGTTTGAAGAGAGTCGATATATTTTTCGTTTGGTGAAAAGTTCCTATGTGTTGAAATATTGCCTTTGACAAATTTCCATGCGTTTGTCATGTTTGCATTGTTGAAGTATATTAGGGCAACTTGTTTTAACTAGAAAGCTTTGCGTGTATTATAGCCTGTTGTTAATCTCTTTGTTTACAGGTAAAATGTTGCGTTTCTAGCATGGTTGGTATATAAAGTGTCGTAGTAGTGTTTGGATTTTGATAAATCCGCCGGCGGTCGAATTAAAAAGAAAGGTCCGTTAGTGGTGGTGATAGCAGTGATTACAAAAAAAGGTAAAAGGTGAAAAAAATCAGGCGTTACTGTGACTGAAAAAAAAATAAAGAGTTTAGTGGCAGTAGAGATGAAGAGAGCATCGTTTGTCTGCCGAACGCGCCAAAAGGGTTACGTAGCAGTGGATAGTGGATAGCGTCTCGGTTCGAATTCCAGTCAAATCTATTACATTCACTTACGTGTTAATACCCTTAGGAACGGTATGAATCCTTTTCTCCCCCTCCCACCAGCTATGGGTAAATAGCAGGACAGATCAAGTTCTATAGCCTTTGATGGCAATTGGTCTACCGCAGAAAGAAATAGCAACCGACTGCGGGAAAAAATCTGCCTCGTCAGTCACGCATGACACATAACTGACTGAGCAGTAGTAATCAGTATTTTTTTTTCCGCACGTATTGAATTTTCCAAAAAAGTTCGCTGATTTCGAGTTCAGTCCTGCAAGCTAAGTTCCTTTGTCGTGTAGATATGTTCTGGGTTTTGCAAATTGCTTTCGGTTTGTCTTTTATAATCTGTAGTTTTGCGCTTTACGTCAAATCGTGTCGTTTATCACCAACTTGTGGTATGTGCTTATTTGCGTGTCATATCATGTCGCAAAGACACCATTTCTTGTGGATCTACTCCTATTTGAACTAAAAGCAATGGCAAACATAATTTACATATGTAAACGACAGGTTGTCATTGTTAGTAAAGATAAAAGGAGAAATGGAATAAGTTTCAAGAAGCCGGAGATATTTTTATGGGTTTTATATATGGTTATTAAATTATTAATAAATAAAATGTACTTGTATGCATACCAGAAATAGCCGAAAAAAAGAAGAAGACTTTAAATCTAAGCAATTAGGAATTGCCTGTGTGCAATACATGTGTCTGTGTGGGGGGAGGTGAAAGAGTTCAGTCACCCAGGAAAAGATATTATCTCTAGCCGGGAACCAGTCCCATGTTGGTGTTGTCACTACAGCATGCCGGGAAAAAAGAAGAAAATAGGAAGAAACAGGAAATCTCACATGTTTATAGTTTTAACACAGCGCCGCCTAACGGCGTCTTGGCAAATCAAGTGGGAATAATCTCACAGTAGGCACAGTAGGCGTAAGTTTGTTCTATATACTTCTTCACATGAAGAACTCTAGAAATCAGATTTAATAGTTGATCTTAATCCCAAGATCAAAAGGGAACCAAGAAGTATGATTTCGTGATGCTTTCAACGATTATTTCAATTATGCTATTAGCTTCAGTTTGATAGGCCATTGCACGAATTCTATTAATACCGATTGGTCAATGAAGCGAAAAGAGGTGATTCAAACTATTTTCTCCTGTTGTCCGCTAAAGGGATTTCAAATCTACTAACCCATCTTGTGACGATAGCTTGTGCAACTATTTGCGTGCGTGCACACCAGTCAGAAGAATTATTTCAGGCCAACGGGTAGATCTGTCGATAGAGTAGAGTCATTTAACAAGGAGGAAATGAACCTCTAATATTGATATAAACATTATCAAACCGTGTGTCAAATAGTGAGAGATACAAGATCAGTCCCGCCATTTGTCTTTTGACATGGTAAACAATTGCATATCCATTCCCTTGTATCTTTATTAACCTTTAGCACTATGCATTATTAATATTACTTCCCTTTCCACTGCATACTTTTTCATGGCCTTTCAATTGCAGTATCCTTATTGTTAATTTCACTCAAAGTTGCTTTATGTTGCAATAGCAGGATATGACAACACAACCATAAAATTAAAATACACAATTGTTCAGAGATCAGTCATCTTCAGGGGCAGGATATACTTTTTGTACAGCAAATGAAGTCACATACAGAATGATAAGGGTTTACACCAGGTCATACATAATTTTTATTTTTATTTAAGTCTGGTAGTCATACCAAGGTTTGGTATCGAATGATAAATATCAAATAGCTTTCTGCAGAGTTTTGAGAATATAAGGCTGTAAGTTTCTGGTTGAAATGTTACAACACACGCAGGACATATGAGAAGGGGGTTCAGCCGGCACTTTGTTCAGTGGCCGAAGAACTAAGAAGGGCCCAACAGCAACCATTCACACCCTTCGAGAACAAGCACATTCTACTACCCTCAGCCCGACACACACTTACATTCACATACTCAAACATCGCTATACTTATCACACCACACTTACTTCTTCTTATTAGTATTTATTATTAATTACTGTAGTCAGAGTTGTACGAACATCTGATAATACCAAGAGTATCTACCTACAGCCCGGGTTGATGTATAGATATGTAAATTAGCGTAATGATGTGGTTATTACATTAGAATTTTCGCGTCATCATGTGCCTGTCTGTATTATTATTTTGTTTCGCAAGAACTTTATGTATTGTAATTGTTAGAGAATTTTAGATCTTATTATTATGAATGTTTAAAAAGCATTTCTCTATAATAAAACCTAAAAGTCGATTGGTGAATGTAATCGTGGATACTGATTTATGTTGCTGCATTAATTGAATATGTTTGTTACGTATCTGATAATGGAAATAAAGCAATTATGGGAGTTTAGCTGCAGATTTATTGGACATCAAAATTCTCAATTTTAAGAAAAGTCTTTGCCTGCCTCGGAGTCCCAAAAGGGGTCTTGTACTGCTTTGCAAAATTTCTTTTGAAAGCCCTGACAATTCGGATAGTTTTGTTTGCAGACTATTCATATCCTTTCGTTGTAGAGAAAAGTCATTGTCCTGTAGAAATATTTTTGTAACGTGAGTAAGCGAAGGAAGAAAGATTTATTCTCCCATTTGTTCCCCTCCCACCCGCTATATGCATTATTATATCCATGATATAATAACACCGTAATTCACGGACGGAACAGTATGGCTGAAAGGAAAAGAAATGATAAACATATTTTGTTCTCAGAGACTTTTATACTACTAAGACTTACACAAAACTATATCTACATATGTAGACCTGTCCCATGCGGAGAATAATATATCATATATATCTACACAGCAATGCAGAGTGTAAGGAGAAACAAAGAAGAAGGGTTTTACATATAATATGGAGATACTCCTGTGTCTGGAGAAGCCATGTTTAGGACTCCAGATTCAAACGGGCCGGATTCATCTCCTATGTTCCACTAACGGTAAACAGCGAGTTTTGTGTTTTCTCAAATTGAGGATTGCAAGCTGGAGTTTCTTTCTATACGTAGGAAAATATATTTCCAAAGGGAAACGGCACCATAGACTTGTAAGCTGCTGAGGAGGCAGATTTAGCCTCTGCTCGAGGCATGGTTGTGGCGGGCTAAAAAAAAGCAACCTCTCTGTTTGGCTGTTATAGTTATATGTAAACTGAAATTGACCGCTGCTTTCGTCACTGTATGGAGTGACGTCACTAAGCGATTGAGCCACGTGACTTATCTCCACCAAAAGGAGATAAGCGCCTTCTGCATCCCTACATTTTAATTGTTCATCTTTTTGCGCTGACGCTATGACGTCGAAATCAATGACTAGGCTAACGTCAATTGGCGAATTGTTTCTGGAGAAAGTGTCAACTAGAATGTCAGAAATACCTTTTATATGTCGAATCTCATGAGGAAATACTAGCAGGTGCAGTCGATGTGGTTAATTTCACGAGGTGAGAAGTCATCGAATTTTGCTTCGATTACTCACACTTCGTTAGTGTTGTGAGTTTCTAGGGACCTGCACCAGAGCTGTGACGGATGTTTCTACTTTAAGAACGGAAATACAATTGTCAAAAACTCGGTTCTACATAACTGCTTCCGTGCATACGATATAAAAATAGAAATCGTTCTGAAAATTTATAATATACAAAGAACTGATTCTCTGTTCATCATATATTGTATGCGTATGATTTTTGTATGCGCTTATGTAATGTATATGTGTACAGGACCGGTGCAAGGATCTTGTGTCCCACATTGAATCTATGATACAGACTTCCAACTCTATTACATCTAATTTTTCATAGGTAGTAATCATATAAAATACAAATTTTTGTGAGAATTTCTCACACAGTTCAACCCTTGGCAGAGACAAGAGAGACATACAATCAACAAGGTCTACCTTAAAACTTAAAACAAATTTTATTGTATCATTGCAAAAAAGATTTTGCCCTTTTTTCCCCTGGGAACAGGGTGGGGTAGTTCTTCAAAGAATAGGTAGTCTTTTTACTTCAATAGGACTCAATTGGTCTCTACGAAGTTGGAGAAGCTGGAATTTGCTGGTCGTTGCTGGAGCATTACCATTTCGGTTGCTGAAGTTGAAACTCGGCTATTGTCGAGATCATGCATAGAGTTCTTCGTGTAGAACGTACACATTTGACGACAGTCAATAAATGACTGAATTATACAGCCTTGAAAGTATTAAGAAGCTGGGACATGACGTAGTCTCTGAAGCATTACCATTTTGGTTGCTGAAGAAGAATCATTGCCTAATTATTTAGGCTTGATCTTGGGCGCTAAAGGCCCTGCAAAGAGATTAAAAAATGAGTCCGGACATTTCCAATAATTTGCCGCAACTGAACTCAAAAGGGCACGGGCCGTTCAAAATGCCTGCGAAAAAAACAAGTCAAAATTCGACCAATGAAATTGGTCGTTACAAATCAGCCAATAGGAGCTTAAATTGCAGAATTTCTCACATTTTATAGTAACCTAATTATGTATAATAATGGATCATATGCAACATAGGTGAACAATTCAACTAGAAAAATTGAAAATATATACAATGTATCTAAATACAAATTTAAGACATATCATAATAGATCATTCCATCTTCAATGCTTTGCGGCAATTTTTAACATCAACTTAAGATTTTTCTTGTTATGAAGTTGAATAATTTTAACACGTTCAAGATTGTGGATAAAAAATAGTGAATTTTATGTTTTTCGTGACTTAGAATGAGCAAAACAAATTCAAGTATTTTGACGAAGAAAAAGACGTCAAAATCCGCGAAAATCTTATGATAGTCATTTGTACTTAGTTTAAATTTGTAACTTATATAAATGTAGGTAGAAAAAAAGCAAATGTTAATAAGATAGCAAGGGTCAAAGCAGCTCCTAATCTAGTTTGCCCACCTCGGTCAGATGGGGTTCGAGGGTAGTACGCGCCGGCCCTATGTGTATTTACGCCATTTAATGTACACACGAACACACGAGCACACATATGCACGCACAATTTGACAGTTTGAAATAGAATATTGGAATAAGACGTTCATCGCCCTTTCAGTCAGAACAGCCCTTGGCCTGAGCTGAACGATTAAAGCATGAAGTTGGAGACAAGGAAATGAAATGAAATTTTTTAAACACAAAAAAATCAGTTAATTATATGATTTCTTTGCACTTTTCGGAAATTATTTTTTCAATGAATAGAATTATTTTAAATGTTTTTTTTTTTTTTCTTTTAAATTTTATAGAAATATTTTTAGGCGTGTCCTCGAATTATGACATACGTGCATTCAAAAGTGTATACAAGTGAAATGGACATCTGTTTCACGAGGACTATTTTCCGTTTTTGTCTGGCAAAAACACCTGGTTAGCTGAAAGCTATAAGCTAAGACGTGCGGCCCTTTGAAGTAATTTTTGTGGTTCGTTTTGTATTTAAATCGAATATATTTTCTAATAAATGTAGTATTTCTAGTAAATATAGTATTTCAAATACATTTTTCTAACATTTTGATTATATTGCTGTCAGCGAAGTGACAAGTATCGAATTAATATTAAAAATGTTGTTTTCCCCTTAAATAGAAATCGAATACTTCAAGCATAAGTTGGAACAGCTGAGACCTTACATACGTACATACGTACATACATATCCAAGTTTACTTACACACATGAACAGAAACTTTCTTTACTGCAAAACGTGATCGCTGATGGTTTACTTCACAGTTGACCCTGTTATGTATTTTATAATTATAACCACTTTTATCTTTCATTGGAATTTCTAAAAATAAATAAAGACATAAGTACCTCCAAAGAAACGTAATACCTAAGGTTTAAAATTAATTCTTAAAAATGAAAAATCTTTCTTAAAGTTTTTATTTTAGTTTTAATTTCAAGATAATAGATTGAATTCAATATTTCCACTAAACAAAACACATTTTTAATTTCAAAAACTAATTTAAAATAACTGGAAGGAGTTTTTTATTTTTTGAAATCGCTAAAAAAAAATAACGCTGATTTTGATCGTCATTTTTAACTATCTGTCAGAATAATGTAATTCTCTTTAATAAAAATCTTTAAAAGATAAAATATACTTTTCAGAAACTTTATTTGAGGAATATTAGCTGATTTAAAGTTTAATTAATTTGATTTGAAACAAATATTACTTTTAGTTTAAAATATCACAGAAGTGCAAGTTTTTAACACGCTGGTAGGTGTTTTTCTATATTTCTAATATGTAGGTAGCTATTGACAAGTTGATAATTTATCTAATTTTTTCGGCGGGGGGACATATCTGTTAACATTACTTGAAGATTATAACGTGAGCTTTTATATATATATATATAAATTTAACCACACAGTAATCTTAAACGTTTAGGAAAATATTCTCTCTAATCTATTGTTTTATTGAATTACAGTAAACTTTTCCATTTTTAATGAGTAAATATAGTTTTTACTTAATAACAATATCACCTAACCTGTAAAAATTAATACAGAATTGTGAAATATTTAAAACTTTATAATTTATACTACTTAAAAAAAAAAAGAAAACAATTCTTGTAAAAATTCATCAGTGATCAAATTTTTTTTCTTAAGACAATAATGTCCATAATATATCTTATTCATAAAAGCAATTAAAAAAATTTCTAATTAAATAAAGTTTTAGTTTCATTGCAATTTTTATTTTACGATTCAGAGTTGATTTTTGGTGTATGCGTTCCTGTTTTACATAAAAATGAATGATTTAAATTCTCCAAGGACTTCTGCTTATAACTTGTGACGGACTTCACCACATTAATTTAACTTAGATTAGGAAACCAAACTGACGTGAAGAAAAAGAGGATAGGTCAAAGACATCATTACAAATAAATTTGTATTTAACAAGATGTACAAACAAGGATGTGAAAGAAAAACATGCATTGAGTAAAACAAGAGTTGTCTCTCTTTAACTATTATTTGTGTTCCAAAGTTCAAGGAAAGAAAGTTTGTGATAGTTTCTAGTAATAATTGTTTTCAGCAGTTTTGCTGTGTAAAGAAAAAATATTATGTGAGTATAGGGAATATTCAGCATGTGCGTGGTGGTGTGAGTGAGAAGGTTGGAAAAGTTTGTAAGAGTTCGTACGTACGTGAATGCATGAAATATTATTTAACGTCTGACCGCATATTCGAGACGATAATTTTTAAAGGTCACATCTTCGAAGGAAGAAGAGAGAAAAAAGAGAAAGAGGAAAACTCGTGTTTGCTATTTATATATAATGTGACCACGTGACAGGATCACAGTACCTTGGTGGGAAACTTGACTTAGTCACGCGCTGGAAAAAATATATTGTGCGTGGGTGGATTGCAACGCTCACTTGTGTGTTTATTGACCAATTAGAAGCTGATATTTCCTGAAAAATATTTACTAAGCTGAGAAGGTTCTTGGGATCCGGTTCTCCCAAAAGTGCACAAAATCGACTACATGAAAATATAGCGATTATAAAATTGTCGCATAGCTGCGATTTATAAGTTGTCCATTTGTGTTGATTTATTATCCATTGAATGCTTGTTGTATAATTTGAATTTCTGTAAGTATGTATGTGTGTGCGTGATGATGATCATTACAAACTAATAAATATTTAGCAACATAAAAATTAATTTCTCAAAATTTCATAAAATTAAATAAGTGGGGGTCACAAATCAAAAAGAAAAATTGTTTTTACCAAGATTTTCTAAAAGAAAAAAAGAAAATAAACATTTTATTCATTTGTAAATACGTTCTGAAAGTTTCATTAAGATTCGACAATTATTTGATTTTTACAAGAATTTCCAAATCAACGTGTTTTTCACCGTAAAGAAGACGCTAAAAAATGTCCGATACTAAATCTTTGGTTCCCCGCTGACACAAGAAAAACAAAATTTTTAACCAAAATTTTGAACATTCTAAAAAGGATAAAAAAAAAATAGTTTTTAATAATTAAAAAATCCTTTGGTCTTTCCTAATAATAACATAAAGATTTTGTTTGACGCTAAAATTTTATTTAAGTTTAGGTCATTTTTTTTCATCAAGTATGCTTATTTTTTTGCGAATCTGTGGAGTTACTGAAAAGAAAGAAAGAAAGAATGAAAGAAAGAATGAAAGAAAGTGTTACTGTTAATTTAAACGTTTTGCTTTTTCTCACTAGACTGAAACTTTATACTTTAAAAATGTCAATGGAAATAATACACGCACCAAAAACTTCAAGCTTAATCTCCTCCTCTCTTCTTATGAGTTACCCACTCGAGTGGACATGTGTGCTACGAAATAAAACTTCGTGCATAAGAATCAGTTTTACTTTTTTATATTTTCTCAAGTGTCGCGATCGCCAACGAACTTGTCTCGATTACCAATTTCCTAGTGTTGAGAGCTCAGTACACAACTATTTCGTTTTTAGGGTTAGAAATAAGAAGCTTAACCTTCGAATATGTTCTTTTATATAATAATTTTCTTTAGCATAGTAACTGTGGTTGGACTGCTTCTATTAAAAATAAAATTGTCTTTTCGTCATAATAGACATACTCGACCCTTAAGTTACCAATGTCCAGTAAGAATGGATGGTAAGACAGTTCTTATTACTGGAGCCGATTCTGGAATCGGCAAGGAGACAACCATAGGTTTGGTCTCTTTAGGGGCCAAAGTGATTATGGCTTGCATAGATAAGGAAACGGCCGAGCCAATTGCTGAAGAAATTCGTCAAAAGACTGCAGTTGATCCCAGTCTTGTGTCCGTCGTACAATTGGACCTTAGTGATTTGGATTCGGTTCGGAATTGTAGCCGGAAAGTAAGTATCCTGTTTTACAGTTTTTGTTATATATTTTGTATTTATTTGTATTTGTTTATTTAAGGCTATATTAATCTTGATAGTTTTATCAACGAATTTAATTTTGTAACTTAAAATTTAAAATTTTTAAGATCCACTTAGTTAAAAAATAAAAAAGTTAATAAAAATCCAAATTTTGAACCTACCGTCTAGTTTTTATTTTACGCTTGCTACTTCGACTATGTAAATATTTACTATTATTGTTTTATTTGGTATCCTTGGCTTAATTTTCGGCAGAAGGCCACAATTATAGAGTTCTCAGTGAGGTTTGATTGGACCAGTTTATGAACAACACGACGTGTTGTCCTAAAAATGTAATTAATGCATTTTTAAATACAAAATAAAAAAAATATATATATACACGAGAAAACCTAAATTAGCAATTTTTGTGTTAACGGTAATTTATTTTTTATTTATTTAATTTTATAGTATAATGTACCACCAAAATGGATACTTTTTTCCACAATAAATGTAAAAAATCGCTCACCACCGCTTTATTAAAATATTTGCCAAAAATCATGGAATTATTCAATTCAAACGAAATTTTTAGGACTTATTCATTAATGAATAAATATTTAACTCAATATTTTATTTTAAAAAACCTTGGGGAAATATTGGGACGTGTGTTTATCCCCCCCTTTCAATATTGCGTTTATTCTTTTTTTAATTTGGGAGCGTTCGTCCAATTTTTTACATATATATATATATATATATATATATATATATATATATATATATATATATGATAGAAATTATTAGGAGGATTTGATAATTATATTTAAGTAATTGAACGAGCCTGAAAGAAACAGCAGTGCGCATCCACTACGGAGAATTCAATTTTTCGATAGTGGATGCGCACTGCTGATGAGTCCCAAATATAAGACGAAACGGCCGTCCAGTGCTTTCTGCATTCTGTTGAGGTTTCTTTCAGACTCGATGAATTACTTATATATATATATATATATATATATATATATATATATATATATATATATAAAAAGAAATCCCTGAAGTTATTATTGCAGTAAAATAATTATACTTGTTAAAAATTTGGCTCTCAGTAGTTTGGTGGAAGGGATGAAGCTAATAAAATAATTTACTGAAACCTGAACCATGCCAGTCTGCGTGCAAAGCTCCTTGACCAAGGAGTGGAGGGGGTTAGTTGCAGGAAAGAGCAAGGAAAGAGTTGAAATCTGAAATACTTGTATTGACCGCCAAAATTTGTCAGGTAAATCGGAGCCGACCTTTGCCTATAAAAATACTTGAAATACGATCATCGCGAGCCGTAGGAGACGCGACACCGGTGGTTAGTATACGCGGCGCCAGAAGAGTGGGAGACGCGGTGTTTAAAAAAATATCTGAAAACTTGACCGAACGGCCGCGAAAACTCACTCCTCAAGGATGTCTTGACAACCATATTGTCATTTTCACGACAGAATTAAGTCTTATTTCACTCTGTAACAAAATCGTCGTTTCCACGACAGAGAACTAGAACCGTTCTAAAAACAATGCTTTTACGTCGAGGACTGAAGCGTGAAGACACGAACGGATTCTGTCACAAACTTCGACAACTCATATCAGCTCAGAATAACTATTAAGAACATCCACATTTTATACCTTCAAGGTGAACATACCCTTTTAACTTGGTTAGAGGTTAAGTGAAAACTTTTCATTATACCCTCTTCCTTGTAATTTGCCACCTTGTAATTTGCGTTGTGTTGCATATGCTGGCATTTTTCTTGTGATATTTTGTTTTTTGATTGTAAACTTGATCTTTTTTCCACAACTACCATTGAACCTTATTTTAGAAATATATTTCCCACATCCAGGAATTTATTACTCTCTTTTCCGAGCGCACAAACCACCAAATTTGTGCATAACTAATATTTAGAAAAATTTGCTTTTATTTTATTTTAATAAAATTGTTTGGTTCTATATCTCACTGAGTACATTTCGTCATTTTTTATGGGCACCTTGTTGTTTCCTTTTCCTTTTAGCAACTGTTTAGACTATGTTTGGTAAGGGTGTACAAAAAGGAAATAATTCTGATATCTCGCGTTTACTGATTACTATTCAATATCAGAGGAGTATTATGATATTAATCTAATATATCCCCGCCTCATTCAGTATATAAAATAAAATTATTCATTATATTAAGTTTAATAAAAGCCTAAAGAATTTAAAAAAAATATATGCTTAAACTCTTGGTTGTATAAGGTTAAAGAAAATTTAGTTTTAAACATAAATAACAAATTATTGATTATCTCACTGCTGATCTTTAGGTTTTGTCTTTACTTTTTCCCGCACTGTTTCAGACAGTGGGAGAATGACTGTATTTTTGCTTTGTCCTTTGACCCCACAGGCTAGCATGCGTAAATAAAATATTATTTTCATTTTGTTTTAGGCAAAAAAGGTAAGCATTACTTTTTAAAAAATCCAGTTAATTAATCCTTAAATTTACTAATAGATTTCGAAACACATTTCTAGGACAAATATTGGATTTTAAATAGAATTTTAAATTTATTTGTATTTTTCATATACAATGGCGGCACGATGTGTCGATGAGTGACGAAAAAAAGTACTAATGATTTAAAAATGTCTCGTAAGTTTATACACGAAAATTAATTTTTCTTTTCATACGGATTAGCTTTAGAACAGGGGTTCCCAAACTTTTTTGTGCCATCGCCCATTTTCACATGGAAAAATTTTCTACCGCCCACCTGTATAGTAAATATTGAAAAGCATACAGTGATGGGTAAATTATGGTTTGACAGGGACTTGATAAATTCGACATGGCCAATTTGATAAAAAGAAGCAATAATAAGAATTATCCTGAGGTCAGTACTTCAAATACCTTTTTAATACTCAAAACCCTATATCGCCCATCAAAACTTCCAATCTCCCACCATTTTCTGTTCAGTTTGTTCATTGCTTATCCAACAGTTGAAATCGACCACCGATGGACGATATCAATCAGGTTGAGAAACCCTACTTTAGACTGTCGGAGTTAGCTCCTCCTTAATTCCCTAATTATTCACTAGGGGTCTCTCTCCCTACACTATAAATACTGGGCAACTTCTTGCTTCGTCCTCTTTTTTCATTTCTTCATTTCAGCGAACACCTCTACAATGTGAGCTCTCACAAAAAGACAGCGTTTCCCACTTGCGGAAAGACGCCACGAACATTATACACATATACACATACATATAAACATTCACCAAAGAACAAAAACAAATGTTCACACACACACACAAAAGTTAATGTCTTTGTCCATTGTAAAATTGTGTTGTTTAATACATATATTTGTTATATATATATATATATATATATATATATATATATATATATATATATATCGGTTTTGTTTGTTTTCTTTTCATCTTCGGTTGGACTAAATGAGTCCGCCATTTTCTTTGTAGTTGGACCTTCTAGCAGGAAATAATTGCATGTGTTCCCAATTCAACAACACGCAAACCATCCGGTCCTCGACAAGACCATTACCTTTCAAAAAGAACTGAAATTCAAGTTAAAAGAAGGCATTTAAAATATTTTAATTTTTTTTTTTTTTTGTCTTTTTAGAAAGTCCATTGTGATACTTTGGATATATTTAATCCAAGAGGCGGGGGGGGAGGGGTCATATCAAATCTCCTGCCTAACGAGTTTGTGTCAATAAATGGATAGAAGAACAGGGACTGCGAGGGATTGTAAGGAGACAAACATTGCTTAGAGCAGTGGTTCCAAAACATTTTCTTGCTAGCCCTCCCCCGGTTTTCAGACTACGACCCTAGCGCACCCCTTCTACACCCATATGTAGATACTTTTTTTTTGGTCACAACTTCAAAACAATTAAGGATTGATTCGTTGTAAACATCACGGAAAACAATTTTCCCCTATTGTCCCGTTCACAATCCTCCCTGGTCTTTTAAACAAGAGTAGAGGTTTAGCTCTTGTTTTCTTTTTAGGATTGGTTTTCTGGTTCCTTCTAAAGTTTTCTGGTTCCTTCTAAAGTTTTCTCATTCTCTTTCACACCCAGTAGCCTCTTACGTCTTAGTGGCATTATCGTCTTGCTTGAGGTGAATTGATTTAAAAAAAAAAAAAAAAAAAGACACGTCAGCTAATTTATTTTGTTGGTTTCCAATCGTTAATAATTGGTTGTATATGATTTTTTTTTATGCTATAAGTAATATTTATTTCGAATCAGATTAATTTAACTTTAAATTTTCTAATTTTACTAAAATAACGTGTCAGAAATATATATCTATTTTTTGAAAGAATTTTAAAATAGAAAATTTTTTTTTGTTTACAAATTTCTTAAAATTAAGAAAATTTTAAGAAATCGAAATTAAATTTGACATTCCAATCTATATAATTTCTATCTGAAATACACCAGAATATTTTACTTAATGAAAATAATAAATTTAATTATTAAGCTTTCAATTAAAGCTAAAATGAAATTTTCAAGAAAGATTTTTCTTTTTTAAAATTTAATTTTAAACCTTAGGTATCGAAAATTTATGCCAAAAAAGTGGAGGTGTAACCTAAAGTTTAGCAACATGAAACGGTGAATCTAGAGTTTTTAATGGGATGGATGTATATGGTGCAGATATCAGGTGAGGGATATATTAAAAAAGTTTTAGATACCCGCCTTCAGTAATTTACATTTAATTTTTTTTTCTCGGGGACAGGGAAAAAGCTGGGCGACAGTTGAAATAAAACGCCACTCTATTAAATTTGATTTTGCGAAGGTAAGAAAGTAATACAACCACTCCTCACATAACGACTTAACTGACAATCCGTGGACTTACGACAAGCTGTAAAATCTCATTAAAAGATCAAAACAGTTGGTATTGTACGTTACACGAAAACATATTTTATCCTTCTTCAAAACGAATCAAAATAAACAAATAAAGCTAAAAAAAATGACTTGTACTCACTGCAAAACAAACAGAGCTGCTTTTCGAATTTGTTTCTTACGTTTACTGCTTACTGTAGCGTAGAAATAAATTAGAAAGGTTGCAAATGGTGCAAAAGTGACAAAGTTATCTGAAGCTGATTGCCACACCCATGCTTAGTGTCCCTGAAATAGCAGTCAGATACAACTTCTTACCTAACGACCAGATTGTTGGAATGGAACCCAGTTATTAAGTGAGGCGTAGGTGTATCTTTACTTTGTTCCATTTTGAATATTTGTGATAAGAAATTTCTTTTCTTCAATTCAGTGTAATTCTGGCTTGGTTTGGTTTGTTCTACGGCATATCAACCACAATGGGTCATTTAATGCCGACAATTTTTTTTATCGCTGGTAATATTTTTTCCTCCAAAAATGTATAACTGGTAATATATTTTTTTAAAAAATTTATTGCTGATAATAATTTTTTTATAATGTATATCTTGTGTTAAAACCTATTTTTACACATTCATAGTGTTTTGACGCCAGTTTGTCGGTTAAATATTTGCCCATATGTGGGACCCTAACAGGTGCTACTACATCGGGTCAGGGTGGACCTGGGAACACCAGCAATTAAGAGGTGGTTCCATGCTCCTCAAAACCTCCTGATCAGAGGCTGTGCTTTTGGACATAGTTTATCGTCATACCCAGGACGGTGTAATTTTGGATTGAAACCAAGTTTTCCTCTGCCATTGTTGTTTCTTCATTGTTGGTATCTAAATAGATTAGATTGGTATCTAAATTTCAGTTTTATTTGAAAGATAACAACCTAACGCTAATCCGAATTAAAAAAAAAAAAAAATTACCATATAAATAAAGTTTTTAGGAATTTTAAAAACATTGGCACTCATCGAAACGCCATTATAGATGAAAAATGTAAACAACAAATTTAAAAATCCCTTAAAAATCCAATATTTATCCTAGAGATATATTTCGATGTCATTTAGTAAATTTAATGATTAATTAACTTGATTTTGTAAAAGTAATGTTTACTTTTTACATAAAACTTAATGAAAATAACGTTTATTTACACAGAGTAACCTGTCGGACAAGAGGTTAAAAAATAAAAACTGTATAATTACACCTCTGTCTTAAAAAATGTGCGAAAAATTAAAAATAAAAATTTGAAAAAATACGGAACACCAGCAGTGCAATAATCAAGACATTGGTTTGGTACTTATGTTTAAAAATAAATTATCTTTAACATTATCTAACCAAAAATTTAAGAATATAATTTTTTAACTTTTATTTTATACGATTTTATGAAAGTTAGTAGAATTAATCATTCTATTTTTATACTACATTAGAGGCAGTTTATTAAGTTAAATGATAATTTTGAGTTTTATACATTGCTTTTATTTATTTTATTTATTTTTGTAGAAACTCCATGTCATAAAATATCTAATTACACACAATGTGTTTTCGTTTTTTAATTATTCTGAATCTAAGAATTATTGAATTATCATAAATCACATTCCTTTTCCAATAGGGAAAAGTAGTTAAAAGCGGTAATTTAGAATTATTTCCTTTTTGAACATCCATAACAAAAATAACTGCTAAAATGAAAAAAGTTAATTTTTCTTTTTTTAAAAAAAGGTTCACACTCGAAAATGACATTAAACATTTTCGGATTCTTTAAACATGTCTTACGAACAACAACGGAATGAATATAAAAAAGAGAGAAAATGGGAGATCACCGTCCTCTGTAGGATCAGGTTGAAATCATAGACAAAGAACATCATTGGAAAATTCGTAAACCTAAGAAATCAGCACATATGCTAGGCCACAAAAATCTCCTGAGCCGATCAAGCATAGAAATGAGTACAATATGGGAACCAGTAATAAGAGTGCCAGAGAAAAGCAATAACAACAACGAAAATTGCTATATGAACTATGTTAAAAAAAAATGCAATGATAACAGCAAAAATTTCAATATAAGCACTGGTAAAAATTGTTACTGAAGACAGTTGATTTATAATACCCAGAAATTCATACACAGATGTCCTCAAGGACACATGGCACAGTGGATAAAGGCGTTAGTTAGTGACAGGACCCAAAGAGTCTGAGTTCAGTACCTGGTTAAGGCGGTGGAAAACTTGGAGAGGGGAATTAACATGAGATAACTGATAACTGACATGGCATGGCACCTGGAACTAGAACAATCTACCCCAGCGAGCGAAATAAAAGTTCAATTCGACATTCCAACCACCGGAAGAAGTACAACAGCCGTAACGTTGTGATAAATATGGCAACAAAGATGAAGACAATAGTCTGAATAATGTAGTGTACATAATACCTCATCTCAGAAATATAGACAAATAAAAAACGCTTAAAGATTTACGAGTAAGTTTTTAAAAATATATATTGAGTATTTTTTCCTGTCCAATCTGAAAGAAAATAATGTGTTTTATTAAATTATGGACGCAACAACTGTCAGAAAAATATATTTTGAATTATATTAAATTATTTTTGGTAAGATTCAGAATGAATTTTCAATATGTTTACCTTTGATACTGCATATTTTTTCCTGAATCTTTAGGAAGTTTTCTTTGTAACTGTAAAAAGATCAACGAAAATCCACCAAATTAAAAAAGTACACACGAAATATTTCCACAAAGTTTTGTTAATAAAATAACGAAACAAATAAAATTTTCAGTATTTATTTATTGTAATTGTATACTGTAGTGTATAATATACAATTCAATAAATAAATACTGAAAATTTCGTTGGAATAGGATAATTTGTGGGAAAAATGAATTAAAAATAATTAAAAACTTAAAATTAATAGAAAAAAATAATAATAAAGAATAAAAAAATACATTTTCTCATTATGCTAGTAATAAACGAACCAGAAATGGGTTTTTGGTCATCTGCGCAATTTTAGGACCCACTTCTGAAAAAGACAGGGCTGCTCTCTTTCTACTTTCGAACGCATAACGGTCGGGCGTGTTTTGTAGCGCCATCCACGAAGTAAGTACAACTTTTACTATGGTCGTTCCAACTCAGAGCAAAGCTGACTTGAGCTCAACCATTATAATCATTCTTATCCTTACCAGAAAAAGAAAACAGACATAAGCAATAGATATTGATAATCTTGTTTCCCTACAGGTTCTACAAAAAAGAATGAACGGTCCGTAGTAGAAATCCAAGTTTTGCTGCGTCTTCTTTAATTTTTTATATGTGACCACACACACACACACACACACACGCACACACACACACACACACATCTACAATACACCAACACGCAACCTTAAATTCCATAAGTGGTAACTCTATAGGATACAAATCCTATATCATTCCAACAAATAACTGAAAAACACAAAGTAGATTTGCACACCCGCAAAATCGGATCAAAACGACTAAAAACAGATTTCGCAATAAGGTGTGAAATTAATTTTCTGTCCAATGAAAGGAGGCGATTTGCTAAACTAAAAAAAAGGATAACGATCCAGTGTGAAAAAAAAGTCAGCTATAAACAGAGAGACTCAAGTCAATCACCAGTCAGAAAGGGCGCAGAGATCATAGAGGACAGAAGACTGACAGTCAGGTCCGTCACTGACTCAACCAGACACTAAGAGCAGAAAGTGGGGTAGGAAAGGAAAACAACAACAACAACAACAAATTTATAACTGACTCCAAAACAATTCAACCCGATAAGTACATTTTCCTTTATCTTTTATTTCTCATTCACACTCTCTTTTTCAACTTAAATTGATCGCCCCTTTTTCCTTTCCACCTACTCGACGGATACACAAAAACAAAAGAAACAGACATTACTCTACTACTCTGTTGAAAGACAGCGAACACATAGACATTTTTTCTGTTCAAATCACATTTGCTTAAACGAACTAAAGCATTAATCTTTTTTACTTTATTCACAAGATATAAAAATATACAAATTTGTTTATTCTGCATGAATGACATTAAATATACAATGTTCTATTTTCTACAAACGTTCCTTCTCGTGTTGTCTTTTCTTGAAATTTGCGTTGTATTTTGTGGGCAGGGTATCCCGTATTAAATTCTTCTTTTAATCCGGGTACGCTGTACCCCACAACTCCAACGAAGAAAAAATGATTGAATGCTTAATTCACCATGTATGTATGAAAAAAAATTAATACTTGATTCACCACGTGTGTAAAAAAAAAAGAAAAAGTGAAATAGACATTTTAACTTTCAACCTCGCCACAAAATGAATGAAATGGACACATCAGCAATGTTGTTATAAAAATGCCACCATTTATGGAAACGGCCGTTGCTGTCTGGTTTGCTATTATTGAGGCTCAGTTCTGCTTAACAAAAATAACAAACACAGAAACCAATTTTTACAATGTGCTTTCGGTCCTGCCACTACAACAGGTAATGAAATTTCAGGTGTCTATTTTAGCAAAAAAAAAATTAAGATCTGAAAGAGGCTGTTATCACAAACTACGAGAGAACTAAACTGGTAAGTTAATAAACGATACGAAGCTAATAGCAGGTCCTCGCACTATCTGACAGAGTTAATGACAACAGCCGATAAAGTAGAAGTTGTAGAAGACTTGGCTTCCATAATAAAACCATTCATAGCCTCTGCTAGAAACGTAACACAGAAAGAAGTGAGTACCTTAGCCGACGAGCTAATAGTGTCTATATTTCTGAGATGAGGCATTATGTACACTATTTACATTATTCGAACTATTGTCCTCATCTTTGTGGCCATATTTATTACAACGTTTCGGCCATTGTAGGCTCCGGACTTCTTCAGGTGGATGGAATGTCGAACTGAACCCATTATTTTCGCTCACTGTTCTAGTTCCACGTTCCATGTTTAATGGATGTCAGTTATTAGGTATCTCCTGTTAATTCCCCTCTCCTTAACCGGGTATTGAACTCACACTGTTTAGGTCCTGTCACTTGATCCAACCAACGCATTTATGCCACTGTGCCATGTGTCCTTGAGGACATCTGTGTATAAATTTCTGGGTATTATAAACCTAATGTCTTCAGCAAGCATTTTACCAGTGCTCATATTGGAATTTTTTGCTGTTATCATTTCATATTTTTACTAGAACTCATATTGCAATTTTTGTTGTTAGTATCGCTTTTCTCTGGCATTCCTTATTACTGGTTTCCATATTGTTTTCATTTCTATGCTTAGTTGGCTCAGGAGATTTATGTGGCCTGGCATATGTGCTGATTCCTTAAGTTTACGAATTTTCCAATGGTGTTCTTTGTCTATGATTTCAACCTGATCCCACAGAGGGCGGTGATCTCCCTTTTCTCTCTATATGTGGTCAGCCACGCCTGATTTTTCCACTTTCCCTCGTGTTACAGCTTTCTGGCGTTCTTGAAGCCTTACCTTAAGGGGGCGGCCTGTTTCCCCTTTATATTTCTTTCCGCAGCTGCACGGCATAGCGTACACACAGTCTTTAGTCATGTTCTTCTTCTATGGATGGTCTTACTCGGGAGAGATATCTGCGAAGTTAAGTGGAGAACTCAGAGAGGGGAAATAACAGGAGATAACTGATAACTGACATCCATTAAACATGACACGTAGAACTAGAACAGTCTACTCCAGTGAACGAAATAAAATGGTTCAGTTCGACATTCCAATCACCTGAAGAAGGCCGGACCGTACACCGGCCGAATCGTTGTAATAAATATGGCGACAAAGATGAGGACAATAGTCCGAATAATGTAAATAGTGAGCTAACATTGTTTATTTAATAGGATATGAATGCTAAAGAAGGCAAACCGGACCAACAGCAAACACCAAAACTGAGATACGAACTGGAATTTGTCCGTTTTACGAAAACCAGAGACCCCAAGTATGGGAAAAAATCCCAAACATGCAAACTATGGTGCCAGTGGCCAAATAAATCAGTCTGTAAAATACAGCCAAACTCCAGTCGACGTCACCATCCAGAGGACCCATGTCAAACGAAAGGTTCGGATCAGAAAACTATTATGGCGGATTGCTATGTCAACCAGTCATTCTCTGCTTGTTGAGGTTACAACTCAGATCGGATGCTTCAGTGACCATAATACCCAGGAAAAATGACAACGATGCTGTCTAAACCCAGAACCCATCCGCTTATCCTTAGCCAACGGACAAGGTACCCCATTCTATGGAGAAGTGTCAATTGACATAGAATTTCCATGGACTAATCCGCTCATATAGCTGGACTATACTTTCAACCCACTTTTAGGCGCCGACATCCTGTGACAGTATGGTCTACTAGTGAACCATAAAAACGGCAAATTAGTAGACCCAACTACCCAATACTATCTACAGGGCAAGCACGTCAAGGGACCCATGCACCAAATAGTAATTAACCACAGCGACGTTCTTCCAAAAATTGTACGTCCCTTATTCCGAGACCTGCCAATTCTACTTACACCAAGAACGAAAGCATCTAATCCAGCTCTGTCAAAAGTCAGCTATACCATTGATGCAGGAGATATTTCCCCCGCCTATGCTAAAGTGAGACAGCTGACTAAAGAAAAATTTAAAGCTGCATAGGAGAAATTTACAACACTACTCCAAGCAAGAATCATAAGACAGTCAAAATCACCCTGGCGACCCTTTCTATGGTTCCAAAATCCACATCTGAACAGTGGAGACTACAGGAATTTAAATATACAACCAAGCCCGACAGATACCCAGTACCAAACATCAACAGTTTTTCCTCTAAATTAGGCAAGTCAATTTTTTTCAAAATTGACATTCTACAAGTTAAATACCAATGAAAAAAAAGTAAGAGAGAAAATATCAGTGGTAACATCGTTTGGGTTTTTGAGTATGCATATATGCCTTTTGGTCTACGAAATGCTACAGCCACATTCTAAAGTGTTATGGGTTATATATTTCTCTAGGTCAGCTGTGTTTTAGTCTATTGGATAGAGCACTAATCTCCTCTGACATGTAAGAACAGTATTATGAGGATTTAAAATAAGTGTTTGGGATTTTGCAAGAAAGTATCATTGGGCAAGTGCCACCTCTTCAAGAAAGCATTTCAATTTCTGGGCCACCATATAAGTCTAGAAAGCTTAGCATCACAACAGAGAAAAACGTGAAATAAATGAATTCTCTGAATGAACTGATTAAAAATCACTTCGGTGTTTCCTGGGAATAGTTAACTTTTATAGGAAACTTGTACCACAAGCAGCAAACATTCTTCTACCGCTCACTGAGCTGTTAAAGAAACACCCACAGAGCAAAACCATACACCACACTGATGCTGAAAAAGAAGCCTCTTAGGCATTAAGAATGTCCCGAACAAACTAACTGCACTTCTTTACTCTGACTTTGATAGAACTCATTTGGTGTCAGATAGTTCCAACTATGCTGTAAGGGCAGCATTACATGAAAAAGTTGACAACAGAGTGGTCCTAAAAGAGTTCTTCTCAAAGAAACTTTCTGAAAATTATTCCACATTTAATCGGATGTTACTAGCAGCTTACCGGATAGTGTTACGATACAAACCACAAATTGAAAGCAGATATGTCACCTTGTTCACAGACCATAAACCACTCGCATTAGCATTCCACAAAATGACACCAATGAAATCGGATAAACAAAAGAAACACCTGTTAATAACTGAATACATGACATATCCTGTACATTTGAAGAGAAAAAATATTGCTTCAGACTGCCTCTCAAGACCAGTAATTGCAGTGTCAGTCAAACTTTGTGACTTACAAGCTCTTGTTGAGCAGCAAGAGTGTGACACAAAAATAAAAGCCTACATGGACAGACTGAAGGCCTACACTATTAGTAACAAAAATATATTATGTGACATTTCTGCATCTTACAAAAGACCATTTATTTCACAAGCCTCGTGCACAGAAATCTATAACTTTCATAATATGTCATACCCAGGAGCCAGAGCCACAGTAAAACTGAAAAAAAATCTTACTACTTTTGGTTTGACATGGATAAGAACATAAATTCATGGACCAAAGAGTGCTTCAACTGTTAACAAGGCAAAGTTAATTGCCACACAAAGTCACCAGTGGTTCCATTCCTACTACCGTCTACATGATTTGAAACTGTACATACTGATATTGTAAGCCCACTTTCACCAATCAGCAACCGCAACTGCATATATTTATCACCAGCATAATACATTTTAACATACATAGACAAAGCTACCTGATGGACTGAAGCTACACTCAGACCAGTCACTACAGTTACAACAGTGGCTATGTAATTTCTAAATATATGGATATCCGATTTGGAGTTCCCCTGTATTTGTCACCGACAAAAGAACTCGGTTTGAAAGGGAGCTTTTCAGTGAATTATCACAACTAATAGACTTTCACAGACTAAGAACCACAGCATGCCATTCACAATCAAGTGGAGTAATTTAATATTTTAATACTGGGGTAACAATTTTTTGTTTTAATTTAAAAAAAAAACAAACACCCATTTTGATATTTGGTAGCTAAGTTAAACTCTTTTCAAAGAAAGAAAATTACATTTTTTTTATAAAAGTCACTTTTCCACTGTAACATGGTTTCCCTGTGTTTTTTCTATAAATATTTTTCATAGCAAATGTTCTGATGAACTTTCCTCTATGGCAGGTAGACTTAATGCATTTTAGCAGAGTATTAGATTGTTGGCAGCAAGGTCTCATCATTTTACATTTGAAATGGCTAGTTGTAACCGTAAGTTCTATGCTAATAGTTTCTTCTATCACATTTCTCACGTCCAGCTTCCTGCTTCCCAGTCAAATTTGATCTTCAAAAATTTTAATGCAGTATCATTTGTTATCTTCTGTCTTCTTAATTCTTGTTTTTTTTGTTTTTTTTTATTATTCTCTCAATTAATAGTGTTTTTTTTTCTTCATATTCGTTATTACTCAGTAACTCCTTGCATCCTGGTAGCTTTATTGCCTTTGATCTTCATGAATTTAAATGCAGTGTCAATTGTTATTTTCTGTCTTCTTAATTCTTGTTCTTTTATTATTCTCTCTCCTTAATAGTGTTTCTTTCTCCTCATATTCTCTATCACCCAGTAACCATTTGCACTTTGGTGGCTTTATTGCCTTGCTGGGGTGAAATGATTAAAAAATATTTGAAAATTACTTAACAACCAAGGATCACCATGATTTACTTGCAAGATTGTTTCAAAAGAAACTTATATTAGAAGAGAATATTCCCACATGTTCGCATTTTAATGTAATTTAAAAGACTGATTTCTTTCAAATTGATAAACTGTATTCATCAGAATTACTTACCTTAACAAAGATCCGCATCTAAAAACTGTTTTGCTTGCTATTACCTTTTGTTTTCCTTTATTGAAAAAAAAAACGCAGCATTTATTTTGATTAACTGTATTACTTAGAACGATTACTTCGCTACTTATGTAAATGTAAAAAAACTAAGTTGATAATAATATAAGTGACAAATGGCGATAAAAAGGCACTGGTGATTAAATAATGCACTGACTGTTGTTTGTGACGTATGAAAAAAATTGTAAGTCAAATGATGCACTAAAATAAGTAACCAAGCAATCGTTTTAAGTTCTCTGAATATTGGTGCCAATAAATAAATAAATAGAATAAAAATAAATCAAATCTCCTATGCACATTTCTGTTTCAAATATTTACATAAACTATCATCATGTTCACTCATGTTTAATATAAATTTTCATTAGCTATAAGAACAAGTCATGTTAGTTTAAGTAAGATGACTGTTATCACTTGTCACAAGTATGGTGAACTCAGTGAGAATTGAGCTCACTACTCAGTAGTGATTGTCAAATAGACTAGCTTGTTAACCATGACCCTACTCTGAAGTGTCCCAATGCATCAGATCATTCTGCTACAGTTAATATTACCTCTTTATCCTTTTTGTTCCGAGAAACTTCTGCTAGTTTCTTTTTGGATTTTGTCACTCATCAGCTCATCAAATCGCCATTATAGACGAAATAAGTAAACCACAAATTTAAAAATCCAATATTTATTCCAAAGATATGTTTCAAAGTCATTTAATAAATTCAATGATTAACAATTTTCAGCTTTTATTGGAAAAAAAAATGTTCACTTCCAAGAATAAGAAAACATTTTTTTCCAATCCGACAAAAAACAAAACAAAAAAAAAAATACAAAACATTTATCTAAGTATTATATAACTTAATTTTCTTCTGGTTAATGTAATTTAAAAATAATCTCAGTTTGATGTCTATTATTTTCTATGTTTGATTTAGAGATTCTGTTTGTAAGAGTTAACAATAGAATGAATAACTTAAATAAGCAATGCTAAAAATAACTAAAAAATGTTCTTATACTACCTCTTTTTTTTTTTTTTTTTTTGGCTATGACAGTGTGACTTTTAAAGTTGCTCAACAACTTTGTGGATGTGCAATGAATTATATCAATTCCATAATCTTTGATTTTTTTTTTCAGTGGGAGAGGTTTTGTGCTAAGATTTCTGTTTGAGAATATGAATGTAAATTGGTGTCTCAAATAAATTAATGAAAATAAGAGCTCTTGCAGTTCAACATGAATAAAACAACATTTATTGATAGAAGTCACTAAATATAATTGTTTATAATAACATCAATAATATAGATTATGATTATGGTGATTGTAAATACTTCCAATCTTACTAGGAAATAATGGGAGTAAAATGGATTGAGCGGCAGTTTGAATAAAACAGTTAAGTTTACTACGTCTCGTGTCGTCTTTGCATTGATTCAACTTTTCAGCAACTATTCTCATATAATTTATCTTTCCACTCTAAACCCAGTTGGACAATAACCAAAACTCTGAAACAAAAATATTTGAGTGAGAGTCTTTATGTAATGGAAATGTTCAGAATATGGGTCAGCAGGGTTGAGAAGTTTGTTTACTGTTGCTTGTATTTGTCGGCGTGTGTTTGGTGTCTTGATTGAGTAGAACTGTACATATAACCTCAAGGATGGTTGGCAGTGAGAGTGAGCCAACTCCTTTTCCAGAAGTTGTGACATTAGTTTTATTTTTTACTAGCAGTAGAGCCCGGCGTTGCCCGGGGATGTAACAGTAAGAGATAGATCAAGTATCGACCATCATAAAGACTGAAAAATAAAATTGACAAAGATTATTGTTTAAGGTTGACGGTCACGCATGTCTTAATTAGTTTTTTTTTATGTTTTTTGGGATTTTTTTTACGAATTGGTCAAACCCAAAATCAAACAAAAACCTGGTTTTCAATTATTATGAGTCTACCGATTGAATAGAATTTTATTATAAACAATTGTCTTGTAAATGGAATTTTTAAAGCATTCTGAATGTAAAAATAAAGAAAAAAGTGTGCAAGACAATAAGAAACACTACCTGCCCAAAAAAGTGAAGTTTTGTTGAAATCAGTTGAAAAATGTAGGAAATCCGATCCCATATATAAACGAACAAACAACCTGACTGATATGAGTTGTCTCCCTTTCATTCTGGCGACAGAATCGTGTTTTAAAATTGATTTCGTGCAAAAACAATTGTGTTTTTCCAGTTTTTGGTGCTGTCAGAATCACCGCAAGGTAATTTTACGCAGTCCTGTGAAGTTTTGTTGAAATCGGTAGGAAATCCGATCCAATATATAAACACACACACACACACACACACACACACACACACACACACACACACACACACACACACACACAAAATCTGCGTTTTATAATAAGTAAGATGATGGGAAAATAGTTTTTTGTGTGTATAACTGTACTAGTTTTGTTTTTATTTAATACTAACCACTACCATTTTTAATCCTTACTTTTTTGAGTCACTGATTGTGGTACCAAGCTGAAATGTGAAGGTATTTGTTTGTTAATTATTAAAAAAAATGTCGCCTAAGACTAAAATTAGAATATAACATCATGGATGTTTGTGGTTTTTTGTCATTTCTTCCTGTAAGTGTTACTTGGAAGTTCAATGTTGCGTCACATTGAGGGTAGGGTATGAAAACTCACTTACACAGAAAAAGTAGTTGCTGTCAACTGATCTGTACTGACATAGTTGAAGTTTCCTTGGCTCGTCTTCCTATTACTACTGATTCAAGTAGAAGAACTTGACTACAATCCCTTCATTAAAGGACAACTTTATGAGGATATCAAAGGCACAGTTAAGGAGGCTTTGAACTTGTCAAAGTCTTTCATCCTGTAGTGCAATAACAGCCACAACAAAATCAAGGAGGTTGTGGTATAATTCAGCAGTAATGATAATAGCAATATCAGCCGTTCCCTTAAAAGGAAACTTTCAGTATTCCTTGATCGGGCAACCAGTGCTACTCTTGACTGAAATTTATAAAATCTTTTGATTAAAACAATTTTTCAAGAAAATAGATTTCTTAAGTCCAGTAACTGTTATTGATCTTTCCAGTATTGATGGAGGCTTCCTTCCTAACCTTTTGTTTGAAGTAGTGTGAAATGTCAACATCTTAATTATGTTATTATTTTCTCTTTGAGTTATCCATTTTAGTTGTCGCTGATGTTAAAATTGCTCAAGTGATATGGTTTCTGTTATTTAGTACAGTTCTTTGTTTGTGATTCTGTAGCGCCAAATCCATGAAGTCTGAAGACAGACAGTTCTTGCTAAGACCTACATGCTTCATTCATTCAACGTTAATTTTAATTATTGATCTGAGAAAGTGCTTGGATACGGCTGATAGTTTTTACTCTGACAGAAAGTAACTGTGTGATGAGGAAGGAGCGGTATCCTTTAGTCAAGCGTGTGAACTTTTTCCACCTCCACCTGTATTGATTAATGTTTACTGTCTGGATCAGTCATGCTACACTGAAGTGGATAATGACATTAATGTATTTAGACGGGTGGCTGGTATGATGGATGAAAAAAAATAGAGCAGTATGTTAAGTTGGATTGAAGCACAACAATGCAGACAGCCTGAGCTGATATCAATGTGCCAGTATTATTATTATACACAAGGGATGACCAAAAAGTGATACAACATTGGAGTCAACTGAAAACCTATAAAATATCAGGAAAGGGTTATTAAGAAAATGCTGATTTACAACTTGTTATGGAATTAATAAACCAAAGTCCAGAGGGGGAAAATCTCTGAGGACAGCCTTACAGCCAAAATTGTTTGGACTTATGATGAGGACGAAATAATAATAACTCTCTTTACCCACCCCCTTCAAATTTAGGCGAGCTGAGGAAAAAATGGAAGAACTTTGCTAGCTTATGCAAAACTGCTTTTGAACCAATAAAAACCTTGTCTTCATAGCAATTAGTCATTGAGCAAAAAAAGAAAGAAAAGAAAATAGCGAACTTATGTGAAATATCTTTTGTTATAAAATGAGGAAAAGTATTAAATTAACAAGAGAATAGTGCCTGAAGTCATGTGAAAAGTTTCGTTTCTGTTCACACGTCCAGTGTTCAAGTTCTTGCCTGTGTGAAATTACTTGACAACAGTTTTTAATCAAGCACTTGACACTTCAAAGCATTTTCTTTCAACAATCCAAGAAATCTAAGTATTTCAAATTATCTCTCTCCCTCTACTTTTGAACGTATGCAACCATATAACCCTTGCGTGAACAACAAACACTCTTACCTTTGTTTTAACATTTTCGAATATTATTTTGTGTCAGATCAGTTAATCTGTTGTACGAACATTTCCTCTTCATGGCATGTCATTGAAACTACGAACTTTAAAAATTTTTGATTTATTTTCCAGAATCGAGCTACTGACAAACTTCAAGTGTGTAACTTATACTTATTATAAAACCCAGGTTGTGTGTGTGTGTGTGTGTGTCTGTACGTTTATATATTGGATCGGATTTCCTACATTTTTCAACCTATTTCAACAAAACTTCACAGGACTACGTAAAATTACCTTGCGGTGGTTCTGACAGTGCCAAAAATTGGAAATACACAATAGTTTTTGCACGAAATTAATTTGAAAACACGATTATGAGGCATCGCGAGAATGAAAGGGGGACAACTCATATAGAGTTATACTTATTATAAAACCCAGGTTGTTTGAGTGTGTGTCTGTGTATTCGTTTATATATGGGATCGGATTTCCTACATTTTTCAACCGACTTCAACAAAACTTCACTTTTTTTTTGGCAGGTAGTGTTTCTTATTGTCTTGCACACTTTTTTCTTTATTTTTACATTCAGAATGCTTTAAAAATTCTATTTACAACACAATTGTTTATTATAAAATTCTATTCAATCGGTAGACTCATAACGATTGAAAACAATGTTTTTGTTTGAGTTTGACCAATTCGTAAAAAAAAACTAATTAAGACATGCGTGTCCATCAACCTTAAACAATAATCTTTGTCAATTTTATTTTTCAGTCTTTATGATGGTCGATACTTGATCTATCTCTTACTGTTACATCCCCGGGCAACGCCGGGCGCTACTGCTAGTTTGTAAATAAATTCCTTATCTTGTTTTGTTAAAATTACCCATGTGTTTCCTCATCATTATCATCTTCTATTAACCTTTTGACATGGATAAATCAACTGTTCATTTTAACCCCGAAGCCCCAGGCCACTATAGACTCATTGGGATAGCTCACTGTAGAAATATTGGCTACAAATGGTTTGGATGGCGAGAGGCTTATGTACTACCTAAAAGGTTGCAAAGAGTAGTTTCAAAAGGATTACATAACAGTGTTACCAGTGGGCATCTGAGCTAAGACCTATAGCCGCTTGTGGCAAAATTTCTACAGGGTTGGTATGCGGAACTGACACTCACATACTCTCTGAAGATTTATGGTTGTTTCTCTTTGCCTTGATATAACTGATTTCTATGCATTTTTTCATCATGACAGTGTTGTATTTTACATTACACCACGTCAAAGTGCCCTCCCAGCCCAAGTTATAGGTAAAATAAGTAGGGTAAGCTGCACTCACTAACCGTGAGTGTCAGTCAATTTTTGAAGAAAGACAACCATGAATTCAAAGCCATGTAAAAGGCAACAGAAAATCCTACTATCCTTCTCTAAAAGTCATTGTAATTCACACATATTAAAGAAAAGGAAGCTGTGGAGACCCATTGATTTGGCATAAAGATAATAAATTTATTTTATTTTTGCATGTTTACTCTAGCTCTTAAGAGAATGAGAGTCAAGCTGCAAGTTTCCTCCAGCCTCTTCAGTAATCTGAAAGACATCAAACACTGCAATGGCCTAGACAGTTTAAATCCTTCTTTGAATACCCAATACGTCCAGTCTGTTCTCAAGAGCTTTTTGGTATTGTTCCAAGTGCTCTAATTATGGGCATGACTGACCTTCATGTTCCTTGGTTGCTTCAGATAAAATCCTGTGAATGCCCTTTTTTTAAACTGCATGTCCCACATAGACAATCAACAATTCGGTAAATTTTCTTTGTTCACAACTGATTTATTCAATCTGGTCAAAAGGGATGATCAGAGTGGTCCTCAAAATTCAAGAGTATTTTTAGGCTACTTTCTGATCATATCATTTGTTTATATGGTGAAACATAAGTTGTTTACATAATTACTGGTGTATCACTCTTTCTAATCTATTATGCCTTTTTGTATATTTTTAATGATCCAGTTTGTTACGTTCACTTAAGATGTTCATTACAGTTTTATCTGTTTGACTGACATTTGCTGTTTTTTTTCTCTTTGCCTTAACATAATTGGTCTCTATTAATTTGTTCTGGGTGGCAGTGTTGCATCTTTGCATGTTAAGTATTTGGTGGTTGTCATTGTGAATTGAGGGACAGTAAAATTCTTTTGGTGATATTGAACAGCATTGGATTTTTGGTTCTTCTTAATGTAGAGTCATCTTGTTGGTGTATCAAAATTTTAGAGGTCTTTAAGGATTCTTTCTGGTCAAAGACCTTTTAAGGATATGTTAATCACTAGGGAGTCATCTTGTTCACTGGAAAATCTTCAGATGGTAACAATTTTGGAGTCTACGCTACAACAGAAAAACAAAGACAAAAAAATATTAAATACAGATCTAATTCTGACACAACAAAGCAAACACAATTTATAGAAAAATATACTTGAATTTTACTCTTTATATTGATCATAAGCTCTTATTTAAAAACAGGTAACAATAATGGAACAAAAAGTAGCATATGTAGGGAGTGGAAAGTTTGACAGTTTTTTTCCTATTAGGATGTCTTTATGTGATCATTATAATATTGTTTGCCAGATGTGTGCATTAGAGATTATTCACAGATGAATGTCTCTTTCGCAATCTGCGGGGAAAACTCTCCCTGGGTGGCTCAGCCCAAATATATAGTGTTCTCTTATCTGTCTTCTTGTCAGTGTTAATTAGTCTTGTACTGATCATGACAAGAGACAGTTTTGAAACATTCCTCATGTACATGAAAAAATAGTTCCAATATGTTGTAACAAATATTCAGTATCTTTTCACTCTTGACAGCTGCAAAGTTACTTGGGTTTAATTATACAATGACCGAATGTATATCATATATTCAAGTGTTCATCCAGCTGGCGACTGCTACCAGTTTTATATGCATTATGCACACAGTCTCGGTCTTTAGTAACTAATTCGACTAAGCCAAGATGTTACAGTAAGTTTTTAATTGATTGATCGATTTGTTTTTAAAGTCTTAGCAACCATTTGCAAGTTATTTAAATCCAGAAAATATTTTAAATTTAAAAAATTTGAGCTTGGGGTGGGTGTGGCGATAATAATGATTTTTATTAATACAAGTTCTACTAATTAACCCATAGCTGGTGGGAGAAGAGGCAGATTCATATCGTTCCCAAGGGTATTTGCGCAGTGAAAATAGTGAACCTGATTTGAATTGGAACTCAGATATCTGATTTCCAGTCCCAAACTTTTATCACTTGCACCACCCGCACACCCAATTTACACCACCCGTACACTCAAGCTTACACCATTTGCATACCCAAACTTAGAGCAGCTGGTATTCCCAAGCGGTCACCCATCTGGGTACTGACCAGGTTCAACATTGCTTAACTTTAGTACGAGAACCATGTGATATAGCTGTAAACCTACAAATAAAGGTAGTGAGGGAGTACACATAAACTCACCAACTAAAATCACCAAAGGTGATTAATACTAAAAACTACCTCTTGACTGTGAACATAACTTGTACAAAACTGGTACTTATGGCTGATCAGGTGAACACCTGATTATATTATATCAATTGTATCTATTATAAGAAAAACTCTATTCTTGACTCATCCGGAGTTTCTCTGCCTAACTTCTTACTTAGAACTGAATCTCTGTTGAGTGATATGCATATAACCCCTTTTATGGTTCCTGATATCATCTCTAACCTAGACCCCCACAAAGCATGTGGACCCAATGGTATCCCTATAATAATCATTAAGAAGTATGCAGTGAGGCATTTATTATACAGTTTAGAGAGAACAGGAGCCAGTTCAGGAGCACACTTCTTAATTCCTATTACAGGGATACTATCAGGTCCACATGTTTGTGGGGATCTAGGTTAGAGATGATAGCAGAAACCAGAGAAGGGGTTATATGCATATCACTCAACAGAGAATCAGTTCTAAGTGGGAAATTAGACAGGAATATTTCAGACAAGTCAAGAGTTAAGTTTAAGGAGAATTTAGGGGTAAAGTATTCAGCTTTATATACAGATGTTAACACTTTATATATATATATATATATATATATATATATATATATATATATATATATATGTGTGTGTGTGTGTGTGTGAAAATATATAGAAAATAGGAAAGAACTCGTTCGGTAAATAATCCAAAGTTCTTTAGTATTTTTATTACTATTTTTAAAAAATAGTGCTCGATACAAAAGTAGAGCATAAATATAATTATTTATTTAAAAATATGATTCCAACATGCTACATAAGAGTTCTCATGTTTCAAAACAAGAGCCGAAAACTTCAATATAATTATTTGACTTAAATTGAATTAAAGTACTAAGCTCTGTTCCATCTTCAAGCGAAATATATATATTTTTTTTTGAATAACTTATTTCTGAAATTTATCTCTGAATTTTACGCGTTTTATAAGCAATAAGCGTAAATTTCAGAAATAAGTTATTCAAAAAAAAAAATTTCGCTTGAAGATGGAACAGAGCTTAGTACTTTAATTCAATTCAATTCAAATAATTATTCTTGAAGTTTTCGGCTCTTGTTTTGAAACATGAGAACTCTTATGTAGCGTGTTGAATCATATTTTTTAAATAAATAACTAATATATATATATATATATATATATATATATATATATATATATATATATATATACATTTGAATGACATGTCTAGGAAAAAAAACGGAAACAGAATAATCTACAAATGACAACAATTGAAAGAAAAGAGAAAAAGACAAAATCAGAAAATGAGAAAAAAGACTAAAGAGTGAGTGTAAAGTAGAGAAAAAGAAACTACAAAAAAGACAAATAATCACGACATCCTACACGGACACACATCCGTGCAGACGGGCGCATGTGCACGAACGGACACACACACACTATGAACAAAACTTGTACCAATGTTAAGTGCATATAAAAAAGAAAAATCGAGAAAATATAAGCAGTCAATTACTGTTATTTCCTGACGAGTGGATGGACAGGCCCGTCTACAAAACTCTAGAGTCTCGATGCTGAAGGTAACATCAATCAGCTAAGTGACAAACCTTTTACATATATTAATACTATATGATTTATACATATAATCTATTTTTATTTTTATAATTTTGTCTATTTCCAGATTTGTGCATCTGAACCAAAACTTGATGTTTTGATAAATGATGCGGGTGTTGGCATAGGGCCCGTTAAAACCTCCAAACAAGGTTATGATTACACATTTGCAGTCAACCATCTTGGACATTTTCTTCTTACTCATCTCCTCCTTGGTTTGCTAAAAAAATCAAGACCAAGTCGAATCATCAATGTCAGCTCCATGTATCACAGAAAAGTGACCAGAACTCTGGACTTTAGTCGGGAACCAAAGCCAGAATCTGACATGAAATATCCTGGACTTTTTGGTTATCCAACAAGTAAACTTGCCCAAATCCTCCATACAAATATCCTGGCTAAACAACTTAAGGAACATGGCGTTGTTGCTAACAGCATGCACCCAGGATATGTGTCGTCTGGAATTTGGTACACAGATATCCACAATAAGTTTGTCATCATATTTATGAGGTTCTTTGGTTGGTTATCAACAATCATTGGACGGACTCCAAAAGATGCAGCCCAAACTGCAATCTACATGGCTGCAGACCCTGCCCTAGAAAAAGTCTCAGGACAGTATTTTGAAAATGTGGCAATATCTGATCAGCTTTCGTCTTTTGCTAAGGATCCGGAACTAGCTCAGAAAATGTGGGATGTTTCCAGTGAGATGTGTGGACTGACCAAAAAAGTGGAATAACAGTTTGGAAGAAAAGCCTCCTTCTCACGAACACAAAATGAAGAATGGAGAAAAAGTTTACAAGGGAGATAACTCTTCTTTCCACTGACCAATCTATGCTCTTTTTATCCTGAGGTCTATGAAATAAAACTTGTTTTTTTCTTTTTCTACTTAACTTTTCATTTGTCATAATTCTCTACTCATTTTATTGTGTCCTTTAACTTTTGGTTAGAATTGAAATTTGTGTTTGTGTGTATATATATATATATATATATATACACACATATATTACAGATATTATGTCTGTTTATTTTAAACATAATCCGTTCATACTCACGAATAACCTTTGCAATTAAATGATGTGAAATGTGCTATAACTGTGGAAATCGTTTTTATTTTCCAAGTACTTTCGATTTTCTTCCGAGATCATCTTCAGGGGTGCAAGTAGTAATACAAAACTGAGTGTTGCTATCCATTACTATAATTTTTTTTTTCTTTTTGCTTTTAAGTGCAACGGTTGACAGTCATGTTTAGCGTTCATTAGAACGTGAAAAAAATATCCGTTATGAAATGTTTTCTTCTATGTTGTAATGTCATGGTCAGGTGTGCATTAAAGTATGAAAAACTGTTCCTTTTATAGGCATTTCAGAACATTTCTACAGTATTTGTAGCTGATTCTATTCAGTGTCAGCTTTAATTTTTTTAATGTAGATTGCTTCGAGGATCTGTAGTTTGAATTTGTTATTTTTTTGGTGTAAGATATTTTTGTTATCTATCAGTATATTTTTATACTGCAAATATTGGTGTGGATGTCTTGCAATGGATGAATGGTCAGACATGTGTAGTGTAAGACGTTTCGTTAATGTAGTTGTCGTATATCCAACATATATATTTGTTTTTATGTTGCAGATGCACTCTCCTAAGGGAAATTTGAATTGATATATAATGTTGGTTTTACATATAACATTAGTTGGTGGGGAAGATATATTGTGAATAATTAAATTGGTTGTATTATATTTTTTTATAATATATGATTCATTTTATTTTTTTATTAGGATCCATGGAAGATATATTAGTACGAATGAGATTTTTATGATTTTCTCATCCTGTATGTAGTTAGCTTGCCTCTGGTTACAATATAAGAGTTTGATATATTGAGGATCCTTTGTGGAAGTACCATATTCTATTTGACTATGTTGAGGTGTTTGATAAATCGTCTTTTTTTTCATCTTAAACCTGGTTTGGGAAGTCATTATCAATGAGAGTCTGCTTAGTATTTTTTTAGTTCAGTGTAGAAAATCTTTTTTAAGGAGGAATTAATTTGTGCTCAGTTAATTAAATTCTGTATAAGTGCTATTTTGTAGTAATTAGGACATTCACTCTTATAGTTGAGAGTACAAGAGTTTTTGCTGGTTGGTTTTTATACGGAGAGATAGTAAATGTGTTATTATTTGTGTCTATTAAAATGTCAAGGAAAGGGACTTTGTTATCTTTCGTATGTGAAATTGAGGACAGAGTTTTTTGAAAGTTTTTTGGAGTTCAATTATTTCTTCTATGTTTTTAACTAAAATAAGTATATTATATACATATCTTAGGTAGATGAAGGGTTTCTTGGTGGTGCTAAATATATTATTTTCTAGGTTGGCCATGTAGAAGTTGCTGAAGGTTGGACCCAGAACTGAATCCATTGAAACACCATCATGTTGCACATATACGTTATTTCTGTGATCATAGAATGGGACTTCAGTGGTACAGGTTAAAAGTAATTTTCTTAGTATTTTAGGTTTAATTTTTAATGGGGGCAGGGATGAATTATTGGTTATTATATTATATGGTTTCTCTTACTGGAACGTAAGTGAACAGATTTTCAACGTCAAGTGATGCTCTGGTTTCATTTTTAAGTTTTTTGGTTGTTAATATTTGTATAAGTTCAAGGGTTGATTTAATGCTGTATTTGTTAGGTATGTATAGTGTAATTAATTGGTTAAGCGTTTTAGTTGGTAGATAAGAGTTGGAATTTGAGAGATAATAGGTCGGAGTGGAAAGTTAGGTTTGTACGTTTTGATAGAACCGTAAATTGGTTTATAGTCTCCGATTATTTTGGTAAGTTTTTGCTTGTTTTGTTCCGCATTGTTAGCTGTGATTAATTAATTAATTTTCACTTTTAGCTGAGTAGTAGGATTATTAGTAAGTTTTCTAAGTTTGGTTTGATCATCAAGTAACTGTTCAATTTTTAAGTTGTAGTCAGACTTGTTTAAAACAACAAAGATGTTTACTTTATCAGCTTTTTTAATTACTATTTCAAAATGGTTGCTTAATTCCTTTGCAGCAATTTTTAGCGATTTATTTAGGAGTTTAGATGAATTTTTCTTTTTATCATGCGTGTCTTTTATAGATTCAGCCTCAGATTTCTGGTTCTGTGGCAATATGCTGTTGTTCTTGGAGTTTAATTATGTTTTGGTATAGTGTCTTAATCTCAACTTTTTTATGTAGTTCATTATATTTTTGTATATATGGCAGTTAGGGCCGAGATTGAGTCGTTCTTTTTGGTTGTCATGCCTAAACACACACACACACACACATATATATATATATATATATATATATATTTCAGTGAAAAAATGTTTCCACTTTGTCATTCAATTGCCTAAGATTGTATTGATATGTAAAAATTAATATAATATTCTCCCATATATATATATATATATATATATATATATATATATATATATAATTTTAATTAAAAATATTTTATTTTCTAAGATATTTTACAAAAATATATTTTATAACGCCTAAATCATCAAAAATAATCAAGCATTTTAAATTATTTACTATTTAGTATTTTACATGTTGTCACAAATGGTATCAGGGTTAGGTTATATTTTGTGAAACGTTTCAGACCAAAATCAGCACCTCCTCTATGTATATATTATTCAGTTTTTATGTTTGTGTCGAATGTGAAACTTCAGCCTCGCTAGTAACCTTCATACAAGTCGACACATTGTGCCCCAGTGAGGAATCTCGGGATAACAACAGGAATATTCGTTGACGCCGTTGTCTTTCGTCTCTTAGCTGGTTAATACAACTGAGTTCAAAATTTCTGATACCAATCCGGCACAAATATCTTCAGGCATTTATATCCAGGGCAACTTGCTAGAAGTTAGTATGGGGCATATTAACAGCTGGGTACTATTTAGAATGTCTTTATAACCGAGTCACGGCCGTCCAAAACTCCTTTGTCCGTTGTCAAGCTGTCTATACATAATTGTTATCCCGTCATCACTTATCCTTGCAACGTGACTAGTCCAGCGAAGTTTTGATTGCATCAGGAAAGTCTCAATTCCACCAATGCTGCATTTTTCGGGTAGATCAGCATTGGACACCCTATCGTCACAAGTAGCCACAAATCGCAAACAACTTTTGTGTATGACATCCATGGGATCTATATGGGGTCCACGATTCTGAGCCGTACAAAAGTGTAGTCAAAACGGCTACTTTATAAACTCGTATTTTGGTCTCCAATTTGATACCTTTCTGATTCCATAGGCGGTGGCGTAGCTCCCCAAATGCGCCTGTAGCTTTGACAATCCAATTTATCTCCTCATCAAGCGATGCATTTACATTCATCTTATTTCCTAAATATGTAAATGACTTATGCATACTTCAAGTTCTTCCCATCATTCTGTATAGGAGTTTCTGGGAAGTGATGAACTGGTGAAAGTTGTTTAACACCAATAATCTGCTTTGGACAAGGAGGCGGCTGGTGGATTATCTCCGTTTTCTTTATGCTAATGGTAAGGCTAAAAGCTTTGCATGCAACCAAGAAGCGGTTGACGAATTCTTTCACTTCCATTTGGGATGTTGCCACAACTGCAACATTATCAGCAAATGGCAGATCATGAATGATGCTATTTCGAAGAACTGCTTTAACTTTGAACTGTTGATGGGTGAAATGGACACCACTGGTCCGAAATTGAAGTTTAGCACCAGTCTCTATGTCACCAAAGGCATATTTGAGCATTACTGAGAAAAAAAGAGCAAAGAGAACATAGGCCATGACAAAACCTTGCTTCGCGCAATCAGAGAATTCCCCCTCAGATACAACAGATTTCATCCCCTCGTGAAAGGAGATTATAACATTCAACATTTTGTCTGGGATTCCAAACTTTTTAAGAACTTTCCAGAGTGCTTCACAATTTAGAGTGTTGAAAGCCTTAGTAAGGTCAACAAACACTATATGCAACATCTTTTTTTTTTACACTTTTTCAGGTGGAGTGGGAAGATCATGTTAATAATGTCACAACTGGACCTGAAATCACACTGTGATTCCGGGTAAATCTCATTAACGACGTTGCTTGATAATCCTGTTCAGAATCAGTCTAGCTAATATTTTATCAGTAATTGACAGCAGATATATTCCATGATAGTCGTCACCAAAATTTCTATTAGATTTGTTCTTGATGGCAAGTACTTGGGTAATAAAAGTGGTTCTAACTGTTACAGTGCATTTATCGCTTCATTGTAATATAACGAAAAATATTCGTTAATATGAAATGATTATGATCAAAATAAGTGGTCATAACGTTTGCAGCTTATTCAATCAGATATATATATATATATATATATATATATATATATATATATATATATGTGTGTGTGTGTGTGTGTGTGTGTGTGTGTGTGTGTGTGTGTGTGTGTGTGTGCAGTATTGTAAGTTACGGTGCATTTCTTGCCTCATTTAATTGTAATATATGGAAAAATAGTCGTGAATATGAAAGAATTGTGATCAAAATAAGCAGTCATAACGTTTGCAACTTACTAAATTAGACACACACACACACACACACACACACACACACACACACACACATATATATATATATATATATATATATATATATATATATATATATATATATATATATTGATTTTGGAACCATACCCTTAGACATGTCATAATATTTCACATAACAAAAACCCACACAAATTATTTTAACTTCAGCCTTTCTATAGAAACACACCCCTCTTATAAATAATAATTTTTGCCAAAACTTCTTTTTCATATTACTATCGATTAAGCACACCAGATCACGACTGTCAATTTTTTTTCTTCAATAAAACTCAATGGAGCAGTTTTCTATGCAAATACATTGTAATTTGACCATCCATTTACACAAGCCAAAAAAAAAAAAAAAAAAGAAAAGAAAAGAACTTGTTCATACCACACAATACCCTTCTGCTCTCAATTTCTAAACAGGCGCAAAATACAAATTTAAAGCGTATTCATACTTATCTCTGTTTCAACCATTTTCTCACTACCCTGGCATGGCTTCTTTCTGCTTTTCTATAAATATTTTCATGGCAACTATTCTAATAAGATTTCCCCTTTATTACCTCCACTGCATGTATTTAAGTTTACTACTAGATTGGCAACAATGGTTCATTGTTTTACTATTGAAATAGATATAATCGTAAATTGTATTCTAATAGTTTCTTTTCTCTCACTTCTTGCCTGTGAAACTATCTTCGTTTCTTGCTTCCCTGTCATATATGATCTTCAAAAATTGAAACGCAACACCAGTCGCCATCTTCTGTCTTTTTGAATCCAGTTATTTTATTGTCCTTTCTCCTCATTAAAATCATCCTCATTCATTCTCACTAAATCCCCGGCATCTTAGTGGCATTATTGCCTTGCTTGGGGTTAATTTCAAGTTAAAATAAAGAAAGTTAATATTAAAGCATTTTCTTACTTATCTTTTACTTACGTAAGGTAAAAATAATGCTTATATACAAAGTTTCAAATAATTTCAAAACAGCTGTAAAATATACATTTAAAACATTTTTTACTTCCTCAAAACCTGGAATAGGACAGACTATCACATCGCATAAGCACATTGTTTTACTTCTGGTCATGCATAAATTTTGACTAGGATTCATTATTCGTGATCACAATTTTAACAATATTACATATGCAGATGACACAGTGTTGATAACCGACACAGTAAAGAAAATACAGAAACTCCTACGGAAGATAGGAAAGCGAGAAGCAATGACTAAACATCAATTGTAAGAAGTCAGGACGTATGGTTGCCAGCAAAAAGAAGAGACCAACATGCAAATTACACACTGGAGATGCCAAAATCAA
Source organism: Acanthosepion pharaonis (assembly GCA_903632075.3). Taxonomy (NCBI): domain Eukaryota; kingdom Metazoa; phylum Mollusca; class Cephalopoda; order Sepiida; family Sepiidae; genus Acanthosepion; species Acanthosepion pharaonis. The sequence goes on along the minus strand of CAHIKZ030004626.1, from coordinate 181,909 downwards.
GTAAATACACAAAATAATTTAAATATCCCGGAAATGCTTAACAGAGGACAGAAAATGTAACACTGAAATCCAAAGGCACATTGGGATAGTAAAAGATGCCTTTCAAGAGCTAAGCAAAGTATTAAGAAACAGGAAAATCTGATTAAAAACAAAGAAAAAAGTACTTAACTGCTATGTAATATTGGTCCTCCTATATAGCAGTGAATGATGGAAAATCTCCTCACAGATGAAGCGTCTTCAGACAACAGAAATGTAATTCTACAGAAGGATGTTAAGAATATTATGGACTGGACATGTAAGCAATGATGACGTTTTAGAGAAAATGGAAACAAAAAAAGACACTTATTCTTAGAATTAGAAAGAAATAATTGAAATTTCTAGGGCGCATAATGAAGAAAGAGAGCTTGGAGAATTTGACACTCAAAGGGCAGATTGAAGGCAAAAGAAACAGAAGAAAGTCGCAAATAACCTACCTAACTTGTGCAAATGGTTGGCAGAACAGGGATTAGGAGAGAAAATGAAAGGATAAAACTTAAAAAGAACCAGAAAGGAGGGGGAATCGTAGACAGCTATGATCGCCAATGTTCTGAACGGACATGATACATAGAATGAGAATAAATTTGCAATGAATTTATACACAAACTTCTTAAAATTTAGGAAATTATTATTATTATTTTGTATATTTGTGATCTGGAGTGCATTATCGATAGTAATACAGAAAAGAAAATTAAAAACAACATGATTATTTCTTGGAGAGCTGTGTTTCTGTAGAAATATTCTAACTTCTGTGCTTAAGTTGAGGAAATCAGTTCAAAAATTGAAATCTTCAAGTTTTCTGATATTCCTGTAGTGTTATCTAAAATGATAACTGGGCCAAAGATTTCTATGCTCTTGTAAAAATAAAATAAAAGAAATGAATTTAAAACTGACATTTTATATTCATTTTTAAAATATTGAAAGAAAGGGAATAAATAAAAAAAAGTACAGATTATATAAAATATACAATTAAAACATTTTTAAATCAAAAGTATAAATGATGTATGAAAATTGCAGGCAATATTAACATCAAATAAATATCTTTTTTTAATGTCACTTTAAAGTCAATATCTTTATTTACTTATTTTAAACAACAGCTTTATTTTGGATAAAAATATAAGTCTTATGGTGGTTGGGGTGTGGTTATCTTATTACCCTTATACGTTAAGGAATTTATGACATGACAAGTCTAATGGATCTTTTGAAGAAACTAGAAGTAGAGACTATCTTAGCGTACTTGAAGGAGGTTGGTCTATACAACAAATTAGAGCACTAAATAATTTCCTTCTAGAGGCATAACTGGAGAGTGAGGGAACAAACAGCTCAAAGGATTGTTTACAAGGCATTTTTTTTAAATGTTGATATGTCGTTAAAACACAACGATCAATCAATCTCATGACAACATTGTATTCCACCATATATTTAAATGGCCTTATAAGTAGCATTGAAAGAAAATCGCCAGAGAGTAAATAAAAGCAAAATAAAATTATATATATATATATAGGTGGGGAAGGATAGAGTGATAAATTGGAATTTCAAATGTTCAAACATAAATGTTCTAGTGTATTCAAGAGAGAGTCTTGGAGAATATAGATTACAGGCCATATCAAGTTGAAACGTTGGTTCCTGTACGCTTACCAAAGTTAAACAACAACAAGCATAGTCACAACATAGACGGATGACCGCTAGGGAATCCAAGTGCTGCAAACTTGGATGTGTGGGTGGTGTAATGGATAACGGATCGGAATTGGAAATCGAAAAGCAAAGTTCCAATTCCAGTTGGATTTGTTATACTCACTTACTCTTGGGAAAGGGATGAATCCACCTCTTCTTCCTCCAGCTATGGGTTAATTAGTAGGATTTGTCTCAGTAAACCATTATCTCCAAAAAGAGACGTGAAATTTAAACAAACACAATTAATAAATATATTGACAAAACATCTTTACAGAAAAGTAAGGAAAGAAATTAACTTTATTGTTCAAGTTATTCAATTCAACATCTTCAGTTGATGTCTTTGAAGTACGAACATGCAGCGTATTCTCTGTGTGTGTGTGTGTGTGTGAGAGAGAGAGAGAGAGGGGGGAGGGAGAGCATGTTGACACTCTGATCTTAAAATGGAAAAGAAGAACTTTTCAAAAATTGCACCACTTGTGGTTTAGTCAGGGGTAGTAATCCAACTCACACACCCTCTTCAATTGACTATAAGTATGGGGGTCGCAGTTCTCAAGTCCTGCAGACACCTTGAAGTGTATAGTCTCATAGATTCCTTGACCACATACTCCTAATGGAGTATGGTGTCACAGCTCTATAGACTGCTTGAGGAGTATGGGGGCCACAGTTCTGAAGTCCCATAGATTCCCCCAGGAGTATGGGGTCACAGCTCACTCAGCACAGGCATTGCTGCTGTGCTTCCTATAGCAAGTAGTAGATTTTACGGGATGATATTGCTAGCCCCATGAACAACCGGATTTGAATTCAGAGTTACCTAGAATGGGTACCAGTAACAGCTAAAAAGCTCAGTCTGCCCTGATATTTAATCCATAGGAAAGGGAAGAGAGATAGATTCATACCTTTCCTAAGGGTATTTACACATAAGTAAATGCAATGAACTCGAATGGAATTTGAACTCAGCTCTTCAATTTCTCATTCAAATCTGATATCCATTACACCACCTGCACATCCTTTTAACACAATTCTACATAATAATATGTTTGCACTACACTTAGCATCTTGGTATGATAAGCACATCAAGTTTCTTGTTCAATGCCTTCGTTCATGCACTGGAGTCGTAGAGAAGGACTGTGTTATCTTACTTATTATAAAACGCAGATTGTGTGTGTGTGTGTGTCTGTTCGTTTATATCGTATTTCCTACATTTTTCAACCGATTTCAACAAAACTTCACAGGACTACGTAAAATTACCCGGCGGTGGTTCTGACAGCGCTAAAATTTGAAAAAAAACAAAAAAAAAAAAACACAATTGTTTTTGGACGAAATCAATTTGAAAGCACGGGTAAGGGTATCGCACCTGGCCGGAAGTTACTGCCGGCTACTCAAACATCCGAAAGCGTCACCGCGGAAAACAGAACGAATGCTGTTAACTTCCGGTGACTCAGCGTTTTTTTTTTTTCAGAGAACGATACACAAAAAGTAAAACAAATGAAACATAAACATACACAAGTCCTCCTAACTAAAAATAATAACTGGAAACTACTTTAAATACGCATGGTGTCCAAATGAAACCCATGTGTACAGTCAAACTGCAGAAGTTAATTTTTAGTCATCAACCAAAAGATATTGCCAACCGGCTATTATACTAACCGCAGCCGACATAAACACAGCCAATTTCTTCCATCAAGAAACTTGGCTTCGGGCGGAGAGGAACCCAGACGAGGCTCCGCCGAAGGGCAGAGTCTCGTTCGCGGTGGTTGACTGCTCCTGAACCCGTTTATGCGGGTTCAAAGAGGGAATATTTTTGGCCGAGCCTACAGGCTCGGAAATCCCACGTTAAACCCGGCCTTGTGCCACATGTAACCTTCGTGGTGGGTAGCTAAATATCACTTGACTCCGGGGTAGAGCGACGTGCTCCCCCTCTCACCTTCACCTGGCCGATCCTTGTAAATAAATATACAGAGGAAGAGACAATAACATGAAAGAAGAAATTATAAAAGAAAACAGAATACAAAAAATTAAATGAAAAACTGAGTGAAGAAGTATAGATACATGAAAGAAAAAGAGGAGAGAAGAAGTAAAGGAAGCTAGAAAATGCTAGTGAAAAAGAAAGCTGAGATAGAAAATATATGACAAAGAAAGAGAGAGGTTGATAAACAAGGTGACAAAAATGTTTAGGGAGAAAGAAAAACTGAATGAAGATTCAAATGAATAAATTAGAAAAATGAAGAGAGGTGTCAAAAGAAATGAATGAAAGAAAGAAAAAAAGAAGGGATTGAAATAAAGAAGAAACAATAGACAGAGAAGAAAACTGGATGAAGAGATCAGGTAAGTAGAAAAGGAAAAAAATGAAAGAAAAATTGAAAGATATAAAAGAGGTGAAAAAAAATTAAGCAAATTAAACAAATTTGAAGATGTTGGAAGGAAATTAATGAAAAAAAACATTAAAGGAAAACGGAAAAGAATGAAGTAAAAAAGAATCAGCAGATAAGGAAAATACAGAGTTTAAAAAGAGGAAGAAAAAAATGAAAAAACAATGAAAATGATTGGGGAGGTCAGGTAGCAGAAGGTAAGAGAAAAATAAAGAAATGAAAGAGTAAGAGAGATAAATGGGAAAAAGAAAGAATGAGAAAGAGAGTTAGGGAGGAAGAGAAGGAGAGCAGTAGAGAAAGAGATGAGAAAAAGAGAAGTAGAAAGAGAATGCAAAATTAAATAGGAAGAAAGAGGAAAGAAAAAAATGAAAGAAAAGTGTCAGAAAGAAATGAATGAAGAAAGACAGGAAAGAAAATGAAGTAAAAAGAAACGAAATACAGAAGAAAAATATAAAGTTTAAAAGCAGAAAGAAGAAAAATAACAAAGATGGTCAGGTAATCAGAAAATGAAAGGAAAAAAGAACTATAATGAAAGAGTTAAACTACTAAATATTTAAGAATAAGATTAAGTTTAACCATTACTCCAAATAATTTTAAAAATTAGCCCAGTCTGGCACAAGACCACAAGTTTTGGGTACCAAGTATGGGTCTAGCACACCACAAGAAATAGTCTATTATACTAGCTTGTTAATTATTACTCCAAATAATTTTAAGCTTAGCCCAGTCTGGCACAAGACCACAAGTTTTGGGTACCAAGTATGGGTCTAGCACACCACAAGAAATAGTCTATTATACTAGCTTGTTAATTATTACTCCAAATAATTTTAAAGCTTAGCTCAGTCTGGCACAAGGCAACGATGGTGGGAACACTTAAGGAAATAAAATTCACTACAATAATACTCAAAAAGACTAGATTGTTAAATATAACTCTGGCACAAGGTCAGTAATGTAGGGTACCAAAAACGGAACATACTATAATGGTAATATTAGCTGTTTTCTTATAAGGAAACAATCAACATTCATTAACCAAGCATTTAAACTTGCTGTCAATTAGAATTTATAAAATCTTTCTCTTAAAACAATTTTTTAGGGAAATAGTCCAGTAGCTGTTATTGCTCTTTGCAGTATTGATGGGAATTTCTTTCCTTGCTTTTTGTTTGGGATAGGGTGGAACACGAGCATCTTGATTATGTCATTATTCTCCCTTCAAGTTGCATGTGCCATCCATTTTAGTTGTTACTGCTGCTGAAGATCCTCAAGTGATGTGACTTATTGATTGAGTCATTTCCTGCAACTTATCAACCCTTTGCAGAAAGTCAATATTTAGAGTGTATGAATTTTTTAAAGATACTAATGGTTTACTGATACAAGTCTTAATAATTATGTCATAGCTGGTGGGGTAGGAGAGGTGGAGTCATATCTTTCCATAAGGATGTGTGTGTGTGTGTGTGTGTGTGTGTGTGTATGCGCAACGAATGTACAGCCGCAATTTTCGACGGATTTGCACCAAAATTTACATGCACATGCTGCAAGTTAGCAAGAAGGCCAAGACCGACTTTGCATTTCCCAACTCCCATCAATAGTGGAAATAATCGATTTTTTCATGCTTCTACGCAGTTTTCATGTAGTTTGTGACCATTTTCTACTGGCCAGAGTGAGAGCCTATAGCTGGCTGCCACGAATAGGCAGGAAGATTCTATTGGCCAGCGTGAGAGCGAACAGCTGACTGACACGAATGTTAACTAGCATGCTAGCATGCAAAAAATCGATAGCTGCATTTGTCACAAGTGGGAAAAATTTAAATCTGCATGGCACTTTACTCCAATTGGCTCATTCGCTTGCTTAAACTGAACGCTGATTCTGATTCCGCAGAACTGGGTTGGGTGTGAAAAAGTATTTGTTGTTAACATTTTTTTTTCATTTGGTTTTTCCAGTTACGAGTCCTTTTTTAAAGCTGATCGTTTTGTATTCATTTTGTTTAGTTCTTTTTTCGTAACAGATTTAATGTTTAGTATAAAGCTTAGAAAAATTCGCAGTGTGAGATAGGCAAGAAGTAAGGCATGTAGCAACATCAGCACAGCAAAGGGCACTCCTTTAAAGGCAAGGAAGGGCAAAAATATTTTAAGTCAAGTGATAGCGATTGCTGTATGAGTCGTACGATTTTTGAATCAAGCACGGGCAACGCCGGGCCATGCTGCTAGTATTTTTATATTTCGATCGCTTTCAGGATGAAGGTCATAATTTTTCCTGGTGTTTCAAGGTTCCCTTTTAGTAAGCCTGTGGCGGCCTCTTACCACATTTATTTAATTTTGTTTAGGAACCCAAGCTGATGTAAAAAAAAGGGACAAAGCAAAGGTATCAATATATATAAAAATTGTATTCAACAAAGCATATAATAAAGAATGTATACAAAAAAGAAGCATGCAATGAGTAAGACGAGAGTTGTCTCTCTTTGACTATCAAAGTTCTCTGAAAAGGAAATGAAAGAGTTATTAGTCTGTTATAAATGTTTTTTAAACAGTTCTGCCGTGCAAGAGGAAATTATTTAAGTGTGATAGAATATGCAGCTTGAGAGATGAGTGAGAAGACGGGCGCATATCTTCAACTGACGTAGATTTCTGTGGCAGCTGAAGTTTCACTGCGGGTCTCCTCTTCCTATGCTTATATAAGTAGTCATTGAATTAGGAGTGCTGCGCGGGAAAAATCATTCTCCACATGCAGATAATCTGATTGGTCGATACTGACCAATCAGTGCATGAGTTTTGGGGAAACTTCTGAGGACCGACTCTCCTAAAAGTGCACAAAATTTACTATATGAAAATATAGCGATTTTAAAATTGTCGCTTCAGATAGCAGCGTTGCTTCCTGTCCAATGAATGAATGCTGTTAAAGATTTGAATTTGTAAGGGTGTATGTGTGTGTGTGTGCGAAGATGATGATCTCTAACACTTTCGCCCCAACCCCCTTAACCTCCAACGTCTTACTCTCTGAGTTGAGGTGTGTACTCGGTCCTAACCGAACTTAAGGGAATGGCCGTAGTTCCCCTGAACATCCGTTGATTATTCGACCGGTCCACTGACTTAATCCTGCTTCCTGCCCACGTTGTGTTTGGTTTGATCCAGAAAGCAGAAGTGATGTTCATCCATTCAAGGTCAACTGAAGATGTAAACACGGCTGGAGAGTCTGCGCTAAGAAATTTAGAATGCAGCAAAAAAAAAAAAAAATTAATATTTGCAGAAAGCCGGACAAACATCGATTCAATGATTGAATTGGTAATGTCCTTTATATAGCAGACAAGAATAGTATAGAAAAGAAACGGGTTACAGAAAAGTAATTGACGTAAAAACGCATACACTGGATTCTGGACTGGAGAGAGAGAGAGAGAGAGAGAGAGAGAGTGTGTGTGTGTGTGTGTGTTATGATTAACTTATTAAATCGTCTCAGAACGATATACGACTGCGATGGGGGAATAAGATTTCTGTGCGTGGCTTAAAGTTTATAGTGGCGTTCCTCCTTAGCAGTAGTAACAGTAGTAGTAATATTCGTGGTAGCAGAAATAGCGGTACTTATATCAACAGCACATGTTATCGGACGCTTTCTTCCAATCTCTGACGTCACGTTTTCTCCTTCTTGAGTCTCCAACTCGACTCTCCACTGTCTCTAGCCCAACTCTTGCCCGGACTAATTCTCTTCTGTCTCTCTCTTCCGTCTGCCTTTTTTTCAGCATAACTATGCGTTTATATAGAAAAATTCGGCTGGTTACAACTGAACCTTGGCCCTACTGCTTCGCACGTAATTATCACAGGGTTTTGGCTGTTTCAACCAAAATCATGTGAATTCTAAAGGTCCTTCTTGCTTACTCAACTCAATTTAATCGATAAAAATTATTTCGACCATTTCCATTGTCTACTGATCACCCAGATTCAATGGGTACAACTTCTGCCCTAGATCAAATTTCCACATGTTATAGACAAGCGTATGGTTGCAAGAAAGAAATACGACAACAGCAGAAATAGATTTACGTGGTTTATTTCAACAGGAACGTGTTGGTTTGGGACAGCTACCTTGTGGTAAAATTCATAAGCCGGCTTCGGATCTAGGTCGATCTCTCATAGTAGTTCACACATGTTGACGGTGGTTGATGCTCCCGTGCTGACAGCTGCCTGACCGTGACAGGTCTCTTTTGTGGCCACCTGTTGAACTTCCGTGTGACCCCTTTTATAACGTTTTTTATGGCTTAACAGGCTCGAAAAACGAAGCGAGTATAATTACAAGGGAAGCATTTTTATTGGACGAAAAATAGAGCACTTTAAATATTATTTTATTTTTCGACTGGAACACGTGTGTCGGGAACATTTGTAAAGAAAGATAATGGTCATTTTGTGACGGGGCTTTGTCCCGTTCACATCCGGTTCTCGCTCTTGAGTATTTGCCTGTAAATCAGCCGAGATATGTCTTATTTTATTTTATAACAAGGCTCCCCCAGATCTCGGTTTCATTTACAGTGAGCGTTATTCGTGTATATTTGGGTGATTAATTCATGATAAAGTCTCTGAAGCGTGTGGGAAGTTGTCCTCGTGTTCTTCTTATTGGCATCTGTTTTGGTATGGGGTTATTTGCTGAGTTATGTGTCCCCGAGGGATGTAGAGGAGAATGATCCTGGTGACTGTTACATGGTTGAGGCAGAGGGATTGTATTAGAAAGATGTGTTGGGCGTAGAGCCAGTCGTCGGATATGTGCACGGTGAATCCAGATTGTATCACCATCATCGTTTTGCACCTGACACATCATATTGTTCGTTTTTATAATGGTGTAATTTCCTATCCAGGGCAGATGAGAGGATTGGGCAACAGTTGAGTGTGGCCGATGAAGTAAAACCTTGTCGCCTACTTGTATTGGGTCCTTGTATGTGAGGCGATTTAAGTTAGTCTCAAGTTTGTGGTCAGCTTCATCGTTGGCTAGGGTGACATGGTGGTGAACCTGCTTTAGCAGGGCATTAATTTGCATTCCATATGCTCCAGGATCGTCGCTTGTGATTTCTTTTCTGTGTAGTGTAGGTAGGCCGATGTTGGGGTGACGGCCGGTAATGGCATAGTGCGGGGAGACACCGGTGGCGCTGTTGGTCGTGGCATTCATGGATGAAACGACAGATTCTAGAACGTCCGTCCATTCACAGTTTCTGTCTTCGCATAACATATAAAGTGCGTTCTTCATCGTGCGATGTTGTCTCTCGATATTTCCTGAGCTTTGCGCACGTCAAAGACAGTGAAGTTCTTGCGTGATTGATATCTGGTTACAGAATTGTCGATAGACTTCTCCAGTGAAGTGTGTGCCTCGATCAGAGGATACTATGCGTGGAATCTCTCTGTGTCGAAGGAAGAAATGGTACAATCCGCGGGCGGCGTCGATAGCACGGTCTCTCGCACATGGTATGGCTGTAAAATGTCGGCTGAAGCTATCCAAGATGGTTAGGATGTAGCGTTTTCCCTTTGAGTTGGGCATTGTGACAAAGTCTATAAAGACGAGATCGAATGGTCTCTTTCCTCGTTTATAGTGGCCAATGGGCTAGTGGGTACGTCTACCGTAGTTGCCCTTGCACTTAGCACACGTGTCGCAAGAATCGACATAGGCCTTGATGTCGCGGTTTTTGAATTCCCACCAGTAACTGGAAAGGAGTTCTCGCATACGGGTAACACCTGAATGGTTGTTGCCCTCGTGTGCCTGGTAGAGGTATCTGGGTCGTAGTTTGTATGGTACAACCAATCTCGGAGAGTGTTTACTGTCTCTTATCATCAAAACGGAGGTGCCTGGTTCTAGAAAAAAATGGTGCAAATGTTTTTTGAAAAGCGTAACTCGGTGGTCGTCAGGATCGATATGAGGTTCGCTTTGAGTGGGTGACTGGAGGGCGCTGATGATCTTTGCCAGGGCGTCGTCCTTCTGTTGTTCATTTGCGATGCCGAGGTGGTTGCAGATTCTCTCAGTGGGGATGGTGGTGGTGGAGTGATAGGCGAAGAATGCGTTGGTGACGCGCTTGTGGGTGCGGGCGTTTTGTGGTGTGTGAGTTTTGGGAATGAGCTGCAAACCGTTAAACTCGCCGAGGCACCAAGATGGGATGTATACGCGGAGGTCTGAACCGCTTACCTCGAATGTCCTGCCTGCCGGTGTAGGGTCGTTCGGGCTTTCGTTTTCTTATGTCCGCAGCCTCTGCTGAGCATGTCAGCCCATACATTTGATTCGCCTTCAGCATATTCCAAGACGAATTTATAACATGAAATTTCTTCTTGCCATCGTCGTATTTTGGCATTATTGAACTCGTTGGTCCAGATATGTCAGCGATCTGTGGTCGGTGAAGATGACGAAGGGGCGGTTGCGAAGGAAATAATCAAATTTCAATATTTCCCACTTTATTGCATATGCCTCTCTTTCCGTCGTGGACCAGTTCTGTTCCGTGGATTTGAATGTATGGGAAACGACCGCTATGATATCTTTCTTCCCGTTGTCGGCTTCTTGCATTAAGATTGCTCCACATGCGACGTCACTGGCGTCGGTGGTGAGTGTAAAAAGTTTGGAGAAATCTGGAAACGAGATGACGGGCGGCGAAGAGAGACGGTCCTTGATTTTTTTGAAGGCTCTGTCGGCATTATGCGTCCAGTCAAACGGTTTATTAACCTTGTTGAGTTCGTGTATGGGACTCATAAGTTTTGAAAACATATCTGACCTGATTTGTTCGTGAAGACGTGTCTCTAGGAATTGTCTGATCCACACTAAACGGCCGATAAGGCTTTGTAATTCCTTTTTTGATGTTGGAGGTTTCATTTCCCTGATGGCACGAACGTATTCTGGATCAGCCTTGAATCTTTCGCTGTTTACTATGCGTCCGAGGAATTTTGCCACTGATGCGAGGAAGAAATATTTATCGGGATTCAGCTTGAGTCCGAATTTTCGGAGGGCAGTAAAAAATTGTTCGAGGGAGAGTATGTACTTCCTAAATGTCCTAGCGTGGACCAGGTTGTCGTCGATATAGGAAAAAATGTTGTCACGGGATGTGACCGTGGCTAGGACTTCTGCTATGCAACGGGAGAAGATTTGTCCGGCAGATGTAAGGCCGAAGGCCAGGCGCGTATATTGATAGCATTGGTCCTTCCATATAAATGCTGTTTTGTATCGGTCTCGCTTGTCGATCTCAATTTGCCAGTAGCCGCGGCAAGGTAGTAAAATATCTATTGCCTTTGCCGATTTTGTTGAACAAGTGGTCGATCCTTGGCATTGGGTAAGGGTCAAGATCGACTAAGACCTTGTTGAGAGTTCTTTTAAAGTTAGCAACGACACGAATCGATCCGTTTTTCTTGCGTACGGCAAATACAGGGCTATTGAAGCCTTTGGGGTCGCTGCAGTTTTCAATGATACCTTCATCAGCCATACGCTTAATTTCGGTATCTACATCTGCTTCCAAAGCCTGGGCTATCAGGTGTTGTTTCTGGCTGCGAGACTGGCCGTTGGTTGGTATGCGGATGGGTCGGATGAATGTTCTCTTTGCTGCTGCTTTCTGTACCGATAATGTCAGCGTAGCGAATGAGTAAGTTTTCTGACCTCTAGTTCGTCTCGGTTAGGGTGGTTTGGTAGCGATAGCCCCGTGTTTTGCTTTAGCCAGGTTAGCTTTTTTTTCCAGTGTCTGGATGTTGGGCTGTAATTCCATAGTAGGCTGGTTTTGGATGATGTCAGCTTGGGCGCCATATGCTGGATTGTTGGTTGACGATGACGGTGATATGATTGCGGCTGTGTGTTTGTATATCCTGAGGAAAGTGTGCGTCTGAATTCTATAGTCGCATTTTGGTTGTCGATTAGATAGGAATCGAGCGTGTTGTGACGTAGGATATTTTGGCCGATCAGGATTGGTGTAGTTTGGGTAGTTACCAGCACGTTAACCTTTTTGAATGTGGGTGAGTCTCGACTGACGATGGTGATGTCGCAAGTCAGTTCGCCGAGGGCGGTGGTGCTGCCGTTGATTCCTTTTACTACGACGTCGGAGCGGGTCATGAGTTTCTTGGCTTCTCTGGGTAACTGAGATATTGGTACGATGCAAGTGTAGCATCCAGAGTCTAGCATTACTCGCTCTTGAGTATTTGCCTGTAAATCAGCCGAGATATGTCTTATTTTATTTTATAACACACACCAGTAAACAAAATGCTCTGATTTAATTTCACTATTCAAATCTATTCCAGTTTCACTAATATATATATATATATATATATATATATATATATATATATATATATATATATATATATACACGTGTGTGTTTTCCTAAACTCTCTCTGTCATATTCCGCTATAAAGGTAACCTTGGGAAGGATGTGGTTCTTCATTATTTTACTTAGCACATTTATGTTGGGATTATTAGAGGACCAGGCCATGATGACACAGAAGGTCATCCTGCGTTAAGAGAAATAGTTTTATTTTTAACCTAACAATGCAAAAGTTTTTCCAGTCTCTTTAAAACCGTCTGTTCAAAACTATACATTTGGAAATGAAGTACAGACAGTGTTGCGGACCCGGTAGGGTGCAGTGCTGGATTATACTGAGTGGCCTTGTGCCAGACACCACACTAAACTACCGAGTCTACAAGCAAAGTAAAAAAAAAAAAATAAAATGCGTGAATGAACAATGAGAGGAAAGGGGTCAATCAACAAGTGCATAAATAAATGGTATTAAGATAGCCGAAATAAAAATGACAAAGACATCTGTTTATAAAACATGAATAAACAAAACTTTAATTAAACAGTAACAAGTAACTTAGCTCAAGGTAGGGATCAATGAAAATGTTCCGCGCCAAAAAATAGAAATACAAGATGGCCAAAGGCGGGAAAAGAAAGTTTTATACAGTTCCGGAAAAAGAAAGGTGCGCACAGATGAAAGGAGTACTCACTGTGGATATTTTAAGTTGTAAGTGATTATGCATATTTTTTTTAATGTACAGGTTCAAAATTATAAAGAATGTTCGGTAAATATTGAATTGACCGCTGGTAAATGTTCTGGACTGCTGTGGGCATCTAGCCGAGGGAGAGACGAAGCATGGTCTTGTAGAATGGTTTACGGCGAGCCCAAAGAGAAAGACGAAAAATGTTTTCGTTCAAAGGTAATACTATCCCTGCCTGTATTATTTGGTTCGAAGCCAGGGGTAAGTTTAAGTCACCTGTTGAACACGAAGTTTCTGCCGACGACAGTGTCGCGTGTCTCTAAAAACGTCTTCTGGTAGAAAACGGAGAAAAAGGTCCTGACCTGTGATTAGCAATTTGTTCGTTCAGTAGGACATCCCTGCCTATACTTATTAGGCCCCTGACGAGGGATAAAAATACGCCATTAGTTGAAAACGAACTTTTGCTCACGACAGTGTCGTGTGTCTCTAAAACGTCTTCTGGTAGAAAACGGAGAAAAAGGTCCGACCTGTTGGCAGCTTCAAAAGGAGAAAAAGTCTTGGTAGAGGGTGCAGTCGACATTGTTGAAAAAAATAAGATATTCCGGCCCGCATATGGATTAAGGGCACGGAATAAATGAGTTGCCCATCCAGTCCGGTCGACAGCTAAGAGGCAACTGGATTGCAAACGTTAGCAGTTTTGAAACGCCGAAAAACGCGCGGGAAAAATTCAAAAAGTCTAATTTGCATAAGTAGAAGTAGCAGCTCGTCTTGACTGCTGACCAAAAACAGTTACTACTGTATTAGACTAAAAGAGACAGAAAGGGGTGTCAAACGCGCGCACACACGCACGAGTGTAAAACAAAAGGGAGGAAACTCGCGCGCGCGTAAAATTATAAATGGAATTAATGTTAATTCCATAACAGTACGTTAATAATTTTTGCAAAAAATAAATATGTGGGTTTTCTTTTTTTTTTATTACGATTTACGAACACTAAACAACAATTTTACAGATATTTTAATTATTTTAGTTTCAAGCTGAATGAATTTTGAATTAATTAATGTGTATATTTTTCAAGGTGGTATTATTTAAGTTTTTAGAAAAAACATTTGGAAATGCAGACGATAATCAAAGAAAGAAAAAATTCCAGTCAATTTAAATAAAAAAAATACTATATTGTGGCACACAGCAGAAAAGGGAGGTTGTTCGTCAGTATCGAGCTAATCCTAATCTGATTTGTTGATATTACAATTTTACACTCGATCAATCACCAGAAGAATTCATTTTTTAACAGCCAATTTAAATTTGGTTTGAAGTACAGTATTATTATTAAATTTGCTTTTTAAGCCCCGCGATAAATATCTATTATCGTCATATTTCCGTGTAAATGTACACGCTGAGCTCGAAATAACAATTAAATTTTGATGATAAAACCTATTGTTTTGATCGACAATAAAAGATTAAAAAAAAAAAAACAACAGCTGAAAAAAAAAAAAAAAAACCACAAAAAAATCACTACGCATTATCGTAGTAAAAGCAAATTTACCAAAGCTTGGAATTAAAACTAAAGTAAAAACTGTAGTAAAAGCCAAGAAAGATTTTTTAATGCAGTTTATTTTTTTTTTAAATCTCCGGTATCGCTTTTTCTTTCTTTTTGTGGTCAGGTAGTGTGTACCTAGAAAAAAAAAAGTAACGGAAAAGTAACGAAAAAGTCATACCATCGGCTTCTGGCGAAGAAAAAAAAAATCAGTAAAAATATAATTTATTTTATTCATATAAACAGGTACTGAAAATACTCCACATCTGCTAAATCGCTATTACGTAAAATCTGAATTTCCCGGGTTTTATTTTATCGAAAAAAAAAAAACAAATAAAAAAGCTGAGAGTTAATGTGGCAAGGGAGGTAATTCTCATGGCTTTATTTTACAAAACTGCTTCCTCTAAATATTTGTTTCACTTTCAGCTCCGTCGCGAAGAAAGTTTTAATTTCTGATGTGTTGGAAAATTTCGTTAATCAGTATTTAAACTGACAAAACGATTATTGTGAATCTGATGCGTTAATGTTTTTTTAATCTAACTTTTCTTTTTTGTTAAGTATTTTTTGTTTGTTTGTATGGTTCGCGCGCTTGGTACATGATCATTTATTTCACCATGTTTGTTACTTGACCATGATTAATAATTGTATTTTAGAAAATCCACCTGATTTTTAATAATACTAAGGTTGTTTTAAGTGCAATAGCTGCATATACACTGATAAACAAAAAACATTTTTTTTTCACAATTGTTAATTTTTATGTAGTAGCAGTTCTAATGTTTAAAAAAAACGGCTTAAAGTGCTTTACCTTTAAAAATCTGTTTTTAGTAGATTTTTTAAAATAATCTTTTCTGCAGTGAAACACCTTGTCCAACATTTATTACTACGACTTTGTGTTAATTCGTACCAAACGCTATTTTTTTCTTTTTCTTTTTCTTTTTATTCTTGCATTCAGTCCCATTTTATTTTTAAATATTTCCAAGTTTAGGATTGAAAAAGTATTTGAATATGTTCCTTTATATCATAATCTTTAGCACAGTAGCTATCGTTGGAGTGCTTCTCTTAAAATTAGCTTGTCGTCATAATAGACATACTCGACCCTTGAGTTACCAATGTCCAGTAAAAATGGATGGTAAGACTGTTGTTATTACTGGAGCCAATTCTGGAATAGGCAAGGAGACGGCCATCGGTCTGGTCTCTTTAGGGGCTAAAGTGATTATGGCTTGCAGAAATTTGGAAAAGGCTGAAGCAGCTGCTGAAGAAATTCGCCAAAAGACTGCAGTTGATCCCAGTCTTGTGTCCGTCGTGCAATTGGACCTTAGTGATTTCGATTCGGTTCGAGACTGCAGCCGGAAAGTAAGTATCCTGTCTTTTTTAATATATCTTTGTCTGTTGAATCTGTTAACGTTCAAAACAATAAGGGAGGTGAAAAAGTCCAAATCAAGTCACAGGAAAGACAAGTAGAATAGAAATCAGAAATTAAAAGTCCAAAAAGCATAATAAAATAGGGCAAAAAATATCTAACTCACAGATTCTAATAGTGAAATGTTGCTCATGAATCAAAGAAAGTACACACTCGCCTCATCAAGAAAATAACAGCTTTTATTGAGGAGGTAAATTTTTGATTGGTTGCGATAGTTGGGGAGGATAAAAAAAAAATTATGTGAGGCAGTAATTATTTAGGATTTATTATTTTTATTTTTTGTCAAACTGTACACAAGACATAAACTTTTTTTGATGTAAGTGATTCCCCCCCCCCCATTCTCTACACTCCCTGCTGTCACACAGATGACAACTCAGGGCAGGCCTTTTGAGTGTTGTGCTTCTCAGTGTAACATTTACTGTCTTCTCTAGACAAGTTGCCTCATAGAGTCATCAGGCGCTTCTACACTAGGCTCTGAATCATCTCCAATTTTGACTAGTCTCTCACTTTCTAAGTAGTCACTGCTGGTATCACTTGCCAACATGTTTGGACCAACAAAGGGGCACAGATTCTTTAAGTGGTGTAGCATCCAATCAGTGAGAATAGAGTGTAGGTGGGCTACTGATCCCAGTGACATGTCCTACTTGATATTAAGTTGCACATTGCCTTTGTTGGGGTTTTACCCATACATGGTCCCCTAATTTGTACATCAGTTATCCACACTTCTCGTACACAGACTCAATAGTGGTAAATCCTATTAGCAGACACGGTGGGAGGTGATATATTATCTTTTGTTGTGAGATCATGCCAATACATGGCCTCCATTATCAAGCATTCTTTTTGTGCAGCAATTTGATGCTGTGATGACATCATTCAACTATTCCATTGCCAAAGGTGATGTATGTGCAGTGGAAACAGATACGGACATCCCCTCTCTTTTCAAAATGTAATGAAAGACATGACTTACCTTGGAATTCGAAACAAGCGCGAACATGTCTTCCTTGATGTAAATACAGTGCTCCCGGTAGCAAACATCCTTGTTGACAGAACTTGGTATTCAGCGCTGATTGATACTAGCTGTTCACGGACAGTTGTGGATGCAGATCAGTACCAGTCTTGGAAGAGAGTAACAGTGGACGTTATGATTATTAGAGGCATGTCCCGTCCATGTTGCAGTGTAGGAGTGGTAACCATATCCACGGAGGAAGGTGGTTCTGCCAAGATCAACATGTTGGTGGTGCATGGTAAACCACTGGGATTTTATCAGCTATTGGGGATTGATGCCATAATAGCATTGGGAGGCGTTGATGTTGGGCCAACAGGACGAGTACAGATTGGAACTGGGCGAGCAGCTCAGTGTGCAGCCATTATGGTTGATGAACCCGACTTCACTGCCACCTTTGACCATCAGAGGCAACCCTGGACTGCGGCATGGAAGTAGTCAAAGGACCGCGTACCTGAAAGACTGCACAGTGGGGTTTCTGAGTACCCAGTAGCAGCAGAAATCAGGTAGGGCTATGAGCAGTAGCTCCGCACATGGATGAGCAATGGCTGGCTCATACTGTACCCAAAAGAAAAACTGGGGCCTCCCAAAGGGATAATTCCTCTGATGGCCATACTACAGCAGAACAAGTCCAAAGTACGTCCAGTGATGGACTTCTGGGAGCTCAACCATCACATTGACACTTTCACGGCCAATACAGACATCTGTGCAGCTAAACTCTGTGAATGGCAGCAGAAGGGATCCAACATGTCTTTGTTGGATCTCAGGAGAGCTTACCTCCAAATACATGTCCACGAATCACTCTGGCCATACCAGACCATGAAAATTGACGGGAAAAGATATTGCCTGACACGCTTAGGATTCTGGTTAAATGTGGCTCCCCCTCATCATGAAGGCGATCATTAGCATGGTGCTGGCTCAGGAAGAAACTGTGGGTTGTGCGGCATACGCTTACATTGATGACATCTATATCAATGAAGATGTCCCTGCTACCCATGTTAAACAACATCTGGCCTAGTTTAGGGCTGGAATGCAAGGACCCAGAATGGTTGGAGGATGGTGCATGGGTACTAAGATTGGCGGTCGCGATGGAACAAGGTAAATTGTGGTGGAAGCGAGGAAGCGTGGTTCCTTTCACCCCCGATGTCATTATGTGATGAAAAGTATTCTCTCTGTGTGGAAGGCTTGTTGGGCACCTTCCAGTGTGTGGTTGGCTCCGTGTGGCCTGTGGAATGCTCAAGAGACTGAGAATGGATATCATCCACTATGGTGTCCATCATTTCTTAATGCTGATGGACTGCGGCTGTCGCATTTTTCAATCTGGAAGCAATTGGCGAATGGCAGAAATAAATTTTTTATATTTATTACCCCCCAACCATAACTAATTTTATGAAAACTCTAGAAATTTGATCGAGTCCACTTTAGTAATTACAACAGTTAAAAGTACAAGGCCTTGAGGAATGCAAATCATGATTTTTTTTTGGTTTTTAATTGACCCCCCCCCCGTGAAAATCAGCTCTGAATTGTAACATACAAAACTCAATAAAACAAAGATATTATTTAATTTCAAATACTTTTATTTGCATTTAGTTGTTTTTATGAATATGGACAAAATTTTCTGAAAGCAAAAAATTTTTTCGATGAAAAATGAATTTTTAATACAATTATTTGTTATTTCTTTAATTATAATAGATTTTTACATTTAAGTTGTTAGAATATTATAAAATTAGTTAAAAGCCGCATCGGCTTTCCTAAGTGTCCTTATGAGATAGATCTTTTTTAGTGCGTTGTAAATTGTATCATTTTGACTAATCAGAAGACCTGCAGTAATTAAGAAATGTAATTTTGTGCTTATAACCGGGCTGTAATTATAAAGTATGGAAGACCAACCAGAATACAATTAAGTTGTGTTATTTGAGTTAAGTATTGTTCTCTGCTGTTAAGGCCTTTACTTTTGCATAACACGTGTGGAGAAGTTAATTTGATTTTTCAATTTCAACTGAGAAGGGTACCTACAAGTATCAGTAACATTTTATGAAATTTATATGATCTTATTTTTATATTAATCTCAGTTATGACATTTTTTCCATAAATGAAATATCAAAATTAATAATGAAAGGAAATACAAATAACACGGTAAAATGTAATAGATGTACATAAAATTATAGTATTTTATGTACACTTCTCATAAAATTTCATAAGAAAGGTACCTATAAATTAATTAGATATTTCTTATGAAATTTAATCTCACTCTCAACAGTCTTATTTTAATTTCTTTTTAATATATTTTCCATAAAGCATTGTAAACATAAAGGTGAAAGCTAAGTAAAAAAAAAAAAATTAAAAATTATTTTTAAGGAATGTTTTCCTTAAAATTATTTTTTTTAAATAAAACTTTCAATAATTTGTTCATTTTTAAATAAAGGTAAATAATTAGTTCACTTAAATCTAAATAATTTCACTTTTCTCCTTCCATAGAACAAATTATCCTCACATCAATATGTCATTCATCACCTGTCAAGTGAAGTGAAAGGTTATGACCTGCTTTGTTTTATTTTCAAATTACATCTTTTCGGTGCAGAAGCTAAGCTAAGTTAAGCTTGGTTCAAAATATTTTATATAAACATTATAATTTCTGATTTTCTTAAAATAAATTTTGAAAAAATGATAATTGATTTTTAAAAGAATTTCAAACTGAGATTTTCATTTTTTTTTATAAAATGGAAAAAAATGGTTGCCATGATTGATTATCTGTCAATTTTGCCAACTCAAAAAAAACAAGATTTTTAACGAAAATTTCAGATGTGCTAGGAACTATTAAAAATGTAAAAAAATACTGCCAAAATACTTTGATCTTTCCTCTTAATAATAACATAAACATTTAGATGATAAAATTTTGTTTTCGTCAAGTTTGGCATCTTTTTCATCATGCTCTTTTTTTTTTTTTTTTAGTGATCTCGTGGAGGTACCTACATTTTAAATATTTATTTTACACTTTCACATGGATTTTATCCCTTCAACACGTTTAATCATTTGGACTATTATTAATTTTCGAACATGCTTATAGATTGAGATGTGCAGTGCGTGGGGTTAATGGTAGTATGATGCAAAAAGAGGTCAATTTATTTAAACTTATTTACTTTTAAAATATTTACTTTTGGAAGCAAACATTTTAATTTGTATTTGGGTTTGACATTAAAACATGTAATGGTTTAATAATGAAAGTTAACATGTGTTTCTAAAATATCTTTTTCTTTGTTTATTTTTTTTTTTTTTTTTTTGCACTAAATAACTATGAACAAAGATACCTACACAAATTCACTAAAAAGTGAGCATGAAACTGCCCTAAACTTAATAAAAACAAAATTTTATTGCCAAAATTTTTATGCTATTAAGAGGAAAGACCATGGGATTTTTTTTAATTATTAAATGATATTTTTTTTTAATTCCTTTTAGAATGGTTGAAATTTTGGTTAAAGATTTTGTTTTTCTTGTGTCAACAGGGGGATGAAATATTAATATAGGAAATTGTAGCATCTTTTTTTGTGGTAAAAGACATAAATTTGGAAATTCTTGCAAAAATCAAATAATTGTCAGATTTAAAGGAAAATTTCAGACCTTATTCCCAAAGGAATTAAATTATTTTAGAAATGTTTCTTTTTTTTTTTTTTTTTTTTTTTTTTTTAAAATCTTATAAAAACATTTTTTCTTACACCTGTTACCCCCAACTGATTTAATTTTATGAAATTTGGAGAAATTAATTTTTGTACCACTTAATGTTTATGTTACTTATACACAGAACTTCTAGAGAATTTAAATCATCCATTTGTTTTTGTAAAACAGTTACAAAAAATCTGCTCTGAATCAAAATAAAAAATGCAATAAAATTAAGACATTATTTAATTAGAAAATTTTTTAATTGCTTTTATGAATAAGATACTATTCACTATTTTATTCAGGAAAAACTTTTTCAAGGAATGATGAATTTTTACAAGAATTGTTTTCATTTTTTTAAAAATTTTAATTATAATGATTTATAAAGTTTTACATCTTTTAAAATTCTGTATTAATTTGTACCAGTTAAATGATATTGTTATTAAGTAAAAAGCTAATCATAAATGGAAAAGCATATTACAAATTAATTATCCCAATATTTTAAAAAGAATTTTTTTTTTTTTTTTTTGTTTGTATTTTAAATTTAATGCCGAAGTACCTAAAATTCAATAAAACATTAGATTACAGAGAATATTTTTCCTAAATTTTTAAGATTACTGGGTAGTAAAAAATTATATAAAAAAGACACATAATATTCCTAAAGTAATTTTTACAGATATATCCATGGTTGAAAAAGAACTATTTAAACTTTTGTCAGTCAACCTGTCAACATTTTAAATAAACACCTACTGGCATGTTAAAAAATGCATTTCTGTGACATTTTAAACTTAAAATAAGTAATATTTGTTTAAAATATGATTAATTAAACTGTAAATCAGGTAATTTTCCTTAAATAAAGTTCCAGAAAAGTATATTTTATTTTTGAAAGAGTTTTTTAATAAAGAGAATTATATTGTGATAAAATCAGATTTTAGCAGTTTTAACAAAAACTCCTTCCAGTCAATTTAAATTGATTTTGAAATATAGAAAAAGTATTTAGCTTACTGGAAATATTAAATTTAATCTTAATCTTCAAATTAAAACTAAAATAAAAGTTTCAAGAAAGATTTTTCATTTAAAAAAATTGATTTTAAACCTTAGAATCGTGTTTCTGGAGATACCTATTTTAAACTGTAAATTTTCTAATTTTTCTTGCTTTTGATGGAACTTAAAAAAATTGGAGAAGTGTCAAATTGGTCCAAAATGTGTTAAGTTTATGTGGAGATAAGGAGAAATATAGACATAAACAGTTTTCTGTTAACAAATGCCAACAATGTTCTTACCCTGCCAGCCAATAATTCACTTTTCTATCTTGTAAGGAACATTATTTTAAATACATGACATATAACTTACAACAGTTAAAAAATAGATTATAATTGTAAAAGGTTCTTTGTTAACTATTCTAAAAAAAAAAAGAAGTATGCACAGTGAGTCCAAAATCATTTATTTTTTGCATGCATGAAAAAATTGTTTATCTAAATTAAATTTCTAAAAACTATGCACTTTTCATCAGCACATATAGGAATAAAGAAATAAATTTTAAGGCAGATGTTTGTGATTAAATGGGGAACAATAAAGTTAGATGAAAATACAGTTGAGAATTTGTTGATATATTACAATGTATTGATGGAAAAGAAGCGTGCTCCTTTTTTTTTTTTTTTTCAGGACCTGGAGTGGCTCCTTTTCCATGAAAGCGAGTGAGAAGGGGAGCATGCTCCATTTTTGGGTGAATGAACGAGGTGGGGGAGCGTGCTCCATTTTGGGGTGTATGAGTGAGTGAAGGAGCTGAACCAGAATTTGAGGGGCATGTAAAGCCTTGCCTGTAGGTTATCCAGGTTGATATATATATATATCCGTTGAAGGCCCGAAAGCACAACGGTCAAGACATTGTAATAACAACAGCAACAAAGATGAGGACAATAGTCTATGTGTAAATAGTACCTGGAGGTCCTTAAGGATTCTCTCTGGTCAAAGAAATTTTAAGGATATGTCTTCGGCTAAGGAGTTATCGTGTTCACTAACAAATCACAAGGTATTGTTTTGTAGTTTATGCTACAAAGAACTACAGGGCAGAAGACATATGTAAATGTAATTCTGAGACAATATAGCAAACAATGTATACAAAAATATACTTCAATTTTACTCTTTATGTCAACTTTTAAAACAAGAAACAATACTGAGACAAAAAGCATTACATGAAGGGTGAGGAAAGTTGATTTTTTTTTTTTTTTTTTTTATTAAGTGCATGTGTGTGTGTGTTTACAACATTGCTTTTTAGTTATGCCTGTATGTCCCTATGTCTGGTGGGGGTTTTCTGTGGGTTGATCTGTTCAAATATGCACTCCTTCCTTATCTGCCTTCCAGCTGCTTCTAATTAGCCTCACATTGGCCAAATCTTCAATATCTTTCCCATGACACTTGCCAAATCTACCAAATATGTATATTTTTAGTGCATAAGATGTACTTTTTATCCCAAAATTTGAGGTCAAAATATACTTGCATCCTATACACTGAAGGTATGAAAAATATATATATATACTGGGTGCAATGGACAAATTGTCGTTTAGATTACATAAAATTAAAATAACACTGACATCTCATTTTAAGAGATATATTTACCAAAATTACACAAAAATTTCTTAAAATACTAAAAGTAAATTTTATTCAATAAAATCATTATTGACTTATGCCATGACTTCTAGACAACTTCAGAATCTCTTGCAATTCTTCTGGACTCTCTTCTTGTTTAAGTTGGTGAATGCTGCCATAATCCTTGCCTTCAGTTCCTCTTGATGTTACAAGGAGTTTTGTTGGTATCAACTGCGCCCCACACATAATAATCAAAAAGGTTTCAGTCTGGGAAATTAGGTGGCCAGATGTAAGGGGTGATGTGGTTGCAGAAATTGTCTGACAGCTATGACTGGGTTCTCCTGCTTGTGTGTCATGATGCAGAGTCCTGTTGCTTGACATAGGGTCTTCCTGTAGCCACCATCTTGACCCAGGGCAGCACTACCTCCTCAAGGCACTTGATGTAGGCCTCTGTATCACCAACAAATTTGAGAATTCTTTACTTATCAGAACAATCAGAGTGAGTTTTCTGAGCTGCTGTACATTTGTAATCACCATTAGACTCATCCAACTCTTTCCGATTCCTCTGTACTGTCCTCAGATTGACACCCAAGCACTCTGAAATGTTTGTATTGGAGCTTCTGGCACAAATGCCAAGTAGTACAGCATGCCATTTCCAAATTTCTGGCAGATTGAATTGCATCATTGTTCTTTTTCTCACAGATGGTGCCCAACTGACCCTACTATATTATGCAGTCAGCAAAAACAAACAATGCATGTGTGAAATTAAAAATATAAAATGGCGACAATTTACTCATCGCACCTTCTCTCTCTGTGTGTGTGTGTGTGTGAGTGAGAGAGAGACACACTATGAGACCCAGGTTTGAATCTCACCATGGTTGATTTGTCAGGAAGTAGGCTTCCTGATGATATTGGTCTGGAGGGGGCGACCCCAGCATGTGGCACCTTTGGAAAGTGCCTGAAAACCGTACCACAAGTTGATCTAAGCCTTGTAAGTGAAACTGGGTAGACAGAACTCTTGGCGACCGTCAATCGCTGTGCTAGCATGAAGTCATAAGTCATCGTTTCCAAGGGTTTGAGTGTGCTGGCCTTGCTCAAATTGTTGATCACGCTAGATAACACGCTCTCTCCCAGAAACTGTAACTAAGGTCTGGTCAGCATAGTTGCAGTATAAATCACAGGTGGGCTCTGTGGGTGTTCAACAAACACAAATGCGCCTGAGTGAGCATTTGAAACAGAGATTGGTTAGCAAAGCTCTCATAGACAGATACCCTCGAATATGAGTGGCCAGCTATTATATATATATATATATATATATATATATATATATGTGTGTGTATCCCTGGCACTTTTATTTCAAAATAATATTAAGCTCAACCCCCATGCAGCCATCCTCCCCGGGCAGTACCACTCCTTTGTGAGGTGGCTGAAGTCAGTGCACAGCACTTGAGGCTTCCCCAAAAGGTGGGAAGTGCCAAGCGGGCATGAGCAATTTTTTATGATATTGCTGTTAAACTGATCTTGTATCACATTCAGTAGTGATGTGACCATGCTGAAATAAATAAATATATATATATATATATATATATATATATATATATATATATATATATATATATATATACACACACACACAAATGTGTAAATAATAATACACCATAACTGACTGTTAACCCTAGCAGTACAAGTGAACCATAACTTTTCAATGTTTCTGTTAACAAACCCTTGAATGTGGGAAGAATGGAAAAGCTGTGTGCAGCAGGAAGATTTTGTGGTGAGCCCCTGAATGTGAAAGAAAGTTGTGAATGAAGAAAATGACAGGTGTCCATGTTGGTCAAGAATTGTGAGACAGAAATTAAGGAGAGTTATAGGGATTAAATCATTTAAAAATGCAATGAATGAGGATGACATTCTCTTTCATCATAATTTTAGATTCAATGAAATGCCCAATTCCTTTCCAAACGATAATGAAAGCGATGAGAATTGTTTATTTTTTGAACTGAATTAAACAAAAGTAGACCATTTTTTTTTCTCTTCACCATATTTTATTTTGGTGTTTAAAGCCTTTATTGTGTTTAGAACTCAATTTTTTTCTTTCCAAAATTTTATCTTCAAAATAAGAGAGTGTGTCTTATTTTTCTGAAAAATACAGTAAACTTCTTTCTCCCTTTATTTTTTAAATTTATTTACTTTAATGTTTTCTTGCAATTTCTCTGTTTTTAGATTTATGCATCTGAACCAAGACTTGATGTTCTGATAAACAACGCCGGTGTTGGTTTAGGATATGACAAAAACTCCAAACAAGGTTATGAATACACATTTGTGTCCAACCATCTTGGACATTTTCTTCTTACTCATCTACTCCTTGGTTTGCTTAAAAAATCCAGTCCAAGTCGAATAATCAATGTCAGTTCCTTGAGTCATCATAACATGATCAGACTTCCAGACTTTAGCCGGGAAGCAAAACCAGGATCTGACAGGAAATATCCTGGACTTTTTGGTTATCCAACAAGTAAACTTGCCCAAATCCTCCATACAAATGTCCTGGCTAAACAACTTAAGGAACATGGCATTGTTGCTAACAGCATGCACCCAGGATATGTGTCGACTGGAATTTGGTATCCAGATGGTGAGAAGAAGATTCTTATCAAGTTGATGAAGTTCTTAGGATGGTTATCAACAATCATTGGACGGACTCCAAAAGATGCAGCCCAAACTGCAATCTACATGGCTGCAGACCCTGCCCTAGAAAAAGTCTCAGGACAATATTTTGAAAATGTGGCAATATCTGATCAGCTTTCCACTTTTGCTAAGGATCCAGAACTAGCTCAGAAAATGTGGGATGTTTCCAGTGAGATGTGTGGACTGACCAAAAAAGTGGAATAATAGTTTGAAAGAAAAGCCTTCTCATGAACACAAGATAATCAATGGAGAAAAAAAAAATTACAAGGAGATTACTCTTCTTTCCACTGACCAATCTATATTTTTTGATCTTGAGCTCTATGAAATAAAAAAATTTCTTTTTTTTTTTTTCTAACTAACTTTTCATTGTCATAATCTATACTCATTTTATTGTGTCCTTTAACTTTTGGCTAGAATTGAAATTGTTTCTGTATATATATATATATATATATATATATATATATATATATATATATAAGGATATTACAAGAACATGTCAAAATCGTTACACAATTGTAGTCACATTTCGATACATATCAAATGCATCTCATCGGGTGATTGTAAATTACTGGTGAGTTAATTATATATTTAGATTCGAAAGCAGAATGCCTCTTTTTCGAAAAAAGAAAAGGGGGCGGGTTATAAGGTTTGTGAGCTTTACTCAGTTTAAATTTAACGATTCGATTGGTTGATCTAAGTGAAAAAGCAAAAATTAAGAAATAATTTTCCATAAATGCATCATGACCCATAAATTGGTAGTCAATGGCAGAACAGACGTTAAACAGGAGCAGATGTTAAAGGATACATATTTTACACACTAGGCAATGTCATTTCCTAAGAAAAAATGAGATGGAGTAGTAATTTAACAAAATGTTAAACAAATTCTATACTTTGTGAGTTTCCTACATAAAAATATTTTATAGTTGATAAATAAATATCTTTAATTTAAATATAATGTTTAATTTAAACATATAGAATTACTTGGTAAATTAATATGCAACTGTTGATTGAAGATTCTTTATATAAGATGTTAATAACAATAACCAATCAATGCAAAATGTCAAAAATACCAACCAAAAACCAATACAACCGTATAATATGTTACTAAAACTACCAGGAGATTAATACAAAATTATATTAAATCCAAATTAGTTTTATAATAGAAAGATAAGCCATATAAAGGTCAACACAGAACTAAAATCTAAGAAAAAAAAAAACATTGTTAAAAACCAAGTTTAACTGAATTGCAAGGTAAAAGGTAGTGTTTACAATTTACTGTTAACTCGGATCTTTGGTTTAATAAAGTATTCTTATCAAAGAACCTAATAATTTTTCATGTAAACAGAAAACGGTTCATATAAAGATCTACAATGATGCAAAAGAATGGACCAGGGAGTGCCTTAGAAAGACAAATGAAATTTATGAAAGGGGAGTTGTCTTAGTTATTGATAACACTCGTTGAGATACTTCAATTGAAGAAGATGTGGAGGGGATGAATTTAGGCAACACACAAATTTTCAGACTTGCCCCTATAGTCCGATGTTAAATCCCATTGAAAAGGTTTGGTCAGTCATTAAAGTTGACGTAAAAAAGAAGTATGGCACTCTCAATTGTTGGGATTTTAAGAGGTGATGGCCAGGGATCTTTAACTACTAAAGAATTCCACCTCAGCAAGTTAGAAGCGATGATCTCCGAGGCAATTAATATTTCCCCTGAGACTTGCACTAACTTCGTCTCTGATTACTTCCCGCTGTAATTAACTTAGATGATGTAATCTTTTAAATAAATTTCTTAGGAATGTTTATATTTTTAAATATCCCTTTTAAATAAAAATAAAAGAATAAATATTAAATGTATTAGTATTATTAATTCTCAATTTGAAGTTGATTATTTCTCATTTTGAAGTTGTTTTCCAATTTAAAGTTGATTGATCCATTTTAAAGTTGATTAATTCATTTTGGAGTTGATTAATTTTTTTACCTGAAACTAAGTCCATTTTGAAGTTGATTATTATCATTTTGAAGTTGAAAAGATATATATAAATAAATGTGAATGTCAGTGTGTCACACTTTTTCAACTTTACTCCTAGAGGCTGTACTACAACATATCATATCATATATACTGGAATCAGGCCAACTCCATGAGCAAATTAAAAATATTCGGAGCCGGATCTGGACCTGCAATCCTGAAATTTTGGATTCTCAAATTTTGAAATTTTTTTTTTCTTATGTGATTTTTTTTGTACGATAATTTTTATAACTTGGAAATAAATTTGGTAATAATTGAAATTAATTGCAAAATTCAGTGAAAGTCACCCATGAAATAAAAATAATTGTTTGTATGGAAAGTAAGGACCTACATACATCATAATTAAATTAAGTGGCAGCGGAAGAATTATCGTTGAACTTTTAAAAGATGAGTTTAAATATTAATGCAATACTTAAATGCAGCAGTCAATTGTGAGTTCTTTTGTAGGTTATTGTTGCAGTATACCTTGCAAAAGATATATCTACCAACAAAGGACCAGAATGCAATCAAAAGAGCCAAGGCTTCCAATGCTGAAAATATGCTTAGAGACTATCAAACTTCTGAACAAGCTAAAGGTGTAATCAAGAGCCCTCAGCAGGAGCTAGCTTAAATGCTGCCCGATCAGCTTTTAAGCTAGTACACATATATATATACATGTATGTATGTACAATTTTGCAAAAATATATTTTATAATGGCAAAATTATATAGAAAAAATAATTAAATCTTAAATTTATTTAGTGTTGTACTGCTGAATATTTAAATGTCAAATTATTAATAGATTAACATAGTACAAAATTCAATGTTTAAATTTGAAGTCTATGATTAGAATTTCTTATTCAAAGTATAAATATAATATCTGGTAATAATTGAATAGATTTATCTAACCCTTTGAAACTGATGACTAGTATATCCACAAAACTATAAAGCCAGTCATAAAGATTAAGTTAACTGAACATTTTTTTATTGAATATAAGTTGACATTGAGGTCAACACCCAGAGGCAATAGTCTTTTTCATGCTTAAATGCAATCTTCAGGCCAACTGTTTTTGGCTTGATTATTTTTATATGCTGGTCATTGGTGCATTATAGGTGGAAGGTTTATTACTCTAACGGTTATTGGGTGGGCAGTAATGGCTATATTTCAAATTATTCTAGAGGTTATTGAGTAGAATTGTGGATTCAAATGTAGTTACTTGTTGCTATTTTATAGTGTTAATTTTTTTTTACTTATTATTTATTACTTTATTATTTTTTTGTTGCTAATTACATTTATTTGTCCTTATGTGTGTATTTGTAGTTTATTAATTTGTTTACTTATTTAGTTTTTTGTCTATTTATTTTAATCTTTTTTAGTAAAATTGTAAAAATTTGTTTTCATGTATATATTTTGAGATGAATTCTGATCTTTTATTGTGTTGGTCTGGGAAGGTAATTATAGTTATTTTCTCCTTCAGATAAAGTTTTTAAATTTTTTGGATTTGTTGCTGTAGACTAATGCTGTTTTCCTTATTTTCAGTGATACTTTTGGCATGATTAGTTTTTAATTTCCCATATATATTTAAAAAGCATTGTGTATTTACTATATGTAAAGGAAGTTTTGTATACATAGTTTCTCTTTTCTATGGTCTTTCAGTTATTCCTATGCATATTTTTTCTTCATTATCTTCTGATTTTACAGTGGCTTGAGTGTTGACCTCAGTTTCCACTTTTATAATGACATGTGATCTATCCCTGATATTAAGCCCTTTAAGCCACTTAAAACTATATTTTTATCATATTGTGTATGTGTATATATATATAAACTTGCACCAATGATAAGTAGAGGAGTAATGGATAGCGGCTTGGATTGAGGAATCGGAGAGCCGAGTTCAAATTCCAGTCGAATCCATTACATTCACTTACGTGCTAATACCCTTGAGAAAGGTGTGAATCCTCTTCTTCTCCCTCCAGCTATGGGTAAATAGTAGGACAGACTGGGTTCCATAGCCTTGGATGGCAACTGATCTAGGAGAAGGAAAACTCTGAATTCAAAACCTGCAGAGGGTTGTTAGGGGACCTTGTGGCACGTAATGCACCAGGTCTCTGTAATCAGCCCTTCAAAAAGTGTGGATGGTCCTGCACGCAACCTTCACCACAATAATAAAAAATCTCATGCTATACATGCGGGTTGGGGACCGCTTGTGAATTCCAAATTCCCATGAAACTCCAATATTGGAGCCGGCTCAACCCACCTCGGGGAGAATGCCGTTACAAGAACAAGAGAGAGAACAATGATAAGTGCATATAAAAAAGAAAAATTGGGAAGTGTAAGGAGTCAATTGCTGATACCCACTGATGAATGGACAGACATGTCCCTCTAAGAAATAATGGAGTTAGAATGCTGAAGGTAATGGCTAAGTGACAAACCTTTTACCATTTTTTAATTCTAATATATATATATATCCTATTTATTTTAGGATATTAAAACATGTTAAAAATCATTACATAATAGCAATTAGGTTTCAACACCATAAAATGTGTCTCCTTGGGCGATAGTTTAATCACCTGAGGAGACACTTTTATGATGTTTAAACATAATTGCCATTATGTAGTGATTTTTAACATGTTTTAATATCCTAAAATAAATAATATATATATATATATATATATATATATATATATATAATTAAAATTAATAAAATTAACAAAGCACAAAGAAGAAGGAGGATATATTTGGGATTATTTTATACAGCAAACAGTTCCACTCTTAAAATTTAGCAAATAGTAATACAGAAAAGAAAATTGAAAACAACATGATTATTTTTTGGAGAGGAGGGTTCCTGTAGAACTCTCCTAACTTTTGTTAAGCACAAATTGAGGAAATCAGTTCAAAAATTGAAATCTTCAAGTTTTCTGATATTCCTGTAGTGTTATCTGAAATGATAACTGGGACCGATTTCTATGCTCTTGTGAAAAGAAAACAAAAGAAATGAATTTAAAACCAACATGTTATATTCATTTTTAAAATATTAAAAGGAAATAAATAAAAAAAAGTACAGATTATATAAAATATGCAATTAAAACATTTTTAAATCAAAACTCAAAAGGATAAATGATGTATGAAAATTGCAAGCAATATTAACATCAAATAAATATCTTTTTTTTTTAAAGTCAGTTTAAAGTCAATATCTTTACTTATTTTAAACAACAGTTTTATTTTGGGTAAAAATATAGCATTTTCTGGTGGTTATCTAATTACCCTTATATGTCAACGATTTTATGACATGACAAGTAGAGGATCTTTTGAAGAAGCTAGAGAAGTAGGGACTATCCTAGTGTACTGGAAGGAGGTTGGTCTATACAACAAATTATAGCACTAAATAATTTCCTTCTAGAGGCATAACTGGAGAGTGAGGGAACAAACAACTTAAAGGATTGTTTACAAGACATATTTAAGAAAAGTTTTTGACATTAAATAACGGACAGAGTTGATGTCATTTTAAAACAGAACAATCAATCAATTTTATGACAACATTGTATTTCACCAAATATTTGAAAAAATTATTTAAGTGGCCTTTTGTATGTAGCATTGAAAAAAATCATCAAATAGAGTAAATATAAGCAAAATAAATTGGCAAACTTGGATCTTTCTGCCCGCAA
The DNA here is from genome assembly GCA_903632075.3 of Acanthosepion pharaonis. NCBI lineage: Eukaryota > Metazoa > Mollusca > Cephalopoda > Sepiida > Sepiidae > Acanthosepion > Acanthosepion pharaonis. Next base: position 150,363 of record CAHIKZ030004626.1, on the reverse strand, counting down.
AAAAAAAAAAAAATGTGTCAAAAGGATGTTTTTTCCATTGATAATGCGTAACTGAATTTCCTCAGGGCTTTTATTTAAAAAAAAATCGCTGCGCGTTAATGTGGCAAGGAGGTAACTCTCACGGTTTTATTTTTTAAAAAGTAAAACTTAATATTTGTTTTAATTTCAGTTCTGGTGCGAAAAAAGTTTTGATTAATTTCTGATTTGGAAAATTTCGTCAATCCGTATTTAAGCAGGCAACGATTGTTATGGTGGATCTGGTGCGTTAATGTTTTTTTTTTTTTTAAGTTAAATTTTCTTCTATGTTAAGTATTTTTTTGATGATTCAGTTGGTGTCACAATAATTTGTTACTTGATTTTGATTTTTAACTGTATTTAAGAAAATTCACCGGATTTTTTAATAATAATAATAAGGATGTTTTAAAATGCAATACACTGATAAGAACAAATATTTTTCATTATTATTGTTATTTTTAATGTTAAAAACGGCTTACGTGCCTACCTTAAAAAACCCTTTATACGGTTTTAAAAATATTTTTTCCAGTGAAAACCTTGTTCAAAATTTATAATTACGACTTGTGTTAATTCGCACCTAATGCTTTTTTTTTTAAAATCTTTATTCATTCTTGCGTTCCGTACCATTTTTCGTGTCTTTTCAAGTTTAGAGTTCTAAAAAGTCACTTGTAGAGGCCTGTTAGTTGGTGTGACCTCTCAAATTTATATTTAACGCAAAATACCACAAAATATAACAATAAAAAGGAACACAAAACGGTTTTATAACAAAGAATATTCATATTTATGTCTAATGATGTACAAGATTGGGGGTTACTTCCCTTTGACCGGAATTAAAGTTTTTACTCATGAAATATTTTTATCTGAGCTCATAGGAAGTTGAATGAATTTGCCGCTCAAAATGTTCACGGTGAGAGAGTTTCCTGTAAAGCTGAAAATATGTTGATAAACTTTTAGCTTCAGAAGAGTTGAAGGAGTGAATGTTCTGTAATGTTTGTAATTAAGTTTCTGTTACTTGTACTTCAGTTTCGGTTGCTTGTAGTGTTCGTAATTAAGTTTCGTACGTACGTGTATGTGTACGAATATGTTTTCATAGCGTCCGCCTGCAAGTGGTCGAGAAGCAATTTCTTTAACAGCTTCGGGGAGGTGGAACCGGCCTTGAGCCCGTTTATACGGGTTCAAATGGGCTATTTTTTTGGCCGAGCCTAATGGCTCGGGAATGCCCACGTTAAAAAGGCCTTGTGCCACATGACACCCTCGTGGAGGCGGTGACTCAATATCGATGAGTAGTAGTATTCTTAATTGAATAAACTATTACTAGACAGAATCTCTTGTCCTGTTTTCATTACAGTTCCTTTTTTTTTAGCACAGTAACTGTGCTTGCAGTTCTTCTATTGTCTTTTCGTTTTAGACATACTCGACCCTTCAGTTACTAATGTCCAATAAGAATGGATGGTAAGACTGTTGTTATTAATGTAGCCAATTCTGGAATTGGCAAGAAGATAGCCATCGATCTGGTCTCTTTAAGAGCCAAAGTGATTATGACTTGCAGAAATTTGGAGAAGGCTATAACGCAGCTGCTGAAAAAATTCGCCAAAAGACTGCAGTTGATACAATTGGACCTTAATGATTTGGGACTCGGTTCGAAACTGTAGACGGAAAGTAAATATCCGTTTTTTTTTTTATTTTTATTTGTTTATAGTTTTGCTTGTCGATGAATTTCATTTATTTTATATTTTTGATAAGTTTTTAAAAGGTATATAAAAAATTAAATTACGCAAAGAACAAATTCGATTTTTTTTTTGTGCAAAATATAAAATTTTAGCTCCCTACAAGAACTCGATCCGTAATATTGAAACTGAAGTCACTTGATATTTTATCAGTTTCATAAATACAATGCATAGATATCACTATCTCTCAAGGTAGTATGACAAAGACAGTCTGAACTTTCAGAATTTTCTTTTTCAACGAAGTCATTCATCTTTTATCAGTTTCATACAAATATATCTATTATTGTTAGATAGTACTATCTTTCAATGTACAAAGAGAGCCTGAAATTTCAGAATTTTCAATTTCAACGAAGTTACCTGACACATCATCAATCTCAGAAATCTTCAAAGTCATGACCAACACCAGATACTTCTGACGTTTAGGTCCACTAGTCCAGAAATTAGAATTTTATTCAAAAACGATAAGCTAAGTCATACAAGTCTCCTAATGTATCGGAGAAATAGTCTACTTCACAAATCCTGATTAACAAGATAATTTATATTTTGCACAAAAGTTTAGGTTATTGAAAAGTTAAATTTTTATATTTTGTACAAAAAAAAAAAATATAGGAATCTGTTTTTTGTGTAATTTAAATTTTTATATTTTGCAAAAAAGTAGTGTATTGTTAATTCCTGAATGCAAAGAACAAAATTTGCGTTCGTTTTTTATAAGACTCAGCTGCGTGAAATTTGAAGGAAATTTTTACCGTCTGACTGGATAACTTTTCACGTAATTTATTATTAAACTAAACAAAATTTTCAGTTAAATTAAAAGCAATTCGAATTTTAAAATAATTCTGCAGTTATTTCTTTAAAAAAAAAAATTAATATCTATTCAGTATTGAGACTGAAGTTACTCAATGTGTTCTGAAAAACTAACCAGAGAATTTTAAAGATAGAATTCTGCCATTATTTTCTTTAAAAAAAAAATCTTAATTTTCTTTCAGTATTAAACGAACTGGAGAATTTTTAGAAGTAAAATTTTGCCTTTCAAATATAAATTATAAATTCAGTATTCCTGACCGAAGTTACTAACAAAAATTCTGTTATCTTGAAAACTAAACCAGAGAATTTTATGAGTAAGATTCTGTCTATATATTTTTTTAACACGAGAAATGGACGACATTTAAAGGAAAAACGTTCTTGATGCAAGTGTAAAATTGACACCATGACTTTTATGAAAGCCAAAGAAAAGGCACAAAAATACTTTTTCTTTCTACACGAACAAGCTATACTTAAGTGACGAGGTCACTAGATACTGAAGAATTTATTATGGATCAAAAAATTAATATTTATATTGATTTAGATTTGGACATAAAAAATATGTTGTAGTTCAATGTATACACAATGGTTCTTAGTCCAATGTCTCTGAGTGATATTCCTATATTTGGTATTGACAAGTCCTTATGTGATTTTGGTTTCTTGGAGACAACAAATCTATAACGAGAGAGTGAGCTGCGGAAGAAAAGTTTATTCTCCCATTTGTATTTCCCCCATTATGGGCATTATTATGTCCATGATATAATAACACTAATTCACGGCCGAAACGGAATGGCTGAAAGGAAAAGGAATGACAAACATGCTTTGTTATCAGAGAGACTTTTATACCACTAAGGCATACAGAAAACCCTATATACATATATACACGTGTTCTATGCGGAGAATAATATCATATATATACACAGCGAGCTGTGTATAAGGGGAAACAAATAAGAAGGGTCTTAAGTATAATATGGAGAAGCCATGTTTAGGGCGCCAGATTTAAATGGGCCGGGTTCATCTACTATGTCTCAATAGAGGACATATTCCACGGAGGTTTTCCCAAATTGATGGCCGCGAGCTGGAGTTTCTTATATATATATATATATATATAATATATATATATAAAGATATATTATCAAAGGGAAACGGCACCATGGACTTGTAAGCTGGTGGGGGTGGGTAGATTTAGCCGGGTAAAAGAAATCAACCTCTCGGTTTGGCTACTGTAATCCGACTGAATGACTGGCCACTCTTGTTACTGTTGTGTGTGAGTAGGCTGCGTGTCTTTGTAATAAGGGTCCGCAAACAAAATTGTTCAAAAGATAGTTGACAACAAATTGAATACAAAACAAGAAGACAGATGTATTTGATTAAAAATAAGGCCACATTTTATTCTTTTGCAATAAAAGCAAAATACATAAAGACATTCAAGCGAAATAAGTACAAGAAATTCTTAAGGATGTGCTGAAAAGAAATGTCAAATTATGATTATTAGTCTTTCCTATGTAATAAGGATGTTTATGCAATTGATTAATTAAGTATCCTTGTACGAAAAAGGAGTGTAAACAAATGCATGCAAGAAATCTCCGTTGGAAGTGTTCGTGTATTTGATGTAGAGTCCTCGAAGAAAGTATTAGTTTGTATGAGAGAAACCCAGGAACGTTAAGGAAAGTTTATGTTATTAGTGTTATCCCGGATGAAAATAAGTGCATAGTAGTTTGAAGATATCTCGTAGACTTTAATGAGTAACGTTGATGAAAGAACGAAACTAAGATAGTCCTGAACAAAAGGGAAAATGAAAGAGTTCATAGCAAAAATTCCCGGATGTTAATGTCAGTACAAATGATTCAAAAATTAGTGTTTTAAAAGGAACAGTAAATCCATTTAGTTCAGTCTGGATAATATAATATGTATGTCACCGAAGAAAGGATAGACCAAAGTTTATTGAATCAGCATGAATAAACTCACTTGATATCCTTGAGTAGTAGACGGTGAACAAGATCCATGAAAATGAATTCAAGAGGTCAACATGTTGATTGGTGTTGACTTAGCCCAGAATTGTTTGTCGGGAAAACAATCTGATATGCCGGAAGTGACAAAGGAGAAAATTGAAGGATGGCGTCGTAGTAAACATTTTCGTACGTATGGGCAGAACTATACGAACGCTGTATTTAACCGCCAAGTAAGAATTGGCGGGTAAAGGAATTGAGCATGCCGAAAATGGTAAAATACAAAAATGGCGGTAAGAACGTGGTGTGTTAGAAAATTGACAAAACAAGTTAGTTTCTCAAAAAGCAAAGAGTCCGGGTTGGCTCTACGATTAAGCAGGATCCAAATTTCACATTTATAAATCTATCATTTGTCCGTGTATTGAATACTGTGTCCCTATCTGGTCTGGTGTTCCTACTAGATTCTCGAGATTCTTTACAAAATTCAGAGAAAGGTCTATAATGTAATCGACCCTGATCTGTCATCTTGGCATCAGTCGATTTCTCATCGACGTGACGTGGCATTCTCCTGACTTTCCTATAAATATTTTAATGACAATTATTCTTTCACCTCAATTCACCCCGAGCAAGGTGATAGTGCCATTAAGATGCAATGGGCTATTTGAAGTGAAAGTGAATGAAAAGATTTTAGAAGGAACCAGAAACAAATATTTTCATGGCATTTGTTCTGATGAACTTTTCTTCTTGGTGTCTTGACTGCATGAAGTTAACGGTGCTACTTGATTGGTAATTAGGTCTCACCGTGTTACTGTTGAACCAGCTAGATGTAACCGTATGTCCTATTCTAATAGTTTATATTCTGTAGAACTTCCGATTTCTTGCTTCCTTGCCACCTACAATCTTCAAAAATTTAAATGCAATGCCAATCACCATCTTGTCTTCCTGAATCCTCCTCTTTTATTGTCCTTTCTCTTCATTAAAGTCTTCTTGTTCTCTTTAACTCTTGGTAACTCCTTGGGTCCTAGTGGCATTATCACCTTGTTGGGGTGAAATGATAAAGACAAGTGTTATCTTCTATATAAATAAAGTGCAGTGTACGTGTGTCCGTCCGTTCGTTTTTCGATCTCGGCGAATCATAAACAACGTAAAGTAAGAGGTAATAGCTACTGTAGTTATATGCGATTAAAAATTAATTAAATAACCCATCTAAAGTTAAATTTAAATATCGAACAGAGAGAAAGATTTTTAAAATTCTTTATTAAAGATTTAACTTTAATTTCGCTTTTCATCGCAATTACAATTGATATCGTTTAATTAAACCGTAATGAAAACTTAAGCGGGACACGGTACGTGGCTCATGATTTTTTTTCTTTCTTTCTCTAACACACATACCGTGACGTATTCGAAATATTACATAACTAGGGTTTGCTAATGGCTTTTAAGAGTGACTTTATATGAAGGGATCATAAAGAATGGTGATTTTTAAAAGAAAATAAAAATTTCGTGCAAAATAAATATAAACAAACTACAGAGATTGGTTGCATATACGAGGAGAGACTGTGTCGAATAAAGATAAAATAATTTTATTATTTCTAAATTCCTATAATTTTATGTACATAGGACGCTGAAGATAAAAGTCCGAAGGCCTAAAAGCCCTCCGCAAGAACTCGTCTGAAGTCCGAATGTAGGCTCTGAGGCTAGTTGAGAATAAAGACACAAAATGCTATGTACATATACAATAGAGCCTTGTCAGTTTTTAATCTTTTCTTTTGTACCCTCTTACTTCTTTAATGACCTCCGTTCATAATTATGATTGCTTTTGTAATATTTTGTTAATTCCAAGTTATTAGATTTTAAATTTAACCAGTTTTAGCCTGTGAAAAATTCAAGGTTTTCCTGTTTTAAATTTCTGATGAATCTTAATTCTTCAGTTAATGAATGAATAAGTTTATGGCGAGTTCTACGACAATGAAATATCCATAGAAATTACCCTGGCGTATCGTTAAATATTTGAGCTTAACAACTTTAACAAAATATTGCAATAACAATCATAAATATGAATGTTGATCGTTATTTTAAGAAGGGGGTACAAATGAAAAGATTTGAAATTGACAACTTTTGCCATTTCACTGAAACAGCCGCTAAACAAGTCTATTTTTCCTTCTTTCTTTTATTTTCTCACAGAAACCGAAAAACGTCTTTGAACTCTTTTTTTTCTTTTCACACGATCAAAACGGAATAACCCATTATTTATAAGAGCGTTAAACATTTCTATTTTTCTTTTTCACTGAAACCAAGTAGCCTCTAAAAGTCTTTTTGTCTTTCTAGGAATCCTCCTTTATTTATGTGGTAATGGCAGGGCGTAATGGTCGTGCAAAATAACGAAGGGAAGGAGAAACACTGTTATAATAGGATATTTCCAATAAACAAAATGCTTTTCTGTATTTCAAACTGAGTTTAAACTAATTGGAATCATTGTTTTAATCAGTAAAATCGATGAAATCGTCCATATTAACAAATCTGAAAACATAACCCAACTCTCTTTAGTACAAAAAATAAAATATACTTTTCTGAAAAGTTATTTAAGAACAATTAGCTGATTTAAAGTTTAATTAATCTAAATTAAATCAAATATTACTTTTATTTTAAATCTTGCATAATTTTGAACAAGAAAGTGGGTGTTTTCATGAAGTGTTGAGACATTTATCGACAGTCTGATGTTTGGAAAATTTAAGTAAAGAGGAGATAATAAAAATAAAATTACACGAGGAATACAACGTAAACGCCTTTTTATATGATTTTTAACTACCCAATAATCTTATAAAATTTTAAATATTTTAAGCATTCTAACATTTTATTGAATTTTAGGTACTTTCACTTTATAGTCTTATTTACGAAGACGCTTGTCGAGGAAATGTTAGAAAATTACCAATAAATTTTAAATTTACTATAGTTACTGCTCTTATTTTCTGATAATGTCGCGTTTGGACATCCGTATTTGTAAAAATCGATACATTTATAAACACATAAAATAAATTCAAAATTATTTTTAAAATACTGGGATTCGTTGAATTGTAATGCGTTTTTCCATATGATTAATAAATGTATTTTTAATTTAATAACGATAGCACTTGAACCTTACAAATTAATACAGAATTTTAAGATTTAAAAATTTATAAATTATTCTAATTAAAGTTTTAATAAAATGAAAACAATTCTTTTAAAAATTTATTATTTATCAAAATCTTTTCTTAAGACAGTAGTATTCATAACACATTTTATTTTTAAAAGCAATTAAAAGCTTTTCTAATTAAAGAATGTCTTAGTTTTATTGCATTTTCTTTTATTTTACGATTCAGAGCAGATTTTCTGTAAATGGGGGTTTTGTTTAACCGAAAAATTTGATGATTTAAGTTCTCGGGTGTCAGACAGACTGTTTCGCTGTATCACAGCTCATCAATGTGGCTAGATGTCCACTTGCCTCTAGCTACGATTGAAACCCGACTGAATTGGCATCAGGGATTCTACCACTAGAACGGCAGGGATGAAAGTGAATTTAAGCGTATTTATTTTTAGATAAACACAGCGACTGAAAGAACGGAATTCGATTTACTGAAGAAGAGTCTTGTATTATTAGCCGTAATAGTCACTGTTTAGAAACATTTACTCATATTTTCTAAAAAGGAAACTTTTCTAAAATAATTTCATTCACTTATGAATAAATTCTGAAAGTTTCATTAAATTCCGACAATTATCTGATTTTTGCAAGAATTTCCAAATCAATTTGTTTTTCACCGTAAAAAGACGCTAAAATTTTCCGTACAAATTTATGGTACCCCAGTAACGCCAGAAAAACAAGATTCTTAACCAAAATTTCCAAGGTTCTAAAATGGATAAAAAACATTTTTACACAAAAAAATCCTTTGATCTTTCATCTTAATGATAACTCAATGATTTTGACGACAATATTTTGTTTTTATTATGTTTTCCCATTTTTTTTCCTCACTGGTCATTCATGTTTTGTCCATTTTTTTTTTTCCTCACATCTTTTTTAGTGAATTTTTGAAGGTACCTAGCAAATATGTATGGAAGCTCATAGTATAAAGAAATCACCATTTATTTGATCATTAAGATGGTTATCACTCTTCTCATTTGCTTGTTGGCAGCCTAGGAGAATGGAATATAATTATAACCGAGGAAGAGGAACAGCTGCCCGATGTCGCGCCCTCTCATTGCACCAGAGAGATGGATCAGTGCTCGCACAGAGACCAACGCAACCGACGGTTGCCGGGGCTTGGGCAATTTTTGTTCCTAGCCTGAGTGTACGCGTTCGGGCTCCCCACATTAAATCGACCTTGTGTCATAAACTGACCTCGTGGGAGGTTGAGTAAATACAAATTATAACCGAGGAAACATTTTTATGCCCTTGAAAATACGAATGTCACTTCAGCATTGATATACAGGTTATAACGTGAAAAAAAATTGTTAAATGGCGATTGTCGATAACATTTATATAGCACCATCGGAGATCTTACACACTGGTCATGTAACCCTTAACGGCAAACTATTATTTTTCACGGTCTTTATTAGATTAGACTGTCGACCATTTTTTCTTTTCACGGTTCGATTGAGCAGTGATTAAATTAACTCCTTAATCCAGGTATATTTCCAGCAATTACTTTATTTTTGACAATATTTTTTCTAACATTGTTCAAAAGTTTGGTCTTGACGGACAAAAAAAAAAAATAGTCAAACTCATGTTCAATGCAAAGAAGAGAAATAACTTGCCACCATTTAAAAATTTTTTTTTTTAGAAATCTTTTAATAAAAAATTCTTCTCATTCTTATATAATCATCTCCTTTCAGTTAAATTTTGTATTCCATTATATTGGGTCGATGCAAAAGTTTCCAGAATTTGGGAGTTTTAAAACCGTCTAATTTTTTGTTTGAAAATCAAGTACATACATTAATGAATTTCGTAAAAGAAAAAAAGTGGATTTTTATTCCGAACAATTCCAACAACAATAGACAATTATTTACGTGGAATAAATTTTAATTATTTCTGCGAATATTTTTCAACGTGATTTCAATTTTAGTTTGTAGAGAGGAAAATTTGAATGGAAAAATATTATAAACGTATATACTAAGTTAGGCTAGGACAAGTTATATCTTTGGAGTTAGACAAAATAATAATAATTTATTTAATCCCCAGACAAATACTGAAAAGGACGCACTTCCCCAAATCTGACCAAACAACCAAAACATGAATTTTAAATTTTTTTTAAAGGTTTCAGGTGCAGGCCGAGAATTTTTTAGCACCCCACATAGTAATAAAATAAATAATTTATAGGTCATATCCAGTTTTTAGTAATAAAACAAGTATTATTTACACTATTTACATTATTCAAACTGTTGTTCTCATCATTATTGTCCTATTCATGACGTTTCGGCTGTTGCACACCCGGCTTTCTTCAGGTGATATACGTTGGAATTTTGAGCCGAACCCTGAGTGTTGTAATCGGCACTCTACCGCCATTTCTCGCGAGTGAGACAGGTCGTTAGCAACCATGTAGGATGAAAAATAAGATCTATGAAAGGGCGGAAGAACTCTTGATGAGCCAACGGCGAACTAGAGGAGGTGTCTCAAAGTCAAAGTCAAGGAGAAACCTCTCCACTATTAAACTCAACTCATGGCTTTTAACCAATCAAATTATGAAAGATAACGGTGTGAAGGGGGTTAAGTCTATTGGAATTAACTCCTCATGCTGTAAGGAGTGACATGTGTAACAGGTGTCACCTGAGCGCCATCCAGCAACTGTCAGCAGAAATGGCGTAAAGAAGGTTAAACTCCTTGAAATTGATCCCTCGCCTGATAAGAGAAGACATGAATGACAAGTGGCATCGGACTGTCATCCAACAACTGTTCGCATCAAACAAAAAAAATAATTCTCGGGGTATGGAATGTCAGAACACTAAACCAATATGGCCAGTTAGAAAAATATAAAACAGGAAATTAATAAGTTAAAAGTTAATATTTTAGGCACATGTGAAATGAGGTGCGAAAACAATTGAGATTTCGTCGGTGACATACAGGATCATACATACAAGTGGAGAGAAAAATGAAAGAAGAGTTGAACTGATATTAGACAAAGACATAAAGAAATGTGTTCCGGGTACTATCAACTATCTGAAAGAATTCTTGTTAAACTGAAAAGAAAGCCTTTCGACATATTACTTTCATAGTTTTATATGCACCGACAGCACAAAGTACGGAAGAAGATATCGAAAAGCTTTACTATGATTGATACAAATCACAAGAAAATGCATTTGTAATGGGAGACTGGAATGCCAAAGAAGGTAAGGAGAGAGCTGATGAAATAGTTGGCAAATTCGGACGAGGAAATCATAATGTACGCGGGGAAATGGGTCCAATTGTGCACGGCCAATGATCAGATAGTAGTCTTGGTTTCAAAAACATTCAAGACGTATATGAACATGGAGAAGCCCAATAGGAGAAACAAAAAACCAAATCGACTATGACTATCAATAAGATATTTCGGTACCCAGTTTTACACTGCAAAACATATCCAAGTGCCAACTGCGGGGGCGACCACCTTCCAGTGATATGTGAAACTACGGAAATTGAAGAAGGCCAAGGCAGCCCTCAAATTGCAATAAGGCAGATTCCTGAATGACCCCAATGTAAAGGAGAAATTTATGGACAGTGTTAAAAGCAGATACAATGGACAAATTGAGAATGGAAACTCGAAGTGGGATACATTAAAAGAAGCAATCGAGATCATTCCAAAGAAAATTAGACAAAAAAAAAGAATATTTGAAAGATTAAATTTTCGGCAAAATGAAAAGGAGACAAAAAACAAAGTCAAGGTACGACATAGAATATAGGACACTGCACATGGAAATTAGGAATAAACGCAGGCAAGTCAAAGAGGAATGGCTCAACGAAAAATGGGCAGAAATAGTAACTATAGTATCAGAGGTAAAACAAATATGCATAAAAAAAATAAGAGAACAGGACAAAAGACATGATCATCAATAGAATGCTTAAAATTCAAGGACGGGGCACTGATGATGGAACGAATACATCAAAGAACACTTCCACGGCGAAAGAGGGCAACCAGCAATACGCAGAAATATCGAAGGGCCAGAAATATTAAAATCTGAAGTGGAATCAGCATTGGACAAATTGAACAGAAACAAAGCGGCAGAACCAAACGGAGATGCTGACAGCCTTAAATGATTTCAGCATCGACAAGATTACAGACATAATAAATGAAATATATAACAGTGGTGATATATCAGAAGAACTAATTAGATCTATTTTCATATCACTGCTTAAGAAACCAGGTGCGAACGAATGTGAACTCCATAAGAAAATCAGACTAATGAGCCATATAACAAAACTTATCATCCGAATTTTGATGAACAGGGCATGCGGCAGAATTAGACTGGAAATAGGACAAGAACAGTGCGGGTTCGTTAAAGTGATTAAAACAAATAATGCAATATTTATGCCCGTAATGACATCACATATGTACCTGTGTTTTATAGATTATGTAAAAAGAACTGTTGAATCTGCTAGGCAACCTTCACATATTTGGGAAAGATATTATAAAAACCCTGATCCTATAGTGGCAGAAAACCTCTTACATGCGGATAGAAAAGGAATTCAGTAGATATACAAAAATAGAAAGGGGTGTAAGACAAGTATGGTCCAGTTGCTTCGTGCTTCGCTGAATGCCACTCTTACTATGGCCCGTCTCCGGTGAGCCCACTTTGCACCAATCCTGCATCCCAATGTTGTGTTTCAGTATATGAAGGAATATTGGTGAAGAACTGTCGAGGATCAAGCTCGACTCCTCTCTCTGTTCTGGCTATGCTAGAAATTTAATTAACTTCAACAACACTTATTAACCAGTGTAAAAATAACAACTTTTATTAATGGTACTCTGATTGATTACGATCATGAATACATAACAAAAGACATTTGTAGAAGTTTCCCCGTATAATGAATTCTTAAGCTGAGTGGAAGAGGTTGACAAGCGGTTGCAGTTATGGCTAAACATCCCAGAGTCGTTCAGCTATTTAAATGAAGGCAGTTGATCGAAAGAATTAAAAAAAAAAAAAAAAAACGCACAGAGAACATGACTTTAGCTGATTGAGGCATCACGGTCATCCAACTGGGAAAGTGTTGGTCTACTAGCGGCTAGATCAGTTCGATCTTACTTCTTTGCTTTTAATAGGGGTACAAACCCAATTGCACTGCTCTGATTGGCTAGCTAATAATAATGCTTGACCAATGAGTCATACGCCTTGAAGGTGGGGGGGGGAAGGAGAGCCCCCTAAGAAGCCAATATGATTGGTGGTCCAATCAAAATAATGGTCCTGTGTCGGAAGTATTGAGGGAGACGAGAAGCTCAATCCTAGCCCTTCTCTCACTGGTGAGTCAATCAAAAATGGTGGCTTTGTACCGCCCATATCTACCATCAATGGAACATTTTCCATGTTCCACCTGATTATCTCAACATCGTCAATTCATTTATATTCCTGACCTGACCTATTAAGATCTGCTTTGTGCCACGCATTCCAATGAACAATTTCTTTATCAAACTTATCACTTAAGTTAAACAGACCTAAGACTGTACCCCATGACAATCCCACCCAAGCTCAATTCTATTTGAATTGCATTAAATGAAAATATTTTTTCTTCCTTTATAAATATGAATTAGATCGCAGTCAACGTTTGACACCAATTATGGTGTCATGTCTTTTTCACCGGACTTATTCAACCTCTATACAATGAGATGATTCTGACAGAATTAAAAGTCATACTAGGATTCATTATTGGCGGTCACAATCTTAACAAAAGATATGCAGATAACATAGTGTTGATATCAGACACAGAAAGGAAATCACAAGAACTTCGACAGAAGATAGTAAAAGAAAGAGAGAAGAAAAGACTAAACATCAATTGCAAGAAGACAAAATATGAGGAAAGACTAAACATCAAAAATTAATTACGAGGGATAACAAAAAAGGCAAAAATTTATTATGCTAGGAAAAATTGTGGAGTAATGATCGCTCCTAAAGACGAATGACATTTTTGGGACACTGACAATTTATGAATACCCTGGCAAAAATAATTGTCTGGCTTAAACAATTATTTTTCTTTAAGACATAAAGCATAACCACGAGGGCATAAGGCCAAAAAGTGAGGATCGAAAACAGTAGTAATTATCTAAGTTTTGCTAAACAGAAGGATTACCAATTGGTTCAAATTATCCCATGATTATCATTGTAGTGTGTTGCATCTTTAATGATTTTCGGTGGAATTAGTGGGTGAATGTTGGGGAGGTACTTCAAGTTGGCGTTGTCTCTCTCCTCCCAAGTGACATATAACAAATTGTAGAAAGGCATGCTTTTTGGTAAGAGTAGCAATTTGGCCTACCTGTGCTGTCAGCAAAGCTATATGGTTATATCCCCATTTTAGATGGGAGAAGTTGCTCAACGCCGGGGATTCCAACCCCGCGGCAGCACCTTCCTCATCGCAGTAAGAGTGGTTGTCTTTGATGCCAGTACAATGTGGCCCTTTTGTATTTGGTATGTGTGTGTTCCCCACGTTAAAACGACCTTGTGTCACATCCAGCCTTGGTGGGGATGCCTGAACTGGCCTAGTATTGATGGAGGTAATTAATACGTTTCATAAAGTTATTAGGGTGAGTGAACACGAAATACCTCAGCTGGAATTTGAACTCTGGTTTTTTTTGTGCTGTTAACAATTGACTTGTTTATGTTAAATCCGCACTTCATTCGCTATTAATATGTAAAATAGGAATATGCTGATCTCAAGGGAGATAACTATCATAGCTTTATCACATCCTGTGATAATTGATTTCATTTACCGTGGGAAGGAAAGGGCTTGATTAATTTCTGATATGTTTGACATTTTCATAAATCAGTGTCTATTTAAATAGACAAAATAGCTGTTACTGTGAATCTGATACGTCAATATATTTTTTCAAGTTAGATCTTTTAACTTTATTTTTTTCTTGACCATTGTTTTTTGTTCAATTGTTCCATTTATACAATTTTTGCTGCTTGGCCTCGATTTAAAATGTATTTTTTTTTAGTCACCTGATTTTACAATTAATAAGGCCTTTTTAAGCGTTGGACTTTTGCATATATGTCGATAAGAAAAGGACATTTTATTATTCTTATTATTATTGTTCATTACTTTGTGTAGTAGTAGTTTTAATAGTTCAACTACAAATCAAGTCTGGCTTCCGTTGAATTATTAAGTTAAACACTTTACTGCGCCGACAGATTTTTAACTCTACCACGCCTACACGCATTTTTACTGTTTTTTTTTAAATTTACTATTTGCTCAAAATATTTAGTTAGAATTTATAACCACAACTTCAATAATTCACATAAAACTCTCTCCACTCTCTTTCTTATATTTTTATTTATTCTTGGTCCTTTTTTTTTAAGTGCCGTTTCAACTTTAGGGTTACAAAAGTTGAAAAGTATTATAACCTTTTTGTTTGAGTTTTTCAATATGTTCCTTTATATCATAGTATTTAGCACAGTAACTGTGGTTGGAGTGCTTCTATTAAAATTGTCTTTTCGTCATAATAGACATACTCGACCCTTAAGTTACCAATGTCCAGTAAAAATGGATGGTAAGACAATTCTTATTACTGGAGCCAATTCTGGAATTATCAAGGGAGACAACCATCGGCCTGGTCTCTTTAGGGCTAAAGTGATTATGGCTTGCAGAAATTTGGAAAAGGCTGAAGCAGCTGCTGAAGAAATTCGCCAAAAGACTGCAGTTGATCCCAGTCTTGTGTCCATTGTACAATTAGACCTTAGTGATTTGATTCGGTTCGAAACTGTAGCCGGAAAAAAGTAAGTATCCTGTTTTAACTATTCTTATTCAGTTGTTTGAATTGTTATCGATGAATTTTAAAATGATTTTTACTGCTTAAAAGTGTTCAAGATTTGTTGGTAAGTTGATAAAAATAAAGTGGCCTCTGTCGAGCTTCTCTGTGGACAATAATGTCTTATGTTCATTAGATCAATTACGACTGAGTAGCGTGTTCAATCCCCACTTGCTTATATTTTATTATTATATTTTGAAAAATGATGTTTACTTTGCTTAGCTAATTTTTGGCACAAGTTCGTAATTATGGATTCTTTTAGTAAGGAAGGACTGAACTGGTCGAGTCTGTCCGCTTTTACAGCCATTCACTCATTACGAGATGCCTCGAGAACGTAAAAGAATCATTTTTAAACTCAAAATAGATGTATGAAAACTTAAAATGTAATTGTACACTTACATGCTTGAGTTTCTACTGTTTTTGAAACTTCACCAAATTCGTAACCTTGTTAATATTGTGAACATTTTTTTTCCTTGCAGGTCCAAAAGTTATTGATTTGAAGGCGAAAAAGAGTACGAGAAAACATCCTTAGGAAAAATAATGAGGAATTTTGTAATCCTCTTTTCTTTTTAAATTTAAACTTTTTTAGCTATTGCAGTGATTTTTTTTTTTTTTAAAAATTGTTTTTAAAATAAATGTACCAACAAAAATATTAGCGGATTTCATTGACATTTTAAACATATATCCATTAATGAATAAATTAATCATACTCAAAAAAAGAAAAAATAATTTCTCCAAAGGATATTTAACGAAAAAATTTAGTTTAAAAATAATAAAAAGTTAAGAAAGTAAGTGAACGATAAATAAATTGTTTTTACGACCTAAAGCGTGTCCGGTAAAAAACGGGTAGTCGTGCTTCGCTTCTTGCTAGTTTCTGAAATGAGTATTATTGTTAGTCAGTTTCTTATGGATTGTAGCACTACTTAGATCGGTCTACACTACACTCATAACAGAAAAAAAAATTCTTGTAGGTTAGCATACTTTAGGCCTCGACACTCATCAGAATAGAAAAATATTGATTTGTTATCATTTTAGAAGACGGCTCATCTTTAATATCGATAGAGTTATTGGCCTTGGGCTAAGTAACTTAGCTGCTATATAAATGTCAATGTAAATGTGCCCCACTGCCAAGTGATATCTACCGCCGTATATATTCGAGAATAGGTTGCATTTTTTTTTCACCAAAATTTCGATAAAATTAGTAGTGCGACCTATCCACTCGGCATGAAATAGACTGTGACGTATCAATAGTCTAGGCGAGTACCCTGGGCTGGTGCATAATCGAGAGCAAGGAGAAAATGACATTTCGATTTTTATGCAATCGCCCCTTCCAATAGTAACGCGTCAGACATCGAATAAAAGCGCTCGATCTATACTGTTCATATTTGCCATTTAGTCTTTCATCGAAAATCAAATAATAGCATAGTGGTTTTAGGATTGAAGCTGTAGACTCGTCTTTTTCCTACCTATCACCACTAGCAACAGAACAGTCTTACGCCGCCTGCGCACGGAAAAACTTCAACCAATAAAAACCGTACTAGCCGAATCAACCAATCTCATTGGTTAATGACACAATAATCTGAAAGTTCACGTGCAAAAATGAAATTGCGCCAAAACTCCGTCAGCCAATTTCGGACTTTCAGGACTTATAAAAGTAAACGCCGACTGCCCCAAGCAGTAAGTAACGAACACCCACAGAGAAATTGCCAACATACTCCACGTCACTCGAAATCACGATTTCCCGCGCAAAGGTACATCAACGCTGACTCACTCACAATGAGAACTCAACCAACTCTGTGGACATCGATTCTAGAACATTGCTTATCTAAAGTGAATTATATTCACTACCTATTAAGTAACATCAATGTGCGAACGACCTTAAAAACATTACAGTCAAAGGTAGATCACTCCTTATGAACTCCTTCTAAAAAGACACTTAATATTAACAATTTTAATATCAACACAAATCTAAAACGGACTGCAAATGAACGAAGGATTACAAAGAGAGACATTCTGAAATCTAAAACATCATACACATTTTGCCAACATAACATATTCCAAAATGTACATTGAGTCCAGCATTGACATCAAATCTTTAATAATGTAGATATATTGCTAAATTGGACCTGTGCCCAACTTTATGCAAATATGGGGATAATTTTAAAGTCTTTTTCAGTCTGTGTTGTATGTCTTTTTTTTTTCTTTTTTTCCTAGTACATGGGCAATTATAGCTTTCTATAACACTTTGGGGTTTTTTTGTTGTTGTTCTAAGTAGTTTTCTTTCTTTATGACTCCTCTTTGTCATTGTGGTACTTGTTCTTTCATTCATTTACTCAAACTCAAGGAGGTTGCTTATGTTTTTTCACCTGATTCTAGTCTTCAGTGTGCCCTATAAGTGTTAAATTCTCCAAGCTTTCTTTCCTCATGTGTTATTTTAGAATAAACCTTCTGTGTTCTAATGTATTAATAGTTGCACAAAAATATATTACAAATTCTTAATGATTAAAGTGTCCTCTTTGTTAATTTTATGTCAATCTCTTTCAGAATTTAGCTTAAAACATATTCCCATCACCTTGAACATGAAAAAGATGTGATTACCTTTTTTTTGCAGAAGTTTAAGCTTGGTCATAATGCTTCTCAAACTACTACCAACATTAATATATCATGGAGTAAAGAGTCTACTTGCAATTGGACAATATGGCACTGGTTTCTGAAGTCCCACAGTGGGGATATGAGTCTTGAAGTTTGAGTTGCTAGAGGATGTTCATTTGCAATTGATAATCAACATTTGAAAACAGGGGTCAAACAAAACCCATGTCAAAGTATCTGAGAAAATGGCTCAGATGATCGGTGTCAGTATTTCAACAGTATCAGACCATCTTGAGAAAATTGGCATGGTGAAGAAACTCGATAAAAGGGTTTTACACAACTTTGGTGAACATCAAAGAGTTTGACATTTTGAAATGTTTGATGTTTCATCTGCAAAATTTGAGTGGTCTATTTTATGATTAAGTAGTAACAAAAACCTAATAGCATAAAAAGTTTCTACACCCAAATCTCTGTCAACACAGGTAACTCTGCAACCACACTACAATAAAAGTGTGTCAGAATCCACTTTTCCAACATCAAGTAGTATACCTGTGACATTGTGTAGAACATTTTGACTTTTTGATAACGTATAGCAGTTTCTTTTGAAACAATCTTGCAAGTAAGTAAACCATAGTGATTCTTGGCTGTCATTTGATTACAAATATTTTAAATATGAAGTACCCAAATACAGACAAACCTCTCAACAGATTAATAGGGATATGGGGTGGTTCATTGAAGCCAATTGTCCGTACATTATTTTTTAGTTATAAAATCACTATAGTAAGTACCACTAGTTATGATCATAATGTAAATACTATAAACATGTATGGCATAAATAAATATATGCTTAATATAGATATATATAAATCAGAACAATAAAAGTAATAGATTTCTCACGGCTACTTTTTCATGCACATGCTAATATATTGTAATTTATATACTGTGCACCCATCTTTGTTTACAATTGAAAATACTGTCACCGCCACCAAACAGTCACTTTGAGAACTAATACAAGTTGTTCTGCTAAGCCCACTAATTTTGAAAAACATTGGTGACGATTTGAAGTTTTTTTTTTTTTTTTTTCAGCAGATGTTTTTTTATATTTATTTTGCCTGCAGATTTTGCCGGTTGCATCGAAATTCTGTTGATAGGGTGTTTGTCTGTACTTTCCAAAATTGAACTTGTACCAAAGGAATATTGTAGGGAGTGAGCATTATCCAATTACAATCTTCTGGAATCCTGTCAAAGTTTACTTCCAGCGACAAGATGAAATACCCATTTGGTTAAGTAAAATGTGACTGGCACTGTTTA
The DNA here is from genome assembly GCA_903632075.3 of Acanthosepion pharaonis. Taxonomy (NCBI): domain Eukaryota; kingdom Metazoa; phylum Mollusca; class Cephalopoda; order Sepiida; family Sepiidae; genus Acanthosepion; species Acanthosepion pharaonis. The sequence goes on along the minus strand of CAHIKZ030004626.1, from coordinate 131,010 downwards.
ATCAGTGAGATCCAATTCTGCTTCATGGTAATTCTCAGCCACATGTTGCCAGGATGACTCTGCAGAAGCTCATTGACATTGCCACATTTTTCTTTTTATGCTATCGCACTTCTCACTTTGTGGAATCTCTTCTGGCTTCTTGCTTCCCAGTCAACTTTGATCTTCACAAATTTAAATGCAATGTCAATGTTATCTTCTGTCTTAATTTTATTCTTTTGATTGTCCTCTCTACTTAATAGTAGTTTTCTCAACATTTATAACACTCATGCATTTAAGTGGCTTTAATTAATTAAATGAATAAAAAAAAATTAATAGAATCATAAAAAAAAAGTAGTTTGTTAGGGTTGATGGTGTTGGGGGAAATTTTCATTTTTTTTCTTTATCTGCTTTTTTCCTTTCTCTCTTCTGCATCATACTCACAATGAAAACTTCAATCCTGTTTGCTAACAAGACATTAAACATCTTGTTCAATAAAAAAAATTAGATTTTTGCAAGTCCCCCTACTCTGTGGCTCCTCTGTATAAATATTGGCTGATATTAGAAAATGTTTTGAGTGAAAAGTTTATAATCAAAAATGTCTTCTTTTGTGGAACCCTTAGAATGCAACACATTTTAGAATTCACAAATTTTGATCAGTAATATATACATTGGGTGCATAGATGGTTTTAATGGTGTACTAAATAGTAAATTGGCATAGTTCAAATTCCAGCCTAGTCTGTTGTATTCAGTTTCACTTTAATGTCCTTTTTAAAAAAAATGAATAGATCTCTTCTCCCAAAAACAATTATAGGTTAAATAAGTAGAGGAAACTGAACTTTTTTCCTTTATCTGAGTTTCCAGGCAATTTTGAAGAAAGACAACTGTGAATTCAAAACCATGGAAAAAAGACAAAAAACATCTAAACATCCTTCTTTTTAAAAGTCATTAGAATTCACATATTAAAAAGAAAAGGAAGCTCTGAGACCCATTAATTTGGATAGGGATAATAACTTTATTTTACTTTAAATGCATTTGCATGTTTACTCTAGCTCTCAGGAGAATGAGTCAAGTAGCAAGTTTCCTCTAATTTCTATGAGCCTCTTCAGTAATCCAATGCTGTGATAGCCTAGACAGTTTCATTCCTTCTTTCAATAATCAATATATCCAGTCTTTCCTTAAGAGCTTTTTGGTATTGTTCCAAGTGCTCTAATTATGGGCATGACTGATTTGATTGCTTCAGATAAAATCCTGTGAATGCCTTTTTGTAAAATTGCCTAGCCTACTAGTACTGCTACATAGACAATCTACAATTTGGTAAATTTTCTTTGTTCCCTACTAATTTAAATCTGATCTTCTTACTTAGATGGGTTAGCCAGAGTGGTTCTCAAAATTCCAGAATATTTTTAGGATACTTTCTGCTCATATCCTTTGTTTACATGATGAAGCTTAAGTTGTTTGCATAATTTCTGGTGTATTACTCTTCTTACCCTATCATGCCTGTTTGTACATTTCGACTGATCCATTTTATTGCATTCACTTAGGATGTTCATTAGTTCCTCTCTTTCGAGTGACACTTGCTGTTTTTTTCTGTTTGCCTTAAAATAAGTGGGCCTCATTAATTTTTTTTTCTGGATGGTAGTGTTGTATCTTTACACCAAAGATATTTGGTCATTGTACATTGAGTGACAGCAAAGCTGCTGTGTGCATCTTGAATGCTTTTGGTGGTATTGAACAGTGTTGTATTTGATGGTACTTCTTGATGTAAACTTGGTGTGTGCCAAAAGTCTGAAGATCCTTAAGGATTCTTTGGTCAAAGAGCTTTTAAGGATATGTTTTTTTTCTAGGGAGTCATCTTGTTCATGGGAAAATCTTCAAAAGTTAGCATCTTGGGATGAGAAAGGACTATAGAACCGAAAATACTATATGCAGATATAACTCTGAGGCAAAAAGCAACATATGTAGGGAGTGAAAAGTTAATAAGTTTCCTTTGTTGGTTTGCCTAAATATATAGTGCTCTCTTATCTGCCTTCCTGTCACTGTTAAATAGCCTCTCATTGGTCAGATATAATGAGAAGAAAAAGTCTGCAGTCTTATTTTGAAACGTTCATTCTCACAGCTGAAATCTCCTGTAACAAATTTCAGCAAGTTTTTAATATCTTTCCCATTACTTTTGCCAACTACAATATGCTTCGATTATGTAACTTCTGAGTAACTTTTTATTTTTTTTTTATTTTTATAATTTTCTTTTATTTTCAGATTTATGCATCTGAATCAAGACTTGATGTTTTGATAAACAATGCTGGTCTTGGCATAGGGCCCATTAAAACTCCTAAACAAGGTTATGAATACACATTTGCAGTCAACCATCTTGGACATTTTCTTCTTACTCATCTCCTCCTCGGTTTGCTTAAAAAATCAAGTCCAAGTCGAATCATCAATGTCAGCTCCATGTATCACAGAAAAGTGACCAGATCTCTGGACTTTAGTCGGGAAGCAAAACCAGGATCTGACAGGAAATATCCTGGACTTTTTGGTTATCCAATCAGCAAACTTGCCCAAATCCTCCATACAAATGTCTTGGCTAAACAACTTAAGGAACATGGCGTTGTTGCTAACACCATGCACCCAGGATATGTGTCGACTGGAATTTGGTATCCAGATGGTGAGGAGATTCTTATCAAGTTGATCAAGTTCTTAGGATGGTTATCAACAATCATTGACGGACTCCAAAAGATGCAGCCCAAACTGCAATCTACATGGCTGCAGACCCTGCCCTAGAAGAAATCTCAGGACAGTATTTTGAAAATGTGGCAATATCTGATCAGCTTTCCACTTTTGCTAAGGATCCAGAACTAGCTCAGAAAATGTGGGATGTTTCCAGTGAGATGTGTGGACTGACCAAAAAAGTGGAATAATAGTTTGAAAGAAAAGCCTTCTCATGAACACAAGATAATCAATGGAGAAAAAAAATTACAAGGAGATTACTCTTCTTTCCACTGACCAATCTATATTTTTGATCTTGAGCTCTATGAAATAAAAATTTCTTTTTTTTTTTTTTCTAACAATCTTTTCATTGTCATAATCTATACTCATTTTATTGCGTCCTTTAACTTTTTGGCTAGAATTGAAATTGTTTCTGTGTGTGTATATATATATATATATATATATATATATATATATATATATACAAGAACATGTCAAAATCGTTACACAATTGTAGTCACGTTTCGATACATATCAAATGCATCTCATCGGGCGATTGTAAATTACTGGTGAGTGAATTATATATTTAGATTCAAAAGCAGAATACCTCTTTTTCGAAAAAAGAAAAGGGGCGGGTTATAAGGTTTGTGAGGTTTACTCAGATCAACCAATTGAATCGTTAAATTTAAACTAAGTGAAAAAGCAAAAATTAAGAAGTAATTTTCCATAAATGCATCATGACCCATAAATTGGCAGTCAATGGCAGAACAGACATTAAACAGGAGCAGATGTTAAAGGATACATATTTTACACACTAGGCAAATGTCATTTCCTAAGAAAAAATGAGATGGAGTAGTAATTTAACAAAATGTTAAACAAATTCTATACTTTGTGAGTTTCCTACATAAAATATTTTATAGTTGATAAATAAATATCTTTAATTTAAATATAATGTTTAATTTAAACATATAGAATTACTTGGTAAATTAATATGCAACTGTTGACTGAAGATTCTTTATATAAGATGTTAATAACCAATAAATGCAAAATGTCAAAAATACCAACCAAAAACCAATACAACCGTATAATATGTTACTAATACTACCAGGAGATTAATACAAATTATATTAAATCCAAATTAGTTTTAAAATAGAAAGATAAGCCATATAAAGTGCAACACAGTTCAACTAAAATCTAAGAAAAAACATTGTTAAAAACCAAGTTTAACTGAATTGTAAGGTAAAAGGTAGTGTTTACAATTTACTGTTAACTCGGATCTTTGGTTTAATAAAGTATTCTTATCAAAGAACCTAATAATTTTTCATGTAAACAGAAAACGGTTCATATAAAGATCTACAAAGATGCGAAAGAATGGACCAGGGAGTACCTTAGAAAGACAAATGAAATTTATGAAAGGGGAGTTGTCTTAGTTATTGATAACACTCGTTGAGATACTTCAATTGAAGAAGATGTGGAGGAGGATGAATTTAAGCAACACCAAATTTTCATTTTTTATATTGACATGTGATCTATCCCTGATATTAAGCCCTTTAAGCCACTTAAAACTATATTTTTATCATATTGTGTACGTATATATATATAAACTTGCACCAATGATAAGTAGAGGAAGCACGGTGGAGTAATGGATAGCGGCTTGGATTGAGGAATCGGAGAGCCGAGTTTGAATTCCAGTCGAATCCATTACATTCACTTACATGCTAATACCCTTGGGAAAGGTGTGAATCCTCTTCTCCCTCCAGCTATGGGTAAATGGCAGGACAGACTGGGTTCTATAGCCTTGGATGGCAACTGATCTAGGAGAAGGAAAACTCTGAATTCAAAACCTGCGGAGGGTCATTTGGGGACCTTGTGGCACGTAATGCACCAGGTCTCTGTAATCGGCCTTTTAAAAAGTGTGAATGGTCCTGCACGCAACCTTCACCACAATAATAAAAAAATCTCATGCTATACATGCGGATTGGGGACCACTTGTGAATTCCAAATTCCCATGAAACTCCAATATTGGAGCCAGCTCAACCGACCTCGGGTGAATGCTGTTACAAGAACAAGAGAGAGAACAATGATAAGTGCATATAAAAAAGAAAAATTGGGAAGTGTAAGGAGTCAATTGCTGATACCCACTGATGAATGGACAGACATGTCCCTCTAAGAAATAATGGAGTTGGAATGCTGAAGGTAATGGCTAAGTGACAAAACTTTTACCAATTTTTAATTCTAGTATATATATATATCCTATTTATTTTAGGATATTAAAACATGTTAAAATTCATTACATAATGGCAATTAGGTTTCAACACCATAAAATGTGTCTCCTTGGGCAATAGTTTAATCACCTGAGGAGACACTTTTATGATGTTTAAACATAATTGCCATTATGTAGTGATTTTTAACATGTTTTAATATCCTAAAATAAATAATATATATATATATATTAGAATTAAAAATTAATATTAGAATTAACAAAGCACAAAGAAGAAGGAGGATATATTTGGGATTATTTTATACAGCAAACAGTTCCACTCTTAAAATTTAGCAAATAGTAATACAGAAAAGTATATTGAAAACAACGTGATTAGTTTTTGGAGAGCAGGGTTCCTGTAGAACTCTCCTAACTTCTGTGCTTAAATTGAGGAAATCAGTTCAAAAATTGAAATCTTCAAGTTTTCTGATATTCCTGTAGTGTTATCTGAAATGATAACTGGGCCAAAGATTTCTATGCTCTTGTGAAAAGAAAACAAAAGAAATGAATTTAAAACCAACATTTTATATTCATTTTTAAAATATTGAAATAAATAAAAAAAAAAAGTACAGATTATATAAAATATGCAATTAAAATGTTTTTAAATCAAAACTCAAAAGGATAAATGATGTATGAAAATTGCAAGCAATATTAACATCAAATAAATGTCTTTTTTTTTTTTTTAAGTCAGTTTAAAGTCAATATCTTTACTTATTTTAAACAACAGTTTTATTTTGGGTAAAAATATAGCATTTTCTGGTGGTTATCTAATTACCCTTATATTTCAACGATTTTATGACATGACAAGTAGAGGATCTTTTGAAGAATCTAGAGAAGTAGGGACTATCCTAGTGTACTGGAAGGAGGTTGGTCTATACAACAAATTATAGCACTAAATAACTTCCTTCTAGAGGCATAACTGGAGAGGATAGAACAAACAACTTAAAAAGATTGTTTACAAGACATATTTAAGAAAAGTTTTTGACATTAAATAACGGACAGAGTTGATGTCATTTTAAAACAGAACACTCAATCAATTTTATGACAACATTGTATCCCACCAAATATTTGAAAAAATTATTTAAGTGGCCTTTTGTATGTAGCATTGAAAGTAAATCATCAAATAGAGTAAATATAAGCAAAATAAATTGGCAAACTTGGATCTTTCTGCCCGCAAAAAAAAAAAAAAAAAAATGTAGTGTCAAAAGGATTTTTTTTCCATTGATAATGCGTAACTGAATTTCCCAGGGCTTTTATTTAAAAAAAAAAAATTGCTGCGCGTTAATGTGGCAAGGAGGTAACTCTCACGGTTTTATTTTTACAAAAGTAAAACTTAATATTTGTTTTAATTTCAGTTCTGGTGCGAAAAAGTTTTGATTAATTTCTGATTTGGAAAATTTCGTCAATCCGTATTTAAGCAGGCAACGATTGTTATGGTGGATCTGGTGCGTTAATATTTTTTTTTTTTAAGTTAAATTTTTTCTTCTATGTTAAGTATTATTTTGATGATTCAGTTGGTGTCACAATATTTGTTACTTGATTTTGATTTTTTTAACTGTATTTAAGAAAATTCACCGGATTTTTATTAATAATAAGGATAAGGATGTTTTAAATGCAATACACTGATAAGAACAAATATTTTTTCATTATTATTGTTATTTTTAATGTTAAAAAACGGCTTACGTGACTACCTTAAAAAAAAAGTCACTTGTAGAGGCCTGTTAGTTGGTGTGACCTCTCAAATTTATATTTAACAAAAATACCACAATATATAACAATAAAAGGAACACAAAACGGTTTTTATAACAAAGAATATTCATATTTATGTCTAATGATGTACAAGATTTGGGGTTACTTCCCTTTGACCGGAATTAAAGTTTTTACTCATGAAATATTTTTATCTGAGCTCATAGGAAGTTGAATGAATTTGCCGCTCAAAATGTTCACGGTGAGAGAGTTTCCTGTAAAGCTGAAAATATGTTGATAAACTTTTGGCTTCAGAAGAGTTGAAGGAGTGAATGTTCTGTAATGTTTGTAATTAAGTTTCTGTTACTTGTACTTCAGTTTCGGTTGCTTGTAGTGTTCGTAATTAAATTTCGTACGTACGTGTATGTGTACGAATATGTTTTCATAGCGTCCGCCTGCAAGTGGTCGAGAAGCAATTTCTTTAACAGCTACAATTTAGTAAGCAAGTGAAATCAAAAAGAAGAGAGAACGAACTTGTGTCTGGTATTTATAATCAACGTAATCACATGATAGGCTACTGAGAAAGAAGCGGGAAATTTTGACTTGGTTACGCGCTGGAAAAAGACTTGTGCATCGGTGGATTACAACGCCCACTTGTGTGTTTATTGACCAATTAGAAGTTGAGGTTTTCTGAAAATATGAATGAAGCTGGATAAGCTCTGTGATCCACTTTTTGCACAGATTTGCACAAAAATCAACATTGATATAAATAAAAAAAGTGGCAGTTGGGTGATAAACACTTAAAAGTATAAACTTTTTCATGGAATATATTTCTTTATCAATCATAATCTTTAGCACTGTGGTTGAAGTTCTATTAAAATTGTCTTTTCGTCAAAATAGACATACTTGAAACTCGACCCTTGGCCTTAAGTTACCAATGTCCAGTAAGAATGGATAGTAAGACAGTTATTACTGGAACCAATTCTGGAATCATCAAGGAGACAGCCAGCGGTCTGGTCTCTTTAGGGACCAAAGTGATTATGGCTTGCAGCTACTGAAGAAATACGTTAGAAAACTGCAGATTCCAGCCTTGTGTCCGTTGTACGACTGGACCGCAGTTATTTAGATTCAGTTCGGAACTGTATCTGGAAAGTAAGTATCCTGTCATTTTATATATATTTTTTATTTGTTTGTCTAAAGCAGGAATGGCCAAACCGTGGCCCACGATCCACATGTGGCGCTTTCACCTTTAATATGCAGCTTGTGAAAATATATTGGCTGAGTTCCTTTTTTCATCACAGTTAATATAAAATGTAAATAACAAAAATTTCAAGCTTTATAATTACTTTCTGGGTAGGAATTAAGACCTCATTGAATAAAAAAAAAAACGTAAGTTTAATAATGTCAATATGTATGTAACACAAAAATTTATTTTGCTTATCTAAGTTTGGGTCCAAGATCATAATGATGGTGGAGCCTTTCAGTACAGATTGAACTGACCGACTAGGCCAGTTTGCTAACAATTAAACTACGAGATGCCTCTAAAACGTAAAAAAATCGTTTTCGAATTCAAAAATAGACTTGTGAAAACTTTTAACAAAATGTAATGTAAGGATACACTGTCCTACGAAATCTATTTTGAGATAAAATTCCCGTTCCAAATGGTCGCATAACGTCTTGGACTCCCCTAGAGGCAGAGAAAGTTTCGCAGTGACAAGGACCAGACACTATGTTGAGAAGTCCCACGTTAATAAAAAGGTGAACTTCACATATTTAACCAGGAACCATAACACCCCGCCGAGAGGTAAAGAAATCCCCACAAGGGTACATATCCTTTGTGAGTAATAATAACCTATTGTTTGTTGTGTCTTTTGTTTTATGTTGTAATACATGTAATAAGTGTGGTAAAAGTATTTGGCATCGTCTCTTGTTACTTTGTACCTCCTCATTTTATTTGAGAGTTCCTTCAGGTACAGAGCAGATAAGAATATCTAACAACTCTACAGTAATTTTGCTCTTACATGCTCGAGTTTAATACGATTTATTCTCCAATGAAGAAATATGTTTATAATTGGTATGGCTTCAGACTTCCTAAAAAAAAAAATGCATTTTAAATAATTTAAATAAATAAATACCTTCTTTGAACTTAAATTTCGATTTTTTTTTTTAAATATAAATATTAAGTGTATTTTTTTTCTGTCAGATCTGAAATCTAATATTGTTTTATTAAATTATGTAAACAACTGCCAGAAAAAATTATTTCTTTTTAATTACATTGAATTATCTTTGGTTAGATTTGGGACAAATTTTCTGTGTGTTTACACTTGGTATTGCATAAAATTTTATGGATTTTTCTTTATATAACTGACAAAATTTTATGAACACCCCCACCAAGTTATTAGGTACGCATAAGGTATCGAAAGGTGGGTAAAACAGAGTCCCCAAATATTTTCACAAAGTTTTCTGAGAAATTAACCTATTCAATATACAATTTATTCATTAATGAAAATTCCATTTGAATTAGATAATTCTCTGACTTTTGGCAAATCTTTTAAAATGGGGGAGCTGTTTTTTGCTTTCCTTGATAGGTTCATTGATAGTGATGGCTGTGCACAAAAGGTCAACCAAGTTGTGTAAAGCTCACAGTTCCATCGCTGGATACACATGTTTCTCCCAACTTCTTAATAATGTCAAATCCGAGCAGCAGGCTGAAAAACAAGCAATTTGTCATCCACAACCAGAACCTCAACATCAATAGGGGCCTGTTGCTCACGTCAAGTTGAATGTCCTACCACAGAGCACTTGAGGGTCCTTTCACCAACAATGAGCATGTCCACTTCCTACCTCTTCCAAGAGCGACAAAGCAGTCTGCTTATGAGCGATCAAGAACAGCCTGTGTCTAGCAAGGCTGAACTCCATTGATACGTACAGCAATTGTGGGTAGTGCTCCATTTGTATGGAACTCGGGGAGTAGACTGGCACTGGGGCCTATTCCCCTGAGATGTTGGTTATTTAGCAATGCCTAGCTCCATCCCCACGTGACATGTGACAGGTAGTACATTGGAATTTGAGTTAGTCAATAATAGTAACCAGGCCTAATATTGGGATAGGTAATTCATACCTTTCATAAAGGATATTAGAATGAACTAACAACTACTACCTCAGCTGGAATTTGAAATCTGTTCACTTGGTTCTATTTTATGTGCTGTTAACCGTTTATGTCAACTCCACACTTCCTTATTCACTATTAGTTAAAATAAAATCTAAATTTCACGGGACATAAAAAAAATTAGTGATATGCAGATAGAATATGTTTTAAGGGAGGTAACTACCAAAACGTTCTTGTAATAATTGATGTAAATTCAGTTACGGTGTGAAGAAAGGTTTTAATTTCTGATCTGTTAGAAAATTTCCTATACATTTTTGTGCATATTTAAAATTTAAATAGACAAAACAACTGTTTCAGTGAATCTGTTACGTTAATATTTTTTAAAGTTTGATTTTCATTTTTTTTCTTTTGGAATTTCATTGTTTTTTGTTCAACTGATCCATTTTTATTTTTTATACATCTTTTTTGTTTTTAGGCTTTGGTTTTACTTTTAAATGTTTTAAATTAGCCGATTTTACAATTAATACGTTTATTTAAGCATTGTACTTATGTAGTAAATTAACAGGACAAATCCAGCTTCAGCTGAAAATAAGTTAAACATTTTATACGGCTGCGTATCTAATTGCACTTTTACGCTTTTTTGCTACTTGCCAAAAAATACGTAGTTTAAGATTTATAACCACAACTTTAATAATTCGTACAAAACGCTTTTTTTTTCTATTTCTTATCTTATTTATTCTTGCATGATTTATTTTTAGTGTAAATTTTAACTTTAGTTGCTTTTTAAAAGTATAATCTTTGAATATGTTCCTTTTTTTTTAGCACAGTAACTGTGCTTGCAGTTCTTCTATATTGTCTTTTCGTTTTAGACATACTCGACCCTTCAGTTACCAATGTCCAATAAGAATGGATGGTAAGACTGTTGTTATTAATGTAGCCAATTCTGGAATTGGCAAAAGATAGCCATCGATCTGGTCTCTTTAAGAGCCAAAGTGATTATGACTTGCAGAAATTTGGAGAAGGCTATAACGCAGTTGCTGAAAAAATTCGCCAAAAGACTGCAGTTGATACAATTGGACCTTAATGATTTTGGACTCGGTTCGGAACTGTAGCCGGAAAGTAAATATCCGTTTTTTTGTTTTTGTTTTTTTGTTTTTTTTTTATTTTTATTTGTTTATAGTTTTGCTTGTCGATGAATTTCATTTATTTTATATTTTTGATAAGTTTTTAAAAGGTATATAAAAAATTAAATTACGCAAAGAACAAATTCGATTTTTTTTTTGTTTGAAAAAATATAAAATTTTAGCTCCCTACAAGAACTCGATCCGTAATATTGAAACTGAAGTTACTTGATATTTTATCAGTTTCATAAATACAATGCATAGATATCACTATCTCTCAAGGTAGTATGACAAAGACAGTCTGAACTTTCAGAATTTTCTTTTTCAACGAAGTCATTCATCTTCAACGAAGTCACTTGATACTTTATCAGTTTCATACAAATATATCCATTATTGTTAGATGATAGTACTATCTTTCAATGTACAAAGAGAGCCTGAAATTTCAGAATTTTCAATTTCAACGAAGTTACCTGACACATCATCAATCTCAGAAATCTTCAAAGTCATGACCAACACCAGATACTTCTGACGTTTAGGCCCACTAGTCCAGAAATTAGAATTTTATTCAAAAACGATAAGCTAAATCATACAAGTCTCCTAATGTATCGGAGAAATAGTCTACTTCACAAATCCTGATTAACAAGATAATTTATATTTTGCACAAAAGTTTAGGTTATTGAAGAGTTAAATTTTTATATTTTGTACAAAAAAAAAAAAAAAAAAAGGAATCTGTTTTTTGTGTAATTTAAATTTTTATATTTTGCAAAAAAGTAGTGTACTGTTAATTCCTGAATGCAAAAAACAAAATTTGCGTTCGTTTTTTATAAGACTCAGCTGCGTGAAATTTGAAGGAAATTTTTACCGTCTGACTGGATAACTTTTCACGTAATTTATTATTAAACTAAACAAAATTTTCAGTTAAATTAAAAGCAATTCGAATTTTAAAATAATTCTGCAGTTATTTCTTTAAAAAAAAAAATTAATATCTATTCAATATTGAGACTGAAGTTATTCAATGTGTTCTGAAAAACTAACCAGAGAATTTTAAAGATAGAATTCTGCCATTATTTTCTTTAAAAAAAAAAAATCTTAATTTTCTTTCAGTATTAAACGAACTGGAGAATTTTTAAAAGTAAAATTTTGCCTTTCAAATATAAATTATAAATTCAGTATTCAGACCGAAGTTACTAACAAAAATTCTGTTATCTTGAAAACTAAACCGGAGAATTTTATGAGTAAGATTCTGTCTATATTTTTTTTTAAAACGAGAAATGGACGACATTTAAAGGAAAAACGTTCTTGGTGCAAGTGTAAAATTGACACCATGAATTTTATGAAAGCCAAAGAAAAGGCACAAAAATACTTTTTCTTTCTACACGAACAAGCTATACTTAAGTGACGAGGTCACTAGATACTGAAGAATTTATTACGGATCAAAAAATTAATATTTATATTGATTTAGATTTGGACATAAAAAATATGTTGTAGTTCAATGTATACACAATGGTTCTTAGTCCAATGTCTCTGAGTGATATTCCTATATTTGGTATTGACAAGTCCTTATGTGATTTTGGTTTCTTGGAGACAACATAAATCTATAACGAGAGAGTGAGCTGCGGAAGAAAAGTTTATTCTCCCATTTGTATTTCCCCCATTATGGGCATTATTATGTCCATGATATAATAACACTGTAATTCACGGCCGAAACGGAATGGCTGAAAGGAAAAGGAATGACAAACAGGCTTTGTTATCACAGAGACTTTTTTATACCACTAAGGCATACAGAAAAACCCTATATACATATATACACGTGTTCTATGCGGAGAATAATATATATATACACAGCGAGCTGTGTATAAGGGGAAACAAATAAGAAGGGTCTTAAGTATAATATGGAGAAGCCATGTTTAGGGCGCCAGATTTAAATGGTCCGGGTTCATCTACTATGTCTCAAGAGAGGACATATTCCACGGAGGTTTTCCCAAATTGATGGCTGCGAGTTGGAGTTTCTTTATATATATATATATATAAAAGATATATTATCAAAGGGAAACGGCCCCATAGACTTGTAAGCTGGTGGGGGTGGGTAGATTTAGTTGGGTAAAAGAAATCAACCTCTCGGTTTGGCTACTGTAATCCGACTGAATGGCTGGCCACTCTTGTTACTGTTGTGTGTGAGTAGGCTGCGTGTCTTTGTAATAAGGGTCCGCAAAAAAAATTGTTCAAAAGATAGTTGACAACAAATTGAATACAAAACAAGAAGACAGATGTATTTGATTAAAAATAAGGCCACATTTTATTTTTTTTGCAACAAAACCAAAATACATAAAGACATTCAAGCGAAATAAGTACAAGAAATTCTTAAGGATGTGCTGAAAAGAAATATCAAATTATGATTATTAGTCTTTCCTATGTAATAAGGATGTTTATGCAATTGATTAATTAAGTATCCTTGTACGAAAAAGGAGTGTAAACAAATGCATGCAAGAAATCTCCGTTGGAAGTGTTCGTGTATTTGATGTAGAGTCCTCGAAGAAAGTATTAGTTTGTATGAGAGAAACCCAGGAACGTTAAGGAAAGTTTGTTATTAGTGTTATCCCGGATGAAAATAAGTGCATAGCAGTTTGAAGATATCTCGTAGACTTTAATGAGTAACGTTGATGAAAGGACGAAACTAAGATAGTCCTGAACAAAAGGGAAAAATGAAAGAGTTCATAGCAAAAATGTTAATATCAGTACAAATGATTAAAAAATTAGTGTTTTAAAAGGAACAGTAAATCCATTTAGTTCAGTCTGGATAATATAATATGTATGTCACCGAAGAAAGGATAGACCAAAGTTTATTGAATCAGCATGAATAAACTCACTTGATATCCTTGAGTAGTAGACGGTGAACAAGATCCATGAAAATGAATTCAAGAGGTCAACATGTTGATTGGTGTTGACTTAGCCCAGAATTGTTTGTCGGGAAAACAATCTGATATGCCGGAAGTGACAAAGGAGAAAATTGAAGGACGGCGTCGTAGTAATCATTTTCGTACGTATGGGCAGAACTATACGAACGCTGTATTTAACCGCCAAGTAAGAATTGGCGGGTAAAGGAATTGAGCCTGCCGAAAATGGTAAAATACAAAAATAGCGATAAGAACGTGGTGTGTCAGAAAATTAACAAAACAAAGTTAGTTTCTCAAAAAGAAAAGAGTCCGGGTTGGCTCTACGATTAAGCAGGATCCAACTTTCACATTTATAAATCTATCATTTGTTCGTGTATTGAATACTGTGTCCCTATCTGGTCTGGTGTTCCTACTAGATTCTCGAGATTCTTTACAAAATTCAGAGAAAGGTCTATAATGTAATCGAAACTGATCTGCCATCTTGGCATCAGTCGATTTCTCATCGACGTGACGTGGCATTCTCCTGACTTTCCTATAAATATTTTAATGACAATTATTCTTTCACCTCAATTCACCCCGAGCAAAGTGATAGTGCCATTAAGATGCAATGGGCTATTTGAAGTGAAAGTGAATGAAAAGATTTTAGAAGGAACCAGAAACAAATATTTTCATGGCATTTGTTCTGATGAACTTTTCTTCTTGGTGTCTTGACTGCATGAAGTTAACGTGGCTACTTGATTGGTAATTAGGTCTCACCGTGTTACTGTTGAACCAGCTAGATGTAACCGTATGTCCTATTCTAATAGTTTATATTCTGTAGAACTTCCGATTTCTTGCTTCCTTGCCACCTACAATCTTCAAAAATTTAAATGCAATGCCAATCACCATCTTGTCTTCCTGAATCCTCCTCTTTTATTGTGCTTTCTCTTCATTAAAGTCTTCTTGTTCTCTTTAACTCTTGGTAACTCCTTGGGTCCTAGTGGCATTATCACCTTGTTGGGGTGAAATGATAAAGACAAGTGTTATCTTCTATATAAATAAAGTGCAGTGTACGTGTGTCCGTCCGTCCGTTTTTCGATCTCGGCGAATCATAAACAACGTAAAGTAAGAGGTAATAGCTACTGTAGTTATATGCGATTAAAAATTAATTAAATAACCCATCTAAAGTTAAATATCGAACAGAGAGAAAGATTTTTAAAATTCTTTATTAAAGATTTAACTTTAATTTCGCTTTTCATCGCAATTACAATTGATATCGTTTTTAATTAAACCGTAATGAAAACTTAAGCGGGACACGGTACGTGGCTCATGATTTTTTCTTTCTTTCTCTAACACACATACCGTGACGTATTCGAAATATTACATAACTAGGGTTTCCTAATGGCTCTTAAGAGTGACTTTATATGAAGGGATCATAAAGAATGGTGATTTTTAAAAGAAAATAAAAATTTCGTGCAAATATAAATATAAACAAACTACAGAGATTGGTTGCATATACGAGGAGAGATTGTGTCGAATAAAGATAAAATAATGTTATTATTTCTAAATTCCTATAATTTTTATGTACATAGGACGCTGAAGATAAAAGTCCGAAGGCCTAAAAGCCCTCCGCAAGAACTCGTCTGAAGTCCGAATGTAGGCTCTGAGGCTAGTTGAGAATAAAGACACAAAATGCTATGTACATATACAATAGAACCATGTCAGTTTTAATCTTTTCTTTTGTACCCTCTTACTTTTTTAATGACCTCCGTTCATAATTATGATTGCTTTTGTAATATTTTGTTAATTCCAAGTTATTAGATTTTAAATTTAACCAGTTTTAGCCTGTGAAAAATTCAAGGTTTTCCTGTTTTAAATTTCTGATGAATCTTAATTCTTCGGTTAATGATTGAATAAGTTTATGGCGAGTTCTACGACAATGAAATATCCATAGAAATTACACTGGCGTATCGTTAAATATTTGAGCTTAACAACTTTAACAAAATATTGCAATAACAATCATAAATATGAATGTTGCGTTATTTTAAGAAGGGGGTACAAATGAAAAGATTTGAAATTGACAACTTTTGCCATTTCACTGAAACAGCCGTTAAACAAGTCTATTTTTCCTTCTTTCTTTTATTTTCTCACAGAAACCGAAAAACGTCTTTGAACTCTTTTTTCTTTTCACACGATCAAAACGGAATAACCTATTATTTATAAGGGCGTTAAACATTTCTATTTTTCTTTTTCACTGAAACCAAGTAGCGTCTCTAATAAGTCTTTGTCTTTCTACCCGGTCAAAACGGAATAGTCCTTTATTTATGTGGTAATGGCAGGGCATAATGGTCGTGCAAAATAACGAAGGGAAGGAGAAACACTGTTATAATAGGATATTTCCAATAAACAAAATGCTTTTCTGTATTTCAAACTGAGTTTAAACTAATTGGAATCATTGTTTTAATCAGTAAAATCGATGAAATCGTCCATATTAACAAATCTGAAAACATAACCTAATTCTCTTTAGTACAAAAAATAAAATATACTTTTCTGAAAAGTTATTTAAGAACAATTAGCTGATTTAAGTTTAATTAATCTAAATTAAATCAAATATTACTTTTATTTTAAAATCTTGCATAATTTTGAACAAGAAAGTGCGTGTTTTCATGAAGTGTTGAGACATTTATCGACAGTCTGATCTTTGGAAAATTTAAGTAAAGAGGTGATAATAAAAATAAAATTACACGAGGAATACAACGTAAACGCCTTTTTATATGATTTTTAACTACCCAATAATCTTATAAAATTTTAAATATTTTAAGCATTCTAACATTTTATTGAATTTTAGGTACTTTCACTTTATAGTCTTATTTACGAAGACGCTTGTCGAGGAAATGTTAGAAAATTACCAATAAATTTTAAATTTACTATAGTTCCTGCTCTTATTTTCTGATAATGTCGCGTTTGGACATCCGTATTTGCAAAAATCGATACATTTATAAACACATAAAATAAATTCAAAATTATTTTTAAAATACTGGGATTCGTTGAATTGTAATGCGTTTTTCCATATGATTAATAAATGTATTTTTAATTTAATAACGATAGCACTTGAACCTTACAAATTAATACAGAATTTTAAGATTTAAAAATTTATAAATTATTCTAATTAAAGTTTTAATAAAATGAAAACAATTCTTTTAAAAATTTATTATTTATCAAAATCTTTTCTTAAGACAGTAGTATTCATAACACATTTTATTTTTAAAAGCAATTAAAAAGCTTTCTAATTAAAGAATGTCTTAGTTTTATTGCATTTTCTTTTATTTTACGATTCAGAGCAGATTTTCTGTAACTGGGGTTTTTGTTTAACCGAAAAATTTGATGATTTAAGTTCTCGGGTGTCAGACAGACTGTTTCGCTGTATCACAGCTCATCAATGTGGCTAGATGTCCACTTGCCTCTAGCTACGATTGAAACCCGACTGAATTGGCATCAGGGATTCTACCACTAGGCAGGGATGAAGGTGAATTTAAGCGTATTTATTTTTAGATAAACACAGTGACTGAAAGAACGGAATTCGATTTACTGAAGAAGAGTCTTGTATTATTAGCCGTAATAGTCACTGTTTAGAAACATTTACTCATATTTTCTAAAAAGGAAACTTTTCTAAAATAATTTCATTCACTTATGAATAAATTCTGAAAGTTTCATTAAATTCCGACAATTATCTGATTTTTGCAAGAATTTCCAAATCAATTTGTTTTTCACCGTAAAAAGACGCTAAAATTTTCCGTACAAATTTATGATACCCCAGTAACGCCAGAAAAACAAGATTCTTAACCAAAATTTCCAAGGTTCTAAAATGGATAAAAAAAAAAAATTTTTACATAAAAAAATCCTTTGATCTTTCATCTTAATGATAACTCAATGATTTTGACGACAATATTTTGTTTTTATTATGTTTTGTCCATTTTTTTTCCTCACATCTTTTTTAGTGAATTTTTGAAGGTACCTAGCAAATATGTATGGAAGCTCATAGTATAAAGAAATCACCATTTATTTGATCAGTAAGATGGTTATCACTCTTCTCATTTGCTTGTTGGCAGCCTAGGAGAATGGAATATAATTATAACCGAGGAAGAGGAACAGCTGCCCGAGGTCGCGCCCTCTCATTGCACCAGAGAGATGGATCAGTGCTCGCACAGAGACCAACGCAACCGACGGTTGCCGGGGCTTGGGCAATTTTTGTTCCTAGCCCGGGTGTACGCGTTGGGCTCCCCACATTAAATCGACCTTGTGTCACAAACTGACCTCGTGGGAGGTTGAGTAAATACAAATTATAACCGAGGAAACATTTTTATGCCCTTGAAAATATGAATGTCACTTCAGCATTGATATACAGGTTATAACGTGAAAAAAAGCCTACTTATCTTTATAATCTAATTAGAACAAAAGATCAAATTGTTAAATGGCGATTGTCAATAACATTTATCTAGCACCATCGGAGATCTTACACACTGGTCATTTAACCCTTAACGGCAAACTATTATTTTTCACGGTCTTTATTAGACTGTCGACCATTTTTTTCTTTTTACGGTTCGATTGAGCAGTGATTAAATTAACTCCTTAATCCAGGTATATTTCCAGCAATTACTTTATTTTTGACAATATTTTTTCTAACATTGTTCAAAAGTTTGGTCTTGACGGACAAAAAAAAAAAATAGTCAAACTCATGTTCAATGCAAAGAAGAGAAATAACTTGCCACCATTTAAAAATTTTTTTTTTTAGAAATCTTTTAATAAAAAATTCTTCTCATTCTTATATAATCATCTCCTTTCAGTTAAATTTTGTATTCCATTATATTGGGTCGATGCAAAAGTTTCCAGAATTTGGGAGTTTTTAAAACCGTCTAATTTTTGTTTGAAAATCAAGTACATACATTAATGAATTTCGTAAAAGAAAAAAAAGTGGATTTTTATTCCGAACAATTCCAACAACAATAGACAATTATTTACGTGGAATAAATTTTTAATTATTTCTGTGAATATTTTTCAACGTGATTTCAATTTTAGTTTGTAGAGAGGAAAATTTGAATGGAAAAATATTATAAACGTATATACTGAGTTAGGCTAGGACAAGTTATATGTTTGGAGTTAGACAAAATAATAATAATTTATTTAATCCCTAGACAAATACTGAAAAGGACGCACTTCCCCAAATCTGACCAAACAACCAAAACATGAATTTTAAATTTTTTTTAAAGGTTTCAGGTGCAGGCCGAGAATTTTTTAGCACCCCACATAGTAATAAAATAAATAATTTATAGGTCATATCCAGTTTTTAGTAATAAAACAAGTATTATTTACACTATTTACATTATTCAAACTGTT
The DNA here is from genome assembly GCA_903632075.3 of Acanthosepion pharaonis. NCBI lineage: Eukaryota > Metazoa > Mollusca > Cephalopoda > Sepiida > Sepiidae > Acanthosepion > Acanthosepion pharaonis. The sequence continues at coordinate 111,885 of CAHIKZ030004626.1, read as the reverse complement.
GTTCTCATCATTATTGTCCTATTCATGACGTTTCGGCTGTTGCACACCCGGCTTTCTTCAGGTGATATACGTTGGAATTTTGAGCCGAACCCTGAGTGTTGTAATCGGCACTCTACCGCTATTTCTCGCGAGTGAGACAGGTCGTTAGCAAACCTGTAGGATGAAAAATAAGATCTATGAAAGGGCGGAAGAACTCTTGATGAGCCAACGGCGAACTAGAGGAGGTGTCTCAAAGTCAAAGTCAAGGAGAAACCACTCCACTATTAATCTCAACTCATGGCTTTTAAACAATCAAATTATGAAAGATAACGGTGTGAAGGGGGTTAAGTCTATTGGAATTAACTCCTCATGCTGTAAGGAGTGACATGTGTAACAGGTGTCACCTGAGCGCCATCCAGCAACTGTCAGCAGAAATGGCGTAAAGAAGGTTAAACTCCTTGAAATTGATCCCTCGCCTGATAAGAGAAGACATGAATGACAAGTGGCATCGGACCGTCATCCAAAAACTTTTCGCATCAAACAAAAAATAATTCTCGGGGTATGGAATGTCAGAACACTAAACCAATATGGCCAGTTAGAAAATATAAAACAGGAAATTAATAAGTTAAAAGTTAATATTTTAGGCACATGTGAAATGAGGTGCGAAAACAATTGAGATTTCGTCGGTGACATACAGGATCATATATACAAGTGGAGAGAAAAATGAAAGAAGAGTTGAACTGATATTAGACAAAGACATAAAGAAATGTGTTCCGGGTACTATCAACTATCTGAAAGAATTCTTGTTAAACTGAAAAGAAAGCCTTTCGACATACACTTCATAGTTTTATATGCACCGACAGCACAAAGTACGGAAGAAGATATCGAAAAGCTTTACTATGATTGATACAAATCACAAGAAAATCCATTTGTAATGGGAGACTGAAATGCCAAAGAAGGTAAGGAGAGAGCTGATGAAATAGTTGGCAAATTCGGACGAGGAAATCATAATGTACGCGGGGAAATGGGTCCAATTGTGCACGGCCAATGATCAGATAGTAGTCTTGGTTTCAAAAACATTCAAGACGTATATGAACATGGAGAAGCCCAATAGGAGAAACAAAAAACCAAATCGACTATGACTATCAATAAGATATTTCGGTACCCAGTTTTACACTGCAAAACATATCCAAGTGCCAACTGCGGGGGCGACCACCTTCCAGTGATATGTGAAACTACGGAAATTAAAGAAGGCCAAGGCAGCCCTCAAATTGCAATAAGGCAGATTCCTGAATGACCCCTATGTAAAGGAGAAATTTATGGACAGTGTTAAAAGCAGATACAATGGACAAATTGAGAATGGAAACTCGAAGTGGGATACATTAAAAGAAGCAATCGAGATCATTCCAAAGAAAACTAGACAAAGAAAAAAAAAGAATGTTTGACAGATTAAATTTTCGGCAAAATGAAAAGGAGACAAAAAACAATGTCACGGTACGACATAGAATATAGGACACTGCACAAGGAAATTAGGAATAAATGCAGGCAAGTCAAAGAGGAATGGCTCAACGAAAAATGGGCAGAAATATTAACTATAGTATCAGAGGTAAAACAAATATGCATAAAAAATAAGAGAACAGGACAAAAGACATGATCATCAATAGAATGCTTAAAATTCAAGGACGGGGCACTGATGATGGAACGAATACATCAAAGAACACTTCCACGGCGAAAGAGGGCAACCAGCAATACGCAGAAATATCGAAGGGCCAGAAATATTAAAATCTGAAGTGGAATCAGCATTGGACAAATTGAACAGAAACAAAGCGGCAGAACCAAACGGAGATGCTGACAGCCTTAGATGATTTCAGCATCGACAAGATTACAGACATAATAAATGAAATATATAACAGTGGTGATATATCAGAAGAACTAATTAGATCTATTTTAATATCACTGCTTAAGAAACCAGGTGCGAACGAATGTGAACTCCATCAGAAAATCAGACTAATGAGCCATATAAGAAAACTTATCATCCGAATTTTGATGAACAGGGCACGTGGCAGAATTAGACTGGAAATAGGACAAGAACAGTGCGGGTTCGTTAAAGTCATTAAAACAAATAATGCAATATTTATGCTCGTAATGACATCACATATGTACTTGTGTTTTATAGATGATGTAAAAAGAACTGTTGAATCTGCTAGGCAACCTTCACATATTTGGGAAAGATATTATAAAAACCCAGATCCTATAGTGGCAGAAAACCTCTTACATGCGGATAGAAAAGGAATTCAGTAGATATACAAAAATAGAAAGGGGTGTAAGACAAGTATGGTCCAGTTGCTTCGTGCTTCGTTGAATGCCACTCTTACTATGGCCCGTCTCCGGTGAGCCCACTTTGCACCAATCCTGCATCCCAATGTTGTGTTTCAGTATATGAAGGAATATTGGTGAAGAACTGTCGAGGATCAAGCTCGACTCCTCTCTGTTCTGGCTATGCTAGAAATTTAATTAACTTCAACAACACTTATTAACCAGTGTAAAAATAACAACTTTTATTAATGGTACTCTGATTGATTACGATCATGAATACATAAACAAAAGACATTTGTAGAAGTTTCCCCGTATAATGAATTCTTAAGCTGAGTGGAAGAGGTTGACAAGCGGTTGCAGTTATGGCTAAACAGCCCAGAGTCGTTCAGCTATTTAAATGAAGGCAATTGATCGAAAGAATTAAAAAAAAAACGCACAGAGAACATGACTTTAGCTGATTGAGGCATCACGGTCATCCAACAGGGAAAGTGTTGGTCTACTAGCGGCGAGATCAGTTCGATCTTACTTCTTTGCTTTTAATAGGGGTACAAACCCAATTGCACTGCTCTGATTGGCTAGCTAATAATAATGCTTGACCAATGAGTCATACGCCTTGAAGGGGAGGAAGGAGAGCCCCCAAGAAGCCAATATGATTGGTGGTCCAATCAAAATAATGGTCCTGTGTCGTAAGTATTGGAGGGGAGACGAGAAGCTCAATCCTAGCCCTTCTCTCACTGGTGAGTCAATCAAAAATGGTGGCTTTGTACCGCCCATATCTACCATCAATGGAACATTTTCCATGTTCCAGAATCTCAACCTCATTTGACCTGATTATCACAAGTGTCATCGTCAATTCTATTTGAAAGAATGTTATATTCCTGATCGAAACAAACCTGACCTATTAAGATCTGCTTTGTGCCACGCATTCCAATGAACAATTTCTTTATCAAACTTATCACTTAAGTTAAACAGACCTAAGACTGTACCTAATGACCAATCCCACCCAAGCTTACTATTTCACCTCCCACACTAGACTCCATAAGTGACACAAATCAAATAATTCATAGAATTGCATTAACATGAAAATATTTTTCTTCCTTTATAAATATGAATTAGATCGCAAGTCAACGTTTGACACCAATTATGGTGTCATACAAGCATATGTCTTTTCACCGGACTTATTCAACCTCTATACAATGAGATGATTCTGATAGAATTAAAAGTCATACTAGGATTCATTATTGGCGGTCACAATCTTAACAAAAGATATGCAGATAACATAGTGTTGATATCAGACACAGAAAGGAAATCACAAGAACTTCGACAGAAGATAGTAAAAGAAAGAGAGAAGAAAAGACTAAACATCAATTGCAAGAAGACAAAATATGAGGAAAGTGTGCTTCGGAAATTTGATACTCACAGTACAATACCCCTAAAAATAAAATAATTACGAGGGATAACAAAAAAGGCAAAATTTATTAAGTGCTACAAAGGACAGGAAGATGACATTATTTTGGGACACTGAGGCTAATTTATGAAGCAGAGCTGGGTCTGGCACAAGGCCATAGCAGTGGAGTACCTGGTAGGAATCAAGCACGAATGGCTCAGTGAAACAAGTTTACAAATCTTTTCTTTACAGACGCCATAAAGCATTAACCACGCTTCCCTGGCATAAGGCCACAAGTGCGGGGTACCCAGTGAGGATCGAACGCACAACAGTAGTAATTCTCTAAGTTTTGCTAAACAGAATAATTTTGATTACCAATTTATTCACGGTTCAAATAAAATTATCCCATGATTATGATTGTAGTGTGTTGCATCTTTAATGATTTTCGGAGGAATTAGTGGGTGAATGTTGGGGGGGTACTTCAAGTTGGCGTTGTCTCTCTCCTCCCCAAGTGACATATAACAAGTTGTAGAAAGGCATGCCTTTTGGTAAGAGTAGCAATCTGGCCTACCTGTGGTGTCAGCAAAGCTATATGGTTATATCCCCATTTTAGATGAGAGAAGTTGCTCAACGCCGGGGATTCCAACCCCGCGGCAGCACCTTCCTCATCGCGGTAAGAGCGGTTGGGTCGGTGTAATACCGATGCCAGCGTGACAATGGTCGTGGGGGCTGGACAAAAATCAAAATTTGTCCTTGGCCCTTTTGTCTTTGGTATGTGTATGGTGTTCCCCGCGTTAAAACGACCTTGTGTCACATCCAGCCTTGGTGGGGAGGCCTGAACTGGCCTAGTATTGATGGAGGTAATTAATACGTTTCATAAAATTATTAGGGTGAGTGAACACGAAATACCTCAGCTGGAATTTGAACTCTGGAATTTTTTGTGCTGTTAACAATTGACTTGTTTATGTTAAATCCGCACTTCATTCGCTATTAATATGTAAAATCGGAATATGCTGATCTCAAGGGAGATAACTATCATAGCTTTATCACATCCTGTGATAATTGATTTCATTTACCGTGGGAAGGAAAGGTTTTGATTAATTTCTGATATGTTTGAAATTTTCATAAATCAGTGTCTATTTAAATAGACAAAATAGTTGTTACTGTGAATCTGATACGTCAATATATTTTTTCAAGTTAGATCTTTAACTTTATTTTTTTGTTGACCATTGTTTTTTGTTCAATTGATCCATTTACACAATTTTTGCTGCTTGGCCTCGATTTAAAAATGTATTTTTTTTTTAGTCACCTGATTTTACAATTAATAAGGCCGTTTTAAGCGTTGGACTTTTGCATATACACGTATACGTCGATAAGAAAAGGACACTTTATTATTCTTATTGTTCATTACTTTGTGTAGTAGTAGTTTTAATAGTTCAACTAGAAATCAAGTCTGGCTTCCGTTGAATTTTTAAGTTGAACACTTTACAGCGCCGACAGATTTAACTCTACCACACCTACACGCATTTTTGCTGTTTTTTTTTTTTTTTTTAATTTGCTCAAAATATTTAGTTAGAATTTATAACAACAACTTTAATAATTCACATAAAACTCTCTCCACTCTCTTTCTTATATTTTTATTTATTCTTGGTCCTTTTTTTTTAAGTGCCGTTTCAACTTTAGGATTAGAAAAGTTGAAAAGTAACCTTTTTGTTTGAGTTTTTCAATATGTTCCTTTATATCATAGTATTTAGCACAGTAACTGTGGTTGGAGTGCTTCTATTAAAATTGTCTTTTCGTCATAATAGACATACTCGACCCTTAAGTTACCAATGTCCAGTAAGAATGGATGGTAAGACAGTTCTTATTACTGGAGCCAATTCTGGAATTGGCAAGGAGACGGCCATCGGTCTGGTCTCTTTAGGGGCTAAAGTGATTATGGCTTGCAGAAATTTGGAAAAGGCTGAAGCAGCTGCTGAAGAAATTCGCCAAAAGACTGCAGTTGATCCCAGTCTTGTGTCCATTGTACAATTGGACCTTAGTGATTTGGATTCGGTTCGAAACTGTAGCCGGAAAGTAAGTATCCTGTTTTAACTATTCTTATTCAGTTGTTTGAATTGTTATCGATGAATTTTAAAATGATTTTTACCGCTTAAAAGTGTTCAAGATTTGTTGGTAAGTTGATAAAAATAAAGTGGCCTCTTTCGAGCTTCTCTGTGGACAATAATGTCTTATGTTCATTAGATCAATTACGACTGAGTAGTGTGTTCAATCCCCACTTGCTTATGACTATATTTTGAAAAATGATGTTGTTTACTTTGCTTAGCTAATTTTTGGCACAAGTTCGTAATTATGGAGTCTTTTAGTAAGGAAGGACTGAACTGGTCGAGTCTGTCCGCTTTTACAGCCATCCACTCATTACGAGATGCCTCGATAACGTAAAAAAATCATTTTAAAACTTAAAATAGATGTATGAAAACTTAATGTAATTGTACACTTACATGCTTGAGTTTCTACTGTTTTTGAAGCTTCACCAAATTCGTAACCTTGTTAATATTTTGAACAATTTTTTTTCCTTGCAGGTCCAAAAGTTGTTATTGATTTGAAGGCGAAAGCGTACGATAAAACATCCTTAGGAAAAATAAGGAATTTTGTAATCCTCTTTTCTTTTTAAATTTAAACTTTAGCTATTGCAGTTGATTTTATTTTAAAAACAAAAAAAAAAAAAAACGATTTGTTTTTAAAATAAAATGTACAAACAAAAATATTAGCGGATTTCATTGACCCATTATGAATAATACTCAAAAGAAAAATTAACTTCTCCAAAGGATATTTAAAGAAAAAATTTAGTTTAAAAATAATAAAAAGTTAAGAAAATAAGTGAACGATAAATAAATTGTTTTTTATGACCTAAAAAGCGTGCCCGGTAACCGGGTAGTCGTGTTTGCTAGTTTCTGAAATGAGTATTACTATTATTGTTACTCAGTTTCTCATGGATTGTAGCACTACTTAGATCCGTCTACACTACACTCATAACAGAAAAAAAATTCTTGTAGGTTAGCATTCTTTAGGCCGCGACACTCATCAGAATAGAAAAATATTGATTTGTTATTTTTGAAGACGGCTCATCTTTAATATCGATAGAGTTATTGGCCTTGGGCTAAGTAACTTAGCTGCTATATAAATGTCAATGTAAATGTGCCCCACTGCCAAGTGATATCTACCGCCGTATATATTCGAGAATAGGTTGCATTTTTTTTCACCAAAATTTCGATAAAAATTAGTAGTGCGACCTATCCACTCAGCATGAAATAGACTGTGACGTATCAATACTCTAGGCGAGTACCCTGGGCTGGTGCATAATCGAGAGCAAGGAGAAAATGACATTTCGATTTTTTGTCAATCGCCCTTCCAATAGTAACGCGTCAGACATCGAATAAAAGCGCTCGATCTACTGTACATATTTGCCATTTATTATTTGATTTACGATGAAAGACTATCATTTTCAAATGGTTTTAGGATTGAAGCGATTACCGGTATCTAGATTTCCATCTCTCTAGCAGCCCCGCACTCGATAAGTAACCACACAATTCACTTTTTCATGTTTTTATGATAAAAATTTTATCATATGTAAGCAAAGTTTTGAAATAAAGGTGATTTAAATATTTAATTTAACAAATATTAGTTATATTTATGTTAAAAAAGGGCCATGTAACTCCCCAGATTATATAGTGTGACCTACCTGCGAGTCCCCAGCAAATACCTTCTTTGACAACCCCAAACTAAGGGTACAACACATCTACTAATGCGACCTATAGACCCAACCCAAACGGTACATCGTTTTTTTTTTTCTGAATTTAACATTTTTATAAAGTTTTTAGCATTTTCCTAAATACTTTTTTTTAATTTTTTGTATGGGATTTTTCGAACGCACATGCATAAACATTTTGCAGTTCATAATTATTTATCTTAAATTAAAAAATAGATAAAAATGGATACGTAAATTTCTTTAAAATTCTTTACTTTGTTAAAAAATAAAAATGTATATCCGATTCTTCATTATTTAAGAGAATTTTGTTTTGTAGCCCCAACCAAAAAAAAAAAAAAAAAAAAAAAAACGGTCCAATCTAACAGCTCTATAAAAGTCAGGAATTGATACTGTATCAATCAATATTAAACAGGAACTCCGCCTTCTAAATCGATAACAAATCAATATTTTTACATTCTGACAAGTGTCACGGCCGAAAGAATGCTAATCTACAAAAATATTATTTTAAAATCCTTATATTTAAGAATGGGCGAGTTCGTTTTGACTTTTGATAGTGTCACTGTCAATGGATAATTGAAATTTTAAAATTTTTTTAAATATTCATGCGTAAACCGTTTATGTAACATTTTCTTTCGATTTAAAAAAATATATATTTGTAGTCACCTGATAGCCAAGAATTACTACCGTTCTGTTTAGAGTTTACCACTTACTAGATTGTTTCAAAAGAAACTGAAAGGTATCAAAAAGTCAAAGGTTCTTAGTTCTACACACAATGCCACATGTACATTATTACTTGATGTCAGAAAAGAGGATCCCGACATGCTTGCTTGCATCATTTGAGTAGGGTTTAAAAAAACAGATAAACTTGCAGCAGTTACCTACATTGACAAAGATTTGGGCTTAGTAGAAACTTGTTTTTACTTACAATCAGCTTTTTGTTTCTATATAAAAAAAAAATCTATGTATATTACTGTTTCAAACATTTCGCATTTTTATCACAGTTTTTATATTTGATAGATAGACATTAACAGAACTTCACGACGTTACTGTTATCCGGCATCCGGTGTAAGGACCGAACTTTGCTAGGAGCCCAAGTGCATCTGATAATTTATGCCACAGTCAATGTCCTCTTCAATCATATATTTATTTTTTTTTTCGCCCCAAGCAACGTCAAAAACTTAGTTTCTTTGTAAGACTCATTTTTATTTTGTCACTATATTCAACAATTTTCAGTTTTTATTGTAAAAATGTTCAGTTAAAGCATATGACTTTTTCTATTTCTTATATGGACAAGTTCTAGGAGAATTTATTCCTTAAATTATCAATTTTTGGTCAAAGAGGGCCACCAGTTACAGAAAATGTTTTGAACTGTAAAATTTAAAATAAAAAAACAAACGAACAATAAAATTAAAACTATTTAATTTCTTATGGACACTATTAAAAAAACTTTCTTCAATGAATAATGAATTTTTACATTTTTTTTATAGTTAGAATAATTTATAAACTTTTAAAATCTCTGTATTAATTTGTTGCGGTAAAGTGATATTGTTATTAAATAAAAACTATAGTTACTAATCATAAACCAAAAAGCTTACTGCAATTCAGCACCCTCTCAGTTATTTTAAAAAGAATTTTTAATTTTTTCATGTGTGTATAAATGTGCCTATTTTTGTAAATATGGACACCCATACACAACATTATCAGAAAATAAGAGCAGTAACTATAGTAAATTTAAAAATTATTGGTAATTTTCTAATATTTTCTCAGCATACATCTACATAAGACTATAAAGCCAAAGTACCAAAAATTTAATAAAATATTAAAATGTTTAAAATATTTTAAATTGTTAATATTAGTGCGTAGTTACAAAAAAGGTGTTTATGTTGCATTCATCATTTAATTTTATTACAAGTATTTCATCCTTACCTAAATCTTGCAATCATCAGGTTATTGATAAATGTGTCATCGCCTCATAAAAATGTCCACTTCAATGTTAAAAAAAATACTTTTCTGTGATATTTTAAACTATAAGTAATTTTTTAATTCATATTAATTCAACTTTAAAATAGTTAATCTCCCTTGAATATAATTTCAGAAAAGTATATTTTATTTTTAAAAGATTTTTTAATAAAATTATTTATGTGGTGTTGACAGATTTGTAAATATGACCGATTTTAGTGATTTTTATTTTTTATTTTTTATTTTTAAATCATTCCAATCAATTCAAATTCAGCTTGGAATACACCAGTGTTTTGCAGATTAGAAATATTAAATTTTATTCTATTAACTTACAATTAAAACTAAAAGAAAAAGAAAGATTTTGCATCTTTAAAATCCATTTTATACCTTTCAAAAATATTAAAACAGTTATATATTCAATGTAAACTTTGCTTTTCATATGGTTGAGGAGAAAACTCAAGGGAGAAAATCACTAAAGTGAAAAGTTAACTTTATTGAATTTTTGTGGGAATAAATTTTAAAGCCAGAGCCAGCAAAGCAAGAGTTTCATTTATAATTTATGTATAATTAATTCCAAAATGTACATTGAGTCCAGCATTGACATCAAATCTTTAATAATGTAGATATATTGCTAAACTGGACCTGTGCCCAACTTTATGCAAATATGGGGATAATTTTAAAGTCTTTTTCAGTCTGTGTTGTATGTCTTTTTTTCTTTCTTTTTTTCCTAGTACATGGGCAATTATAGCTTTCTATAACACTTTGGGTTTTTTTGTTGTTGTTCTAAGTAGTTTTCTTTCTTTATGACTCCTCTTTGTCATTGTGGTACTTGTTCTTTCATTCATTTACTCAAACTCAAGGAGGTTGCTTATGTTTTTTCACCTGATTCTAGTCTTCAGTGTGCCCTATAATTGTTAAATTCTCCAAGCTTTCTTTATTTTAGAATAAACCTTCTGTGTTCTAATGTATTAATAGTTGCACAAAAATATATTACCCATTCTTAATGATTAAAGTGTCCTCTTTGTTAATTTTATATCAATCTCTTTCAGAATTTAGCTTAAAACATTATATTCCCATCATCTTGAACATGAAAAAAGATGTGATTACCTTTTTTTTTTTTTTTTTTTGCAGAAGTTTAAGCTTGGTCATAATGCTTCTCAAACTACTACCAACATTAATATATCATGGAGTAAAGAGTCTACTTGCAATTGGACAATATGGCACTGGTTTCTGAAATCCCACAGCGGGGATATGAGTCTTGAAGTTTGAGTTGCTAGAGGATGTTCATTTGCAATTGATAATCAACATTTGAAAACAGTGGTCAAACAAAACCCATGTCAAAGTATCTGAGAAAATGGCTCAGATGATCGGTGTCAGTATTTCAACAGTATCAGACCATCTTGAGAAAATTGGCATGGTGAAGAAACTCGATAAAAGGGTTTTACACAAATTTGGTGAACATCAAAGAGTTTGACATTTTGAAATGTTTGATGTTTCATCTGCAAAATTTGAGTGGTCTATTTTATGATTAAGTAGTAACAAAAAGCTAAAAAAAAAAGTTTCTAGACCCAAATCTCTGTCAACACAGGTAACTCTGCAAGTTTATCTCTTTTAATCCAAAATAGAATTGTCAGAATCCACTTTTCCAACATCAAGTAGTATACCTGTGACATTGTGTAGAACATTTTGACTTTTTGATAACGTATAGCAGTTTCTTTTGAAACAATCTTGCAAGTAAGTAAACCATAGTGATTCTTGGCTGTCATTTGATTACAAATATTTTAAATATGAAGTACCCAAATACAGACAAACCTCTCAAAAGATTAATAGGGATATGGGGTGGTTCATTAAAGCCAATTCTCCGTAGATGGGAAGGGATTATTTTTTAGTTATAAAATCACTATAGTAAGTACCACTAGTTATGATCATAATGTAAATACTATAAACATGTATGGCATAAATAAATATATGCTTAATATAGATATATAAATCAAAACAATAAAAGAAATAGATTTCTTACAGCTACTTTTTCATGCACGTGCTAATATATTGTAATTTATATACTGTGCACCCATCTTTGTTTACAATTGAAAATACTGTCACCGCCACCAAACAGTCACTTTGAGAACTAATACAAGTTGTTCTGCTAAGTCCACTAATTTTGAAAAACATTGATGATTTGAAGTTTTTTTTTTTTTTTTTTTTTTTCAGCAGATTTTTTATATTTATTTTGCCTGCAGATTTTGCCGGTTGCATCGAAATTCTGTTGATAGGGCGTTTGTCTGTACTTTCCAAAATTGAACTTGTATCAAAGGAATATTATAGGGAGTGAGCATTATCCAATTACAATCTTCTGGAATCCTGTCAAAGTTTACTTCCAGCGACAAGATGAAACACCCATTTGGTTAAGTAAAATGTGACTGGCACTGTTTAATCAGTGAGATCCAATTCTGCTTCATGGTAATTCTCAGCCACATGTTGCCAGGATGACTCTGCAGAAGCTCATTGACATTGCCACATTTTTCTTTTATGCTATCGCACTTCTCGCTTGTGGAACTCTCTTCTGGCTTCTTGCTTCCCAGTCAACTTTGATCTTCACAAATTTAAATGCAATGTCAAGTGTTATCTTCTGTCTTAATTTTTATTCTTTTATTGTCCTCTCTACTTAATAGTAGTTTTTCTCATATTCTCTAACACTCATACATTTCAGTGGCTTTATTGCCTTGCAATGATTAAAAAAAAAAATTAATAGAATCATAAAAAAAAAAACAGTTTGTTAGGATTAATGGTGTTGGGATATTTTCATTTTTTTTTCTTTATCTGCTTTTTTCCTTTCTCTCTAATTGTGCTCTAATTATGGGCATGACTGATTTGATTGCTTCAGATAAAATCCTGTGAATGCCTTTTTGTAAAATTGCCTAGCCTACTAGTACTGCTACATAGACAATCTACAATTTGGTAAATTTTCTTTGTTCACTACTAATTTAAATCTGATCTTCTTACTTAGATGGGTTAGCCAGAGTGGTTCTCAAAATTCCAGAATATTTTTAGGATACTTTCTGCTCATATCCTTTGTTTACATGATGAAGCTTAAGTTGTTTGCATAATTTCTGGTGTATTACTCTTCCTACCCTATCATGCCTGTTTGTACATTTCCACTGATCCATTTTATTGCATTCACTTAGGATGTTCATTTGTTCCTCTCTTTCGAGTGACACTTGCTGTTTTTTTCTGTTTGCCTTAAAATAAGTGGGCCCCATTAATTTTTTTTCTGGATGGTAGTGTTGTATCTTTACACCAAAGATATTTGGTCATTGTACATTGAGTGACAGCAAAGCTGCTGTGTGCATCTTGAATGCTTTTGGTGGTATTGAACAGTGTTGTATTTGATGGTACTTCTTGATGTAAACTTGGTGTGTGCCAAAAGTCTGAAGATCCTTAAAGAGCTTTTAGGGATATGTTTTTTTTCTAGGGAGTCATCTTGTTCATGGGAAAATCTTCAAAAGTTAGCATCTTGGGATGAGAAAGGACTATAGAACCGAAAATACTATACACAGATATAACTCTGAGGCAAAAAGCAACATATGTAGGGAGTGAAAACTTAATAAGCTTCCTTTGTTGGTTTGCCTAAATATATAGTGCTCTCTTATCTGCCTTCCTGTCACTGTTAAATAGCCTCTCATTGGTCAGATATAATGACAAGAAAAAGTCTGCAGTCTTATTTTGAAACGTTCATTCTCACAGCTGAAATCTCCTGTAACAAATTTCAGCAAGTTTTTAATATCTCTCCCATTACTTTTGCCAACTACAATATGCTTCGATTGTGTAACTTCTGAGTAACTTTTTATTTTTTTATTTTTATAATTTTCTTTTATTTTCAGATTTATGCATCTGAATCAAGACTTGATGTTTTGATAAACAATGCTGGTCTTGGCATAGGGCCCGTTAAAACTGCTAAACAAGGTTATGAATACACATTTGCAGTCAACCATCTTGGACATTTTCTTCTTACTCATCTCCTCCTTGGTTTGCTTAAAAAATCCAGTCCAAGTCGAATAATCAATGTCAGCTCCGTACGTCACAAGAATATGACCAGAACACTGGACTTTAGTCGAGAACCAAAACTAGGATCTGACATGAAATATCCTGGACTTTTTGGTTATGATGCAAGTAAACTTGCCCAAATCCTCCATACAAATGTCTTGGCTAAACAACTTAAGGAACATGGCGTTGTTGCTAACAGCATGCACCCAGGATATGTGTCATCTGGAATTTGGTATAGAGACAGTCACAACAAGTTTGCCATCATATTTACGAGATTGTTTGGTTTGTTGTCTACAATCATTGGACGAACTTCAGAAGATGGAGCTAAAACTGTGATTTACATGGCTGCAGACCCTGCCCTGGAAAAAGTCTCGGGGCAGTATTTTGAAAATGTGGCAATATCTAATCAGCTTTCAGCTTTTGCTAAGGATCCAGAACTAGCTCAAAAAATGTGGGATGTTTCAAGTGAGATGTGTGGACTGACCAAAAAAGTGGAATAGCAGTCTTAAAGGAAAGGACCTTCCTCCCTTACACTAGGTAACAAGAGAAATGACTCTTCTTCCTGTTGACCAATCAATGCTTGTTTTATCCTAAGATATATAAAATAAATCATTTTCTTACTTGTTTTAATTCTCCTTTTTTTTTTTTTTTTTTTTTTTTTTTTTTTTTATTATTATCAGAATGGAACTTTCAGAGAGTATGAAATTTTGCAAACCACTTTTGATAACATATTTTTTTGTTGTACCGTATCCATAAAATGTACAAATCTTTTGAGTTGTTTTTATCTTTTTAAAATGAAAAATGCACACTGAGTCTATTTCACAAGCATTCTAGCAAGTTCTTAGCCTAATCAAGGGGATTTTTTGTTTCTACAAATTTTTTAAAGTAGAGTTGGTCAGGCCAAGAATTTTTCAGCACCCTCTCATTTACATGGATGACATTTTGGTTATTGCAATGGAATTAGCAAAACAATTTCAAATTTCAGCTACACACTATGGCCCTTGAGACATGACTCTATCTATTCTCTCACCAAATTGTTGATAAAATGTGGGTAACGCTCTCTAGCATTTGTAGAACCACCATTTAATGAGAAGAGCAACAATGAATTGTAACTCCTGGTCACTATTCTAGGGATATGGCAGAAGTTGTGGAAGGCCTCAATCCTTCAATGAACTGAAAAAATGATTTTATATATAATAAAAAGAAAAAAAAATGTTTTCTTGATTTATCTTTACACTTTTTTAAATACTTTTTATTATATCTATATAAGAAGTTAAAATTACATAATGACTATTAAATTCTTATATTTTTTGATATATTTATAAATATTAACGGGGTTTGTTTAATTTTTCTTTCAATCAAAAAATTAAAGAAAGACTTCAAAACTTTATGAAATGTAAATATCTAGTAATTTTTTCTATAAACATTACTCATACTGACAGGAAATTTTAAAAATAAAATGAAAATTGTGTAATTTTTTTTCAAAATGGTAAAAAGACCAGACTTTTTTTTTTTTTTTTTTTTTTTAATCACATTTTCATGTCAGTCTTCTGAGTTTTGATATATAATTGTTCCGTTTTCTTTTTTTTTAATATCTGAACACATTTTGTATCAAACAAAAAAGCCCTTCAAATATAATAAAAATCTGAGTGAACAAAAAGTTGTTTAATTTATAAAAAAAATTAAATAAATGAAAGTCAGTTTTTTAAATTATATTTCAATGAACTTAATAAAAAATATATTTTGTTTTGCTACTGTTCAGGAATTTCATATCTCCGTCCTCATTCTAAACATTTATTTTCTTTCCCATCAAAGAACAGTTTTGGATTAACTTTTGCAGTTTTCCAAAGAACTGTGTCCTCTCTTTTTTCTGTAAAGACAAGAATAGATAATCTAAAAGTGAAATAACAGATGAGCAAAAACTTTCCAGCTAACTGGAATAGTTTTCACCTCATAACCAAAATAAATCTGGTTTAGCATTTTCCTGATAGAATGCTATGCCCTTTCTCTTTAATTCCACATACTTATCTTTAATTGGTCTTCTTGTGAATAGTATTTGTTTGAATCAATTGTTTGCTTCTCCAGAAGGAGATTATGGTAGAGAACATCTTTCTCATCTCACCATAAAAATAGGATCACCTTTAGATGAAGATCAAACATAAATGAGTACCGAAAATACTGATGCGTTTATTCTTTATTTGAAATTACGAAGAATAGAAATCTGCAAATACAGTATAAAGAAATTGTAATACATTGAGAGATTACACAGATATTCCTTTATCCTATCCTGAGTCACTGGTAAGTTCTTTCAAAGAATCAACAATAGGTGAGTTAATGTTGAAACTTACTGACAACTATTTGTATATCTGTCATAATTGAGCTATGAATGTGAATTTCTTTTTTATATCAACAAAAAATGTAGTTATTGAAAAATCTGTAAGAGTCCAACATTTGGTGAAACGCCTATTTTAAAATGAATAGTAAACTAATGTGATTTATTCAATAAAGTCACCCATTATCTGTCTATATTTCTGAGATGAGGTATTATGTACACTATTTATATTATTCAGACTATTGTCCTCATCTTTGTCGCCATATTTATTATGTTTCGGCCGTTGTATGCTCTGGCCTTCTTCAGGTGGTTGGAATGTCAAACTGACCCCTTTATTTCGCTCACTGGGGTAGACTGTTCTAGTTCCACGTGTCATGTCTAATGGATGTCAGTTATCTCCTGTTCAAGTCTTTCTCCAAGTTCTCCACCGCCTTAACCAAGCATAGAAATGAATACAATATGGGAACCAGTAATAAGGAGTGCCAGAGAAAAGCGATAACAAAAATTGCAATATGAGCTCTGGTAAAAAATGATTGCTGAAGACATTAGGTTTATAATAGCCAGAAATTCATACACGGATGTCCTCAAGGACACATGGCACAGTGGATAAAGGCGTTCATTAGATCCAGTGACAGGACCCAAAGTGTGTGGAGAACTTGGAGAGTGAATTAAGTAAAAGATAACTGATAACTGACATCCATTAGATACACTAGATCTGTGTGCACTCTGTAGATTGGTGGCACTAGTCCGTCAAACCGCATGTTCATGTACTGGAGTGTAACGATGGAGAGACTTCCTCTTGCACAATGTTATCCTTCCAGACCCATTCAACTGAAGTCTTAACATTATTTTCATACTAAAAGTATCACTGCAAATAAACTCATTAGCATCCGCAGAAAAAAACGTGTCAAAAAATGTCAAGCATGAGATAGCTTGTAGTCAGTATCATAATAAAAACTGCCAACCATGACTTATGCTTTGTAAACAATTTTGAAAGCAAGAATTTTGTATATAGTTTTTACAGTAAAAATTATGGTTTTGTCTGTGTTTAGAACAATATATGCTAATGTTTTAAGTATTGGATTTGAATTTTTGTTCAATAAAACTATTTCAAAGACAACTAGTTTTTTCACAAAACTTTGTCTTTAAAATAAGAGTTGGTCTTATACACCAAAAAATATGGTAATTAAAGCATCTTGATGAGTATAAACATTGTGGTAGTGGCTTATTTAATAAGGCATATTATAATTTGTTATTTGGATTACTTCCCTTTACTTTCAAACTGTGATACAAATGCTAAGATCATTACCGCTTTTAGGTTAGAAAAGTGTTCATTTAAATAACTAAGCAATTATAAATGCTATCAATAAAATTATCATTTTTTTTATAAAAAGAGGAAGAGATGCTGTCAACTTATTTTAGTGAATTTATGTTGTGAGAGCAAAGAAAAGAAATACTTGGAAAATTCATTTTTTTAAAATTTATAATTACAGTTATTTGTTATGTGTTTATTTAAATTTTCTTGTAGACATTTTTATAAATTTATGAATGAAAAAGTGCTTTTCATCTTTATTTCTTTATAAAATAGTAAATAATAATTTATTGTAGTTGATTCATATATTTTTATAATCTTGTAAATATAAAATTATTGTTGTAAATAAGCAATCTCATAAATAAATAGTGCTTAGTATTGTTGTTGTCAATTCTCAAGAATAAAGAAAATGCATAAATTCACTTTCATATATTTGAGTTTTAGTAAAATTCTAATCATTGCCTTTTAAAATAATAAACATTGCTGAGGGAGTCAAAACTTTATACAGTAATAGCAGTATCAAGGCAATAACCTTCCTTTTAAGACCCTGTTAAATATTGGTAAGAGTTTTATGCCAGACCAAGAAGTGATTACAAAATAAACTTTTATATTTGATCAGATTTTGGGAAATGGTTTAGGCTGAGATTTTTTTCAGTTCCTTCTCATATATTGTAAGTTAAGTTTGAGCTTAGACAAAGCTTTCTGTAATTAATCCATTTGTGAAATTGCAAAATCTTATATATGCAAGGATATCTTTTTGGCTTTTAAATATTTATTAATCTTAGTTTTGTATAGTACAAGGACAAATAAGGGAAAGAGATTGTGTTGTGCTGATCTTCCAAGCATACTGAAAATAAGGCAGTTATTGGAATAGAAAATAAAATAAAAATCGACTCCAACTAATCATATAACACATTTGTCCTCATGAAAACTGTGATATTGCTAAAACCTCATCTTCAACTAGTAAAAGTTAGATAAGAAACCAACAATGATTATAGCCACAACACAAATGCAAATTGTGAATATACAATTCATATATTAGTCAATTTTTTGGAAAAATTTTTTATCCAAGATTATCCCTTATGTTTAGTGGGTAATTGTGTTTGAGTTACTGTTTGTTATTTTATTGAACAGTGAAATTAATAACAATAAATTGAGAAGTCCTACTAAAGAAAAATTGTAACTCTGACAGCAATCGAACCTGCATGCTTTTTTTCCATCATGGGAACCGTTTACATTTATAGTCATAAGAAATAGTGGTCAATGTCAATTGTTTTATTCTGGAAGTAATTTCACTGAATTATTTCCCTTTAACAAGGATGGAAAGGACGCGATTTCTATTCTATTTTTCTTAAATGATAAATACTTGTCAGATGTTTAATTTATCAGAATAGTATCAATAATTTTTTGTAGCCCTAAATTTTCACAAAATCAAGATATTTATATGTTTATTAATGAAAAACTTCTAGAGCCAGGAAAATAAGTTCTTGAAATTATGGAAATTATTGGTCAGGAATATTTCTTTCCCTTTAGTTTTTGCTCTGCACAGAAAGAGACTTCCTTTTTTGGATCAGATAGTCACTGACAATGAATAACATAATTATTATGAGAATCCAAGACTACCTTTAAAATTTTGGCAATGTTTAACCTTCATTCCTGAAAAAAAAACCTTGTGTCAAAAGGATGGTTATACCCTTCACACCATTTATTACTGATTAAACTTTTGTCTCCCTCAGAAATACTTGTTTTAAAAAGTGATGATTAGAATTTTAATAAAACCCAAACATATGTGAGTGGATTTATACATTTTCTTTATTCTTGAGACTTGGCAACAAAGATATTAAACACTATTTATGAGATTGTTTATTTACAAGAATGCTTTCATATTTAGAAAATTATAAAAATATGTGATCCAACTGTAATGAAATATTTATTATTTACAGTTTTATAAAGAAGTAAATATGAAAGTAAATTTTTTATTCATAAATTTATAAAAACATCTGTGTGCAAGAAAGTTTAAATCAACACACACTGACAAGTAACTGTAATTAAAAATTTTGCAAAAATATATTTTCCAGGGATTTCTTTCATTTGCTCTTGTCAAACATTCAATAACATAGGCATCTTTTCCTCTTTAAAAAAGATTTTATCAAATGCTGACCAGAATTATCTGAAACTGACTAACATAACATGGAATAACTATTAATCCAGTTAAATGTATATTTAACAGTCTACTGTATTATGAATTTTCTTCAGAAGTTAATATTGTTATGAAGAAGGAATATAATTTTATGAACACTGACTTAATACCAATAAACAAGTATCAAAATAAAATTGAACCAATCTAAAAGCACAGTACTGTTCATGTACCCCAAACAATTTTTCTTGTTTTTTAAATTTTACACTTAAAAGGATTTTGGGGGAGAAGAGAGAGAGAGTAAAATCTCTTATCCTGAGTTTTATGAATGACAAATGAAAAAACACAAGACTGCCATTTGGGTTTGAAATTTGGAAGAAATTTACATTTATTAAATAGTATGAATAATCTCTATCTATAAAAGGCAGGATGTGTGCGTGTGTGTAACAAATGCACGGCCGCAATTTTTAATGGATTTGCACCAAAATTTACATGCACACTCTCCAAGTTAGCGGGAAGGCCAAGACTGACTTTGCATTTCCCAACTCCCATTGATAGTGGAAATAATCGATTTTTTCATGCTTCTACAGCAGTTTTCATATAGTTTGCGGCCATTTTCTACTGGCCAAATTGAGAGCCAATAGCTGGCTGCCACGAATAGGCAGGAAGATTCTATTGGCCAGCATGAGAGCCAAGAGCTGACTGACATGAATGTTAACTAGCATGCTAGCATGCAAAAAAAAAAAAAATCAATAGCTGCATTCGTCATAAGTGGGAAAAATTTAAATCTGCATGGCACTTTACTCCAATTGGCTCATTCGCTTGCTTAAACTCAACGTTGATTCCACAGAACTGGGTTGGGTGTGAAAAAGTATTTGTTGTTAACATTTTTTTTTTCATTCGTTTTTTCTAGTTATGAGTCCTTTTTTAAAGCTGATCGTTTTGTGTTCATTTTGTTTAGTTCTTTTTTTGTAACAGATTTAATGTTTAGTATAGAGCTTAGAAAAAATTTGCAGTGTGAGATAGGCAAGAAGTAAGGCATGTAGCAACATCAGCACGGCAAAGGACACTCTTTTAAAGGCAAGGAAATGCAAAAATATTTTAAGTCAAGTGATAGCAATTGCTGTATGAGTCGTACGATTTTTTAATCAAGCACGGGCAACGTCGGGCCATGCTGTTAGTAATAATAATAATAATAATACAGAATAGAAAATTTTCAAAACAAATGTGCACAAAGTTTTCTTTTGCGTGTCAAATAGGTAAGATAATTAATTCTAAATGCAATCCTGTTGGGCACATAAAACAATTATAATGATTATCAACAAAATATTCACTTACATTGATTCATTGAAAAGGATCTAAAAAGGATGGCAATTCACAGTTGTTGCTTGGTTTCTTTCAAACAATGTTTAACTTTTGCAGACTGAGATTCATATTTTCATAAAAAGTTCACAATCAGAGTTAATACCCGGGATTAATTTTATGGTGAACTTTCACAAATAATTATAGAAAGATAATTGTATATACTTGAAGAATCTTCTTCTGCTTTTTTTTTTTTTCATTTTCTTTTTCTAGTGAAAGCCAAATCCCTTATGATCTTCTTTTTAGCTTTACTCAGCTCCCAGAAACTGAAAACAATTTTTATCTGTAAAAGCAAAACCTCTCCTTTCTATCTGACAAACCAAACTTCTAAATAACCACAAATCAGCTCCAACTTGAATCAGAAACCAAATATTATGAGGTCATAACTTATTTTCCCCATTGTTTAAAAAATCACAAAATGTATCTCTTTAAACCATGCCTGTTTACAAACTTTATTTTGCTGTGTTTTGAGATCATCAGACTAGAGCCTCTTTTGTTTTTACAAATTTTTAAAATCCAAATTTTGTGTATGTATCTTTCTTTATAAGCTATCAGGCTTCATTTTGGTGATTTTTTTTTTACAATATCAATTTGAGCTTCATGAATACAAAGTTTTACACATTATTCAAACCATTTTTTTTACTAACTCGCCTCAAAAGAAAGTGTTATAAACAAACTTAGTTAATTGTATTACTTTTTTATTTACCCTTTAATTATTTTGATATAATTTTACATTTCTTTTTTATTATATAAATTTTTATACACTCATTCCAAACAATACAAATACCTGAAAGCCTTGTAAATCAGCCAGTGTTTCAGCAAATGAATATCTAAGTTTCAAACTAAACTTGATATATATTAACTGTGAATACAATTGTCATACAAGAAAACCTACCTTTCCACCTAGTTCATTGACCCCGGCTGAGATCATAGCATCAACAACCTCCACAGCACAACTAATTGTAAATGCCATAATCTTTTCTATATAGTATGTGTATCACTAGGACTACATATAGTTTTGAATTCAGAATTGTCCTTTTAGACTGGTTACCAATCTAAGCTAGAGAGCCCAGTCTGAAATTGTGTGAAGGTGAATGCAACAAACTCAACTAGAATTCAAAATTGGCTCACTGATTTCTTGAGCCAAGCTGCTATTACACCAGTTCCTGAAGAAAACAAACTTACTCAATGGCATCTTAATGTGTTTAGTATCTGCATAGGCCGTAGTAATGTCCTCTCTGATTGGTCACTGATTTAATACAACCAGTCTTTGATTTATTCAAAATGCTTGGATATTTTCCAGAGTGGCCTCATCTGATGATATTTTATTTTCCTGTTTAATACATTTACTGTCCATGGGGCAAATTGCATTATCTTTAAGCCAATGCATGAAAACCCTTCACAAAATGGATTTGGATATACTTGACTGCTTAAAAGGGAGGAAATTTTATGGTTTTTTTCCAGGCAAATATATATGTCAGGTGAGCAACAACTTTGTTGACACAAGTGAATGATCAATTATCCCTCTTGATACTGTAAAGGAGAATTCTTTCTCTTTCTTTGTTAGTTATCATACAATCAAGACAAGACTACTGCCTGCTTCTCCTTTTCAGAGACTAGTAGATAGGAGCTTTGTTATCTCTTGTTTGAAGAATATATCTATGTCTGCTCCTATGTGTACAAAATTACAACACATGAACAATTCTTGTAATTAAATTTTTGTAACAAACTAAACTATATAAATAAATGATCCTTTTGAATGTAACTAAATCATCTTTTCCTTATTCAGGTGTTTATACAAAAGGTTGCTTTATCACATATCACTTATGCAATTCCCCTATGGTGGACAGTATAAGTTCTAACTTAATATGGAATAAGATAAGTGGTTAACTTAGCTGGCATACATACTGTTTCTATTTGTACAAACAGTTCCATAAAAATATTCCCATCATAGATGTAAACAAATAAATTTACCTCTGCAGGAGGAAACTTTAACTATGTCCTTCCTACGATCTTATATATTTATTTACTATGTGCTAAAAAATATGGACGGAAAAAATTGATTAAATACAAAATATGGCACAAGTTCTAAAATGTAAAGAGCTGGTTTTCATCATCCTATCATTTGACCAACTTTGTCAGAAATAGTAATCAAATCACAATTATTTTTTCTATCACCAAAATATCACATTTGCACTTGTCTGTTACACTGCAGATACAATAATACTACAATTTCTCTATGAAGTCCTAAGTAGTTTCATTGTGTAGTATATTGCTGTTGGCTCAAATAAGGCAACAATACACACATATAAATACATATATATATATATATATATATATATATATATATATCTTTATTGTTCAAATTGCGGTAAATGGTTAGAGTAAGGAAGAATCACAGAGGTTAGGATTGCACACACAGTTATTGATGGAGATAAATCTTTGGTGAATCTCTTGCCAACCTCTCTGTCCATAACAAGAATCAGACTGGTTTTATAACATTTGAACATCCATGCAACTATGCCTTCTTCTGATATATCACCTATGCAACTTCATGTGGCCACACCTCTTCTGGCACATGCCAATGCATGCACACATTTCTTTCCACTCAGGACACCTGAGCGCCCTGTTTATTCAAGGCTCAGGACACCTGTGCATCCTTTTTATTTTAGTCACTGGATGCATTTCCTGTTTATGCTAGCACCAGTAACATTAGTAGCACTAAGTAACATGTATTTAAATTAACAAGGTATCAGCTTTTGAAGAGAAAGAGATACAACCTGTACTATTTAAATATATTTATTGTACAAAAAGAGAAAAAGGAAGAAATTTTTACAGACAATATGCATCTGTGGACTTAGTTTAGCAGAAAAGGCATCCGGGTATCTTGTCAACAGTCCTTTTTGAAGTTGAGGCCTCTTTCTTGTCAAAAATTTTCTTCCATAATTCTGTTTTTTTTAAGAATTCAGGTGAACCATCTGGTCCTTCAACCTATTGATCTATTATGAGCCTTCTACTTTTTTTTGGCAAAATATTAGAGGCTGTAATTATCTCCAAATTAGTTAAGCATTTCACTTTGCAGTCTTTTTTCAGACAAGCATTATGGCTTTCTCTTCTCTAGATCAACTGCCAATGTGTTAAGAATGTGTTAAGAATAGTAAAGCTCAGGCTATTGTATTACATTAGTTTGGAATGCTGGTCCTCACAAGTTGAAGTGTTTTTGACCAAATTTTTGCTTTGATTCAATCTTTTTTCTCAAATCACAAAATGAAAGTTGACTTGAATGGCTACTCTTCTAAGGTCTTTTTTAGATTAGCACAAGTGTTTCCTTGGGCCTCAATCCTTGGACCTACTTTGTTCCTAATTTTCATCAATGACCTTCCCAACGTTGTCAGATTTTAACTTGGTATTTTTGTTAATGACACAACTGTTTATTTCTGCCTTAATAGTAAGTCTGATACTTTCCATGAAGTAAGCTGATCACGAAAATGGCTTTCAACCTGTTGCTAACTAGGGCTTGATAATTTTAACACCTCAAAAATGAAATGACACACTTTTAATTGTCTTTGAGGATCAGATTTCTGCCATTCATAATACTTGGGATAAGAGATTTTACCCTCTCTCTCTTCTCCCAAAAAATCCTAAAATTTAAAAAACAAGTGAGATTGTTTGGGGTACATGAGAGTAACTCATTGCACTTTCCACTGACACTGGCCTGAACTGGAAAGAGTATATTGAATCAATTACCAGGTCTGCTACTATGAAAGTTGGTTCACTGTGTTATTCTAGGCAACTTGTTTTGCCAGAATCTATCTTGCAAATTTATAAGTCTACCATTCTTCTGTGCATTAAATATTGCCACTACATCTGTTCTAGTGCTTCTGCTATGTATTTAGAAATTCTTGATAAAATCTAAAGAATTTGCAATGTTATTGGTCCTGACCTGGCATATCAGCTTCAGTCACTTTCTTACCATATTAACATAGTTTTCCTGTGCTTTTACTATAAATATTTTCATGGTAATTGTTCTGGTGAGCTTTCCTCTTTGGTATCTCAACTTTACAAATTTAAGTGCAGTACTAGATTGACAGCTAGGTCTCATCATGTTACAGCTGAAATTGTGAAACTCTTTTCTAGTTTCTTGCTTTCCACTCAACTTTGATCTTCAAAAATTCTAATGCAATGTCAATCATTATCTTCTGTCTCGAATTCCTGTTCCTTTATTGTTTTTTCTGCTTAATAATATTTTTACCAACTCTTTCATTCCCAGTACCCCACCCCCTTACGTCTTAGTGGCTTTATTGCCTTGCTTTGGGTGAAATGATTTGTTTTTAAAAATCCCCGGCTAGCTTATTTAGATCAAAGTAATTTCTGTTACGATTGCCGATTCGTTCTTACATAACGTCGTGCCACTGTCTGAAATGTGAAATCATGTTCGTGCGCTTGAATTTTGCACTTATATAGCCAGGGTCATGTGACCCTTACAGGGGCAGTGATTGGTTCGTTCTTTAGCCATTCAGCGTCCTCGTTTTATTCTGTGCTTGATTAATCCTATTATTCTAAATTCCAATGCCATATGTATAATTTTCATAGTTTTAATGATAGCAATAACAATAATTTAAAAGAAATCCCCCAATATTCATTCGATACAGTTGACTACATTTCTTTTTCAAATTTCATATCTGCCCGCCAATGTCCGTCACATGATACGTTACAATCAGTCAATTCTATTGTTTGCTATGGTTGATAATTGAATTTTATCTCCACCATCTTAGTAAGAAAAACATTATTCTAGAGATAATTAAGTTTCCTCGAACCGTGGTAATTAAGTATTCCTTATTCTGTCGGCATCTTGTTGGGCATGAATACGTCTACCAGCAGTATGTCTGTCGGAGGTCTGAACTCACCGTTTATTAGATCTGACCCAGACTTGTATTCAACACAGAGTCTGGATGCGAAATTAAAGGCACACTTCTCTGTTTACGTTTTCTCTGGGTGTTTTGGTTCATTCTCCAGACATCGTCACCGAGGTTCAGGATTTTATAATGAATCTGGTTTACTTTCTCATACTCTTAAGATGGAGATTATTTCACAGGCTCCACAATCAGAACAGAAGCAACTCCAGTTCTAAAAATGCCGTAAAATGTGTATGTATGAAATTCTTTCGTTTGATTTTTGTTATATTAAAAATCTGAATCCCAAATAATAATAAAAGAAAAATAAAGAAAACATGGGTATGCCTGTTAAATAAATCATTTGTATTTATTTACAAACATATATATATATATATAGTGTAACCCGGATATAAGAGACCCGGATATAAGAGAAACCCGGATATAAGAGAGGTTTTCTCTGGTCCCAAATTAGAGCCTGTGTTAATGTATATAAAATAGACCAAACCCGGATATAAGAGAAGCCCGGATATAAGAGACTTCTCAGGTCCCGACAACTCTCTTATATCCGGGTTACACTGTATATATATATATATATATATATATATATATATATATATGAGTTCAGAAGAGTAAAAATAGTTTTTAGTTAAAGTCTTTGGGTTGTTGGTACACAGAGAAATCTGTCGTTTAGAAAAGACGTTTAAATAGTTGCACCACAGTAAACATCTTAAAGTGTTTTATGCCAAAACGTAGTATACCGTCCACATCATTGGAACAAGTCAAAGAAGAATTAGACAGGCTTGATACAATAGGTGTAACTGGAAAGATTGATCATTCAAAATCGGCAGCACCAACAGTGAATGTAAAGAAAAAAAGAATAAAATTTGTATTTGTGCTGATTTTTCAACTGGGTTAAACAAATATTTAGAATCCTATAACTACCCATTATCAAGTCCAGAGGAAATTTGTGCTGAAATTTTTTTTCGAAGCTAGACTTTTCTGAAGAGTATTTTCAAATACAGGTTGAAGAATGTTCAGATTTAATAATTATAAATACGCACAAGGGATTGTATAAGTTCAATCGACTTCCTTTTGGTTTTGGGATACCTTTCTAAGTGGTTTGAAATTTATAAGTGCAACCCCCCCCCCCAAAAAAAAAAAACAACTCCGGTTACAGTAATTTTTTTTATACGAACTGTTTACAAGATATGGCAATCCGGATGCCATAGTCTAGGATAACAGTACACAATTCACTGATTACGAATTTAAAGAATTTTGTAAAATGTTCTCGATTGAACCGCCGTATCACCGAAGGTCAAACGGACAAGCTGAACGGTTTATATGGGTAGTTTGAAGAGAGCATTGAAAATGAGCGAAGAAACACTACAAAAAT